>JAMXBD010001318.1:0-404090 GCA_024138025.1 Combretum micranthum
ATACTTATTTGTTTGACTTAAAATTTATTAAACTTAAATTGTACTTGTTGCATTAGGCTAAGCGTGTATGGCATGCGAGTATGTGCTTGATTACTGTTATGCTAGGCTTCGCCGCTCACGTTATATTATTTCAGGTACCGATGAGGACTAGTATGTAGATCTCCACTATGACTTTATGAGATATGGGAACAACGGATACAGAGAGTTGTTCCAACAAGTTGGATATTGAAAGGGGACTTTGAAAGGAAAAAAAAACTAATTAAATGTTTGTTGTTTCATTTTTAAGGATGATTGTAAATCCTTAACTTATTATTATTATTTTTTTTTAGCATTAGGCCGAGTGCTAAAATTGTTTTCGGGATAAGCCTAGTTCCCTACTTATGATTGTTATCTTAAAATGTTTTAAACTTTAAAATCTTTGTTTCACTCTTTCTTATGGTTCTTTTATGCCTATTGATACAAGATGGTTTCTAAACTACTTATAAATTCTCTTGAACTCGATATGGTTTTACTAAAGGGTATAAACATGATTTCTTAGTTAAAATGTGATTAGAAACTCACATAGATATCAGAAGCCTTGCACACATCACTTGAAGGTGATGTATGCGGTGAAACAACTTCACCCTTAAGCACCCTAAGGGTCAGGTTGTTTCAAAAATAGTATCTGGCCTTTTGGTGCTAAGATATTTTTAGATTAACTACCTCATTCAAGTAAATGTTACACATTATTAGCCAAAAAAAAAAGAAGTAAAAATTACACTTTTTGTTTACAAATCTCATATAGGGCGGGCTTGATTTGTGACCTGCCCTAACCCGCTCTACTAGGACTAACACTTAGACCGGGTCTAAACTAGGATGGATCTAGACATAGACATGGTCGTTTCAAATTGGGAACCGAATCGAACCATCAACTGCGGTTCTAGAACTGGAACTAGAGCAGTTGGCTGGTTCTAAAACTGGCTATGGAACCACTGGTTTCACGATTTCTAGGTGGTTCTTTGGATTAGAACCGGTGGATCCGACAATTCCATCTGGTTCCATTAAAAGAAAAGAAAAAAATAAAAATAATATTAAATATATAATTATTAATATTTAAATTATTTCATATAAATAGCAAAATTTATTACTTATTCACAATGTTTAATATGTTATTATCAACAATACAAATAAACATAACTTAAATTATATATAATTAGTTTAAAATAAACTTTTTCTAAAAGAAAAATTCGTTTTCTTAATAATGTGATACTATTTTTTGTATTGTAATTTTCTTTTTATCTTCTAAAGTATTTTACAATATCATAATACTAACTATAAGTGATATTAAATATGTTTGTATACATATAAATGTGCATTCTAAATAAATTCTAAAATTTTTTGGTTAAATAATTTAATACTTTTAGGTCCAATAATTATTTGATTTTAAAATTTTTTTTATTAAAAATTAAAAGTTTAAAAATTGTTTTTATTATTTTTTAAAAGGACGGTTCCACGATTCCAAAACTAAAACCGGGAATCGCATTCCATGGAACTGGACCGAAACTATGGGAGACAATTCTGGTTCCGATTTGATCTGTTTCTGAAACCGTGAAGATATCTAGATTGATCCATCAACAATAGATTTATCCAGTTCAAGGAAAAAAATTCAAAAATAAAAAAATTAAAATAAAAAGCTAATGAAAATTTCTCAAAAGGTAAATAACTTTAATATTTAGATTATTTTCTATATGATTAGAATAAATTATTATTTATACATAATATTCAACGCATTTTTTATAACAACATAAATAATAAATGTACTTTAAAAACATGTTTGGTTTACTCAATGTAGAATTCTAACAAATAAACAATCTCACATGGTTAATAATTAATATTATAATAAAATAAGATGTGTTTGTGTATAAGCAATTTCTTATGACAATGGGTTAAAGGCTATATTGTTCCTATTTCTTAGCCTAATTTTATTTTAAGTTTAAAATAATTTTTTATGTTATTTTAATTTTATATTTAATAAAATTTTACAATTTAAAAAGAAAATATAAAGGTCTGATTTGGGGCGGGTCGGACTCTTCATTTCTTGAACCAGGACCCATGTCATGTCATGAGGCTGGCAATTTGGCACAATTATTTGACTATCTCAACATAAACGACATAATTATAAGCAAGTTTATATGAGTAAAATTTGATATAATTAATAAAAGGATTAAATTTATTCTCATTTACAAAACATGTGCACATATGATTTTAGTGTCTAAATTTGTTTATAAATCCATTTAATAAACAGCTCCATGATTTTCTTAAAATTAGAATTATGATATTTACAGTTTTATTTATTTTTATTGTTTTCTAATTTCTTTAATAAATATTAAGCAAATTGAAGATGATATTGGGAACGTGATTTTTAATTTTAAAAAAAAAACAGCTACAATATATTTATTTTAGATTTTTTTTAATTGATAAACAGTTTCCATTTGGATATAAATATGTTTTATTAAACGGTCCGGACTACCGTACCGCCTACGTTCTCATGATTTTCTATTAAACCATGCAAGAGCAGGACTTCGAAGTAAATCCTACTTTTACCATAAACAACCATAAAACCTGTGCATTATTGATCTCCCAAGTTTGTTTTCTCAGCCATGAAGAGGATTTATGAGATTAGCAACTTGCCTCAAACTCGAAAATTTGTCTGCCAACGTTTGATGAACACATACTTCCTCATCCTCATATGTGCATTAGTTGCAGTAAACCAGCATGCACGGCAGTTGAAACTATTATCGACTGCAATTCACTGAAGATAAAGCCCATGGAATGATCATAAAATGCTCCCCTGGAGACCAAGAAACAAATCCCGCTTCGAAGAGCCTAGCGCTCACACATGTACTTGCATCTTTCATAAAAAATTTACCCTGCACAATTCTCATCACTTCTGGACCTAAGTTTGTTCGTCTTTACTTCACTCAGCATCCAGAGTTCAGCACATCAAAAGCACAATTTGTGCTTGGAAAGTATACTCTCCTTCAGACCTATAACTATTCTTACGCAACCTACCCTTCATCAAAAGACTACATCACTCGAGAGTTCATTATAGCATGGATAGTTCCGTGCTAAATATGACATTTATACCTTTCCCAAATTCTTCCGATAGCTATGCTTTTGTTAATAAGATCGAAGCTGTCTCTATTCCCATGATCTATATACCGCAATATTCAACTTCCTCTCGGGAGGCAGCCTTTGCAATCCTATACTGGTGACCGGATGGCACTACAGACTGTATACAGGGTAAATGTTGGCGGTCCAACCATTTCTCCAGAACATGACAGCAGCATGTCTCGCTCATGGATGGCCGATGGTGGCTATTTCATTGATTATGCAGGAATTGATAAAAAAATTAAGGCTGAAGTTGATATCAAGTATTCTGCAGAAGTACCCGCATATACAGCACCCAAAAAGGTGTATTCAACAGCTAGAGTGCTGCCAGATATGTTCTCATCCCCTGGTAATGTTATTACCCAAGGAAATTTAAGCTGGTCATTCCAAGTCGAATCAGGATTCTATTATCTCGTCAGGTTGCACTTCTGCGAGATTAGGAAAGACGGTTTCTGGTTTAATGGAAGTTATTTCCAGATTTACATTAACAATAGAATGGCTGAAGATCATGCAGACGTCATTAGCTGGAGCGGTGAGACTGGCGTACCTGTCTATAAAGACTATATTGTTAAGAGTTCCACACACAATCAGACTGAAGAGTCTCTACTGATATCCCTGCAAGTTGACACTGAGGTGGCAGCAAATTTTGCCTCGGCAATTTTGAATGGATTAGAAATTTTCAAATTACCTGACTCTAGGAACAATTTTGCAGGGATTTTACCGTTTGGAACGGAAACTTCCTATATAGAACCTTCCATGACACTTGATAAGATCATATGCTTTGGTTGGTGGCATTCGTGGCATCGTTCCCTTCTGCGCTTGTTGTGCATCAACGCACACGATTTCCACTTTGGTTCCTTTACCTTAAAGTAAAGTTGAGGAGGCCTAGTCAACAATTAGATGGTTGCCAACGATTCTCACTTACAACCATGAAGTTGGCAACCGATAATTTTTCAGACACTTTTCTCATAGGAACAGGTGGATTTGGAAAAGTGTACAAGGGCTTCTTGGAGGATGGCGCTCCTGTTGCCATAAAGCGCGCAAATCCTAATTCACATCAAGGCTTACATGAGTTTCAAACAGAGATATCAATGCTCTCCAAGCTGCGTCATCGCCATCTTGTTTCCCTCATTGGTTATTGCATGGAAGGTAAAGAAATGATACTTGTATACAAGTTTATGAGGCATGGTACCTTATGCAACCATCTCTACAAGTCCCAAAATCCTCCACTTCAATGGATTCAAAGGCTCAAAATTGCATTGGTGCAGCTAAAGGATTGCATTACCTTCACACAGGATCAAAGCAAACAATCATCCACCGCGATGTCAAAAGCACAAACATATTGTTGGATAATGAGTGGGAAGCCAAAGTTTCTGATTTCGGCTTATCAAAAATTGGGCCTGACATGATCAACCAATCCCATACTCATGTAAGCACCATGGTGAAAGGAAGTATTGGATATCTAGATCCTGAGTATTACCGCCGCATGAAACTAACAGAGAAATCTGATGTATATTCCTTTGGAGTGGTTCTGTTTGAGGTGCTATGTGGGAAACCAGCCATATTACCTATAGAAGAACACGAAGATGAAGCAATTAATCTAGCTGCATTGGCACTTAAAACTTATTGGGAAGGTACATGGGATCAAATAGTTGATCCTTTCCTGAGAGGAAAGATTGAACCAAAATGCTTTACGACATTTACAAATGTTGCAAAGTGGTGTTTAGCTGATAAAGGGTGTGAGAGACCATCAATGGGTGAAGTGCTCGGCAACTTGGAGTTGGCTTTGCAACAACAGCGCTATGCTAATACGAGCCGTCATTCACGCAGCAGAGTCTGTGCTGTAAATTCAGACACCATAATAGATCATAACGTTATTGTAGGCACGAGCAATTCAGATCAGCATTTGGGGATAGAGTTTTCTGAAATTCTTCATCCTAATGCACGGTGACTGAAAGGTTTTATTCTCTGTCTAGATGTTGAATATGTCAAGGACTAAAATAGTTTCAACTTAGTAAGAGTTTTAAGAGGAGGATTTACATGCCATGTGAAATCTCGGAATTTGGAGTTGTGATATAGCTGTAGGTAAAATGGTACATAATTTCCTCAACATTGAAATTAATTATTCTAGTTAGGTCTTTTTTTTTTTTTAAATGTCTGTACCCTGTGTTGGATGTGAGTGTATTAAAATCCAGTTTTATAAGGCAATTTTTTATTATACAAGGAAAAAAAAAATCCATATCTTTTCCTAATTAAAAAAAAAAAAAAAAAAAAACGTCGCTTCATGACTTTCAAGACTTAGAAATTCATTTTTATTTATATTTATTTATTTATTTTACCGATTCAAGATTCTCAAGAATTGAAAGTGACAACCCTGACTTTTGACAGGCCAAACAGATGTATGTTTGTGACTGCAGTTGCAACAAGGGCCGTGGAAGGTGGAAGACATTGCTTATGTTATTAGTCTTTAGAGTTACAAGACAAGATCTCTTGACTCAAGCAATTCTGGAGAAAGCGAGTACTCCTGCATCAATTCCTTGATGTCTACTTCTCAGTATTTTCTTAAACTGTTTTTCTCTGCAAGATTATTTTGTTTCTCCCTCTCCTTTTGTGTGGATTTGGTTCACCATGGATCAAATATAATACTCCAGTGGATGAGAAAACGACTTAGTAGAAAAAAGGTCACGTTATCTATGGTCATTTTGCCTCCAAATAGTAAAAGAATTAGCAATATAAGGAAAGTTAGAATTGATCATAGAATAACATTACTATGAAAATAAGCATTATGGAACTTTTTGGTACAGGAGAGTCAGGATTTCAATTTGATTCATAATTTTTCTAAATTCATAATATTTCTGATAAGATTGATTTCATTCAGGATTTCATAGCACCCTTTTGTGGCAAATATATTGGAAAACTTGCTCTGGTTATTATATGCGAAAAATTTCATATTTTTCTTTGTTTCGACAATTCGTTTCATCATGCAACTTGCCTCAACATTTCCATATTCTTTCATGGATATTTCAAACAGTATTTGGCCTTTTGGTGATGTCATATTTTAGACTTACCTATACATGTATGAACAAACAACCTTATCCCCCAAACAACACTCAAAGCTACATTTCTCTGCCCAAGGTGATGTTACACATTCTATTGACTGTCAAGTAGTAATATAAAGCCCACACCAATTATACAACTTCATGTCCAAAAATACATGAAATGCAAAAGCAGGATTTTGAACCAAACCTACTCTACCATTAAGAATCTTGTAACCTCTGTATTATTGATCTCCCAAGCTTGTTCTCTCAACCATGAAGAATTGTGAGATTCACAACTTGTCACATCCGCGAAAGCTTGATTGCCATCACTTGATGAACGCAATCTTCATTTTTCTCCTTTGCGCATTAGTATAGTTAAACCAGCTTACCT
This sequence comes from Combretum micranthum, assembly GCA_024138025.1. Taxonomy (NCBI): domain Eukaryota; kingdom Viridiplantae; phylum Streptophyta; class Magnoliopsida; order Myrtales; family Combretaceae; genus Combretum; species Combretum micranthum. The sequence goes on from JAMXBD010001318.1 coordinate 6,580, forward strand.
AGCAGTTGAAACTACCTTCAAATGCAAATCCTTAGATGAAGAAGTTCAAAAAATTATATAAATATAAATTATACAAAAATAATTACTAAAATATCGATGTAAATTACATTTTAATGAATCACTTGTACAATATGTAATTTAGCAAAAATGCTATAGGACTATTTATGTATGTTTCATATAAATTGCATATGATGTATGCCTATATATAAATCGCATGTCTTATATGCGATTCATGTGTAAATCTATAAATCGCGTTCAATAAAATGGGATTTAGCGTTGGTAATTTAGTAATTATTTTTATATGATTTGTATTTATGTAATTTTTATTTGGACTGTCGGTAATCATACCATTTTTTCTCTTTTTAAAACCAAAGGATTTTTATATAAGAATTTTTCATGTTATTTAATTTAGAACATCTTTTCCTTCTTTAATTTTCTTAAAAAAGAGAAAAAGAAAAGACAGGCTAATATACATAAGGTACGAGGAGATGAAAATTAATGACATTAAATATAAAAACAGAATGAAAGAAACTACTAACTACTTATATTTATATTTATATTTATTAAATATATAAAAATAAATTTTCATTCCTTTTATGGTCGGCCGTGATACATATATAGTTATCCAAGTCAAACCGTCATATAGTTCTTTTCTTCTAAGAACGTCTATTTTATTTAAGAAAAATGTCCCACTTTACGTCTTTTAGTTTTTTTTTTTAATTTTGGAAAGCCCTAAATTCTACGTATTGTGTTCTTAAATTGACAAATCTTAAACTAATGGAAAATGTCCACTTATTATTTTTTCAAAATAAAAGGAGTATGTATCTAATGTGAGAAAAACTTATGAAATAAAAATATAATGAACTTTAATAAAATAGGTAATTAGCTGTCTAAATTTTGAAATTGATAAATTTATTATCTGAGTTTTTAAATTAATAAATTTAGTATTTGAAAAAAATTTTCGCGCACGTCAATAGGATTTGCTATTTGATTGGCAGAGAAAAAAAAAAAAACGTCTTTTCTTTTTTTAATGGATGGTAAAAAATGACAAGATTCACGTTAATAACAAAATTCACATGCCACACGGATTAAAAGGTCTAAAACAATAAAGCAAATAAGTTAATAACAAGGAATAATCAAAACACATATAAACATACATTTTTTTACATTATTTTTTAATATGTTGTTTTTCACAGAAGGCATATGCAATTAGCAAATAAAACATGTTAAACACACTTGCATCCACTTAAACGCTAAGACACGCTACAAAGTATCTGGTCTGGTATAGTCCGTGCCAGGGATACAACGGCGGCTATTAATGGGTTTCCGACCTGTCCAACCTGATAAAAACCCTATAAGGTTCAGGTTTGGACATAGGTAAAAAACCTTATAGGGTATTAGGGTCGGGTTTGGATATACTACTAAAACCGATAGATACCACCCCCCTGTTAGTCTTAGTAAAAAAAATTATAATGTAAATATTTACTAAATATAAACATAGCAACAGACTAGATTTAAAAAGGTTGGTAAAGAGAAAGTGAATTGCTATATTATTAGACTATTATTTTATCGGCTTAAATTTGTTGAGTCCATTAAAAAAACAAACAATAAGCAAGGCAGGTTCGGGTTGATAATTAAGCGGATGGTCGGACAGATAATTGGGTTGATAGTCAAGCGGGTAATCGGGCGGGTGGTGAGTTTTAGAGTAAATCGTGTAAAACGAGTCTGGATATAGAAGGAAAACCCTATAGTGTTATAGGGTTAGGTTTGGTATGCCCTATAGTGTAGGGGGTTCGAGTTTAAGTTTATATGACATGCTCGAAACCCGACCTGGTTGCATTCTTACATGTCTACCATGTCTATTTTCATCGATTTGGCATATTATTTGACATAGACATGGGCACTGAGTCCAAAAAAAAAGGGTCTGGACCTACCCGGTCATAGGAGTGTAAAGTGACCTAAAAACTGGCCGTTGTGAACCACTTGTCAGTTTATAGGTTGGTTTATGACCACTGAGTCGACTAATAATTATAAAAAATAGAATAAAATTATAAAAAATCTTCTTAAAAGATGACAAGGAAATTTGAAAAAAAAAATAAAAATATATTAAAAATAAAATTTAAAAATAACTTGTACAAGAATAATAAACTTTAGCCTATTTATTGGAAGTAAAGTGTGTAAAAAAAAAAAAAAAAAGACCAAACCATAAGTTTGGTTATTTTTTGAAATAGTTCGGTTCACGGTTTGGTGAATAGTCAACATTTCATGGTTCGATTCGACACCTATCTTGAACATAGTTTGAAACGGACCCAATGTTTTACATATTAAAAAAAAACAAGAAAAACATTTTTTTTAATTATTTTATTAAAAAATATATATTCTTATTTAAATATATATCATTCATGAGAATGAAATTAAATCGGTTATGTCATATTCAATTATTATTGTGTATCTACAAGTAAATTAAATTTTAGGTTTTAGCTTCTCTTGTTCTGAACATTTTTTCTTTTTTTTTTTTTAATTTGTCTTACTAATTAGCTCACTTCTATTACTTGGCCACTTATTGGTTTAGATAATTGATAATGTGTTGATTAGAAGTGTAATAAATTGAAATTTGCATCTCATATTAGAATGACGTATTTAAATTTTATTTAGTCTAGTATATTATGATTGTTCAAGATAATTTAAGAGAATGAGATAAATATATGGTTATAGTTTTAAGATAGATGAAATCTCTTTCCACTACAAGTTTTATATATTCATTTAGGTAAATATATAATTTCAAATATTATTGTTTGTAGTTGTATTAGTGATAAAAAAAATGTGATTGAAACCTCTTGATAGAATGCATTTTTATTTTTCAAATAAAAAATTGTTCAAACCGCAAACTAAACCAATTAAGTTGCTTGTTTTTTTTATTTGAAAAAATTATAAACCAAATTGTATGATTAGGTTTGGATTTAAAAGTAAAAGCATACCGTAATACACAGTTCAAAGGCAAACCGCACCAAACCATACCACATCTACTCCTAGTTGGAAGTATTGTTGAAGATGTGCATTTATCTGTACACAAGTACATCCACTTTCACTCGTAAAGTTAGAAATGTAGGACTAGAAAATACTCAAGATACAAAAATTCTCACAAAGTGATGCAGTACAAGCGAATGGATATCACAAATCATTGAATTGCACACGATTACCGGTTTGAGATCTTCAAAAGCCTAAAGAATTCTAAGAAATCTATGCAATTGGCATCAAATTTCAAGATCTAAAACAAAAGATTCAACTTTGGGGATAAAGAGCAACACAAGCTCTGAGAAAAGTGTTTAAAATGTCAATAGATAATTTCCTCTCACGTGCCCTAGACTTACAATAAAAAAGCAAGAAAAGAAACTTAAAAGACACAAAACAAATAAAAGTTATCGCATAATATAAGCTGGCGACCTACAGGTTATGCTGGTAGCTTATAGGATAAAGGTTAACAATGAAGACGATCTTAAAGATTTTGATTCTATTCATTTTCAAAGTCGGCTAAAGGCTGGCGGTGTAGATTCAAATACTAGCAGCGTAAATTCAAAGTCGGCAGGTAGTATGACGGCCTTTAACACATCAACTTGTTCTTCCACCCTATTCGATGCTGCTTCTCTAAGTAGTTGTGGTCCATCTCTTCTCCTGCATCATTGTCCCTAGGGTGAACAGAATTCACCTTCAAATTGTTATCGTCAAGCTATTATCAGTATATGGGATGAGATGCTTCACATTAAACACATCAGATGTTTGAATGTGGTTAGGTAATCAAAGTCTGTAAGCATTCGGGTTGATCTTTCCAATAACCTCGAATGGTCTAACCTTCCTAGCAGTGAGTTTATTATATTCTTTGGTGCAAAATCTATCTTTGGTTAAAACTACGCATACAAAATCTCCCACATCAAATTGTAGGTGTTGACTTCTCTTGTTAGCAACTTCCTTGTACATGTTTGTAGCCTTTTCTAAATTATTGTGAACTATTTAATGGATCTCTTGTAGACTGTGTACAAAATCCACTGCTTTGCCATGGTTTCGAGTTCAATCAGGTACAGTTAAAAGATCAATCGAACCTTTGGTAATAAGAGAATAAACAATCTAAAAAGGGTCGAAACCTGTACTTCGATTGATTACATGATTGTAGGTGAACTCAACTTCCCTAGCTTCCGATCCCAACTCTTATATTCTCTCCAACCAAACTCCTCAGAAGATTGCCCAGTGACTTGTTCACCACCTCGATCTGACCATCTGTCTGTGGATGCTAGGCACTGTTGAAGTTTAGTTCAGTGTTGACCATCTTCCATAGACTCCTCCAAAAGTGGCTCAAAAACCCGGTATCCCTATCAAACACAATAGATGAGGGCAAACCATGTAGTCATACACTTCTCGAAAATATAACTGTGCCACACGCACAACATCTGTTGTTTTCTTATAAGGGATGAAATGTACCATTTTGAAGAATCGATCTACTACCACATAGATCAAGTCATTATCCTTCTTCATTCTAGGCAAACCCAGGACAAAATCCATGCTGACATCTACGCATGGTTAAGATGGCAAGGTAATAGCAAATATAAACTTGCATTGGTAGCTGTCCCCTTGGACACCTGACATACTCTACAACGTTGCATAAACTTCTCTACCTCCTTCGAATGGATGGCCAGTAATAAGAAGCTTGAACCAGGTGTAAAGTTCTATCTCTACTGACATACCCTCACTGTGTAATTCCTGTATAATCTTAGCCCTCAAACTACAATCGAGTATGCATAGCCGGTTACCTTAACTAAGAATCCATCTTGCAGCAAATATTTAATCTTTTTGCCATCTTTAACACAAGCCAAAATATTGGAAAAAAGGGATCATATTCATATAAAGAAGCAAATGAGTCAAAACCAGGTACCATAATTTGCATCTTGCCTAAAAGACTCCTTCTGCTCAAGGCATCTGTAACTCTATTTGACCCACTGTGTTTCACAACAAAGGTGAAACACTCTAAATATGTTACCTACGAAGCATGCCTGCCTGACTCCTTATCCTGACTGTGTAGGTGTTTTAGGGCTTCATAGTCAATGTACAACGAACTCTCTATGGAACAAGTAATTGCGCTAATAATTGACAGCTTGTACCACAACATAGAACTCAATATCATATGTGCTATACCTCAAATTTTCTCCAGTAAGCTTCTCATTGAAAAAGGCTATGGGCTTGCTATTTGACTTAGTATAGCCTCAATTCCCACTTTAGACACATTTGAATGGAGCTCAAAAGCTTATGGAAATCTGGCAGCACTAATATGGGGGTTGATGTTAGATGCCTTTTGATGAGTTCTAAGGCTTCTTCTGCACCTTTAGTGCACTCGAATTTTCCCCTCTCATGCAATCAGTCAGAGGAGCCATAATGCTACTGAAGTGAGGAATGAACCGCCTGTAAAAAGATGCCAGGCCATGGAAACTTCTCACTTCAGTAATAGTGGTAGGTTTAGGCCATTGTTGAATAGCCTCCACCTTGGATTGATCAACCTGTAAACCTGCATCAGAGATTACATAACCTAAGAAAAGAACTCTAAGGGTCATGAAAACACATTTCTTCACAGTAGCATAAAACTTCTCCTTGCACAAAATGTCAAAAACCTCACGCAAATGCTATGTATGCTGATCATGGTCAGTACTATACACTAATATGTCGTCGAAATACACTACAACACATTTGCCAATAAGCAGCCTCAAAATTTTATTCATCACTTTCATAAAGTACTAAGGCATTGATAGCCGAATGGCATGATCAACCCTTCATATAACCCCTCCCTAGTCTTGAAGATAGTTTTCCATTCATCACCTACTATGATACGAATTGATGATAACCACTCTTTAAATCTAGTTTTGAAAATATCTTCGCACCACTCAACTAGTCTAGCAAATCATCTAAGTGAAGGATAGGGAATCTATACCTAACTGTAATTTTGTTGATGGTGCAACTATCCACACACATGTGCCAAGAACCATCATTCTTCGGTGTCAACAATGTAGGAATAGTACAAGGGACTCAAGCTTTCCTTAATAAATCTTCTTTTATAATTCTTCCACTTATCTCCTCAACTCCTCGTGCTTAGTCGGACTCATTCTGTAATGTAGGCTATTAAGGAGGGAGGCACCAGGCTTTAGGTTAATCTGATGATGTATATCAATAAGTGGTGGTAGCTCATCAGGCAACTCTACAGGAAATACATCATGAAATTCACTAACAATAGCTGCTGCATCTCCAGGTATCTCCATATTCCCAATCACTTCTTTTCCCACTAAAGCAAACACCACCTCTGAATTTTGCAACTCCTTCAAATTTAGCCAAAGATAACATGTTAATATTGGCATTTTGCTTCACAAGCTTAATGTCATCAGTTGCTACATTTGGTACGAGCACAATTTTTACACCTTTGAAAAAGAAGCTATAGGTATTGGCCTTTCTATCATGGATTATGCCCCTATCAAATTACCACGGATGTCCTAATAACAAGTGACAAGCATCCATCATCACCACATCACACTACACTGAATCCTTGTATTTGAAGCCAATAGAGAATGTGGTCAAGACACATTTAAATACTCATCTCACCTCTTTTCTTCAACCATGACAGTTTATAAGGCTTGGGATGTTGTTCTATCTGAACTCCCAACTTCTGCCCTGCTTTTGTGGAAATAATGTTCTCACAACTGCCGGAATCACTCATAAAGTGACACACTTTATCTAGAATGGTATAAGTGGACTAGAAAATGTTGATTCTCAGCCAGTTTTCCTCAACAGATCTAGGTATCATACGTATCCTCCTAACTACTAATGTTTCTTTTCCATCCCCTTCCAAAAATTCTTCTTCCTCATATTCCTCATAAAAAACGAGCTCTCCATCTCCTTCAGCCTCAAAAACCTCCTCCTCCCATCCAGTTTCATCATTTTCAATAAACAGTGTTGCTCACTTTTCCGCCTTCTTACATTTAGACTGCTTATGACCAAGCTCTCCACATTTAAGGTATTTCAAACCACTACTACTAGGACCACTAAAGTTAGTTCTATTGTTGCACCCACCAATAGTGTTACCAATCAGCCCACTTCCAACGTAGTTTGCTACCACTCCGCCTCCACCACTACTACTCCCTATCACTCCCTACTAGAGAACCCACTACTAGATTGCTTTTGTTGCTTTTTAAGTATCAATGCCCGTTGATGTGCGACAAAGACACTAATAGGATCAAACAAATTAACCATGTCTTGAATGTGCATCTTCAAGCCACCAATATATCTAGCTACTAGTTGGTCCTCAGTCTCATGAAGTTCATTTCTAGCGACCAACTGAAAAAATTCAGAAGTGTATTCAGTCACTAACCTGTTACCCTGCTTCAAGTTATGTAACCTCTGATACATAATTCACTGGAAATTATAGGGAAAAAAATTTTAGGTCTTATATTCTTTTTCATCTTTTCCCCATGAAGTGATTTTAAGTTTGCCCAACTTAAGTCGATCAATTTTGTCTGTTGCCACCATGTTTTGGCTCTGTCACAAAGACAAGTTGCCACCAACTGCACTCATTTGTATTTAGGAACATTTTTGAAATTAAGGATCTCCTCCACTATTACTAACCAATCCAAGAACTCCTTCGGTTATAGATTTCCTTAGAATTCATGAACTTTAGTTCTCATACCTAGCTCCCATCGTCTTCGATCCTCTTCCATGATACACCCTACCACACTAACATGATAATTCCACATAAAACCCTCCTTCATCCATTGAAGGTAAATCATCCTTTGCTTCATCGAATTCTAGCATCAGATTAAGGTTCCTTTCCCGCTTGGAATTAGCATTACGTTGATCCCCCATCATCGCAACCATCCTTTTAGTGAGTTGATCAACTATCCCACTAAATCGGCGTTCCATTGCACTCATTCATTTGTCTACGATAAGTCTAGTCCATCAATCTAGGTCATCATGACCATATATCTCATCTACTATAGCGCGACGTTGATTGCCTTGTCGTTTGGGAGGCATTTTCTCTAAGAACGAATGCGGCTCTGATACCAAACTGACATAACGTACAGGAGAATGGATATCGTAAACAGTTGAATCATGCACAATTACCGATTTGAGATCTTCAAAAGCCTAAAGAATTCTAAGACATCTAGGCAATTGGCATCAAACTTCAAGATCTAAAATAGAAAATATACACTTTGGGGGTAAAGAACAAAGCAAGCTCTAAGAAAAGTGTTTAAAATGTCAATAGATAATGTCCTCTCATATGCCCCAAGCTTATAATATAAAAGAAGCAAGAAAAGAAACTCAAAAGACACAAAACAAATAAAAGTTATCGTGCAACATAAGCTGGCGACCTAGAGGTTTACGCTGGCAGCTTAGAGGATAAAGGCCGGTGGCGTAGATTCAAACACTAGCAATGTAAACTCAAAGCTGGCGGTGTAGTCTGACCGCCTTCAACACATCAACTTGTTCTTCTGCCCTATTCGATGCTGCTTCTCCAAGAAGTTGTGAGCCATCTCTTCTACTACATCACAAAGACAAAAATAAATCCTACTTTGTTAAGAAGTACAAAAACTATTGGTTAGAAGTCTATATAAATGTAATCATATGTAATTTTTATCACTTTTATTATTTTGTTGTTATATTAAGAAATCATTTAATGGTGTGAATAGTAATTAAAATTTACTATTTACATGAAAATAATTTAAAATATTTACTTTTTAATTTGTATATATTTTTGTTTCTTTTAAGTAGGCTGACCTTGATTGATGATTTGGATGTACATCCGTTAATGACTTAGCCACCTATTGGGTCATTTGGTGGGTCATGAGCTCTATGGTTGAGTTGGATTGACAGGTTAACCAAGTATTGGCAGTTCAGGTCAAACCCATGTTTAATTTTCAGCTATCTCAATATAAATGACACAATTATAAGGAAGTTTATATAAATAAAAATAAACATATAATTAATAAATGGAATAAATTTATACTCGTTTATAAACATGTGCATATGTGAATTTAGGATCAAAATTGGTTTATAAATCCATCTAGTAAACAACTCCCTAATTGTCTGAAATTAAGATTTAGGACAAAAACATGACATGTGTTATTGTCAATTTGCAAATACATGGCCCATATTAATTTTGTTTTTTTTACAAATAGACAATATGAGTTTCATACAAAAGTATTAATATAATTAAATACTATTTGAGGAATATTTGTTAGAGTTTTATTGGATTAAAAAATTAATTTAATAAAAAATATTACTAAATAAAATAAATATTAAATATTTTTAAAAAATAAGAAAATTTAAAAAAAATGTAAAATTAATTTTTATGACTAACAAAATATTAACATGTGTCATTCTAAAATTATTCAATAATATTGATACTTTTATATGAAATTCGGGTTATTTATTTGTCAAAAAAATTAATACAATTTATGTGTTTGCAAATTGATCAAAACACAAGTCATGTTTTTTCAATTAATCCTAAGATTTATGATATTTTATAGTTTAATTTTATATTTTATTATTATCTTACTCTAATTTCTGTAACAAATATTGAGCAAAGTGAAGATGATATTGGAAACGTGCTTTTTAGTAGGAAACAAGCTGCAATATAATTATTTTAAGAATTTTTTATTAATAAACAGCTTCAACTTGGATATAAAATATGTTTATTAAACGGCTGGGCGATGGCCCAGGAAAAAAAAAAAAGGGGGTTGGGCAGCACACCAATTTAGATTTTCAAACACGAACATCAAACACGGCCAGATAACACAAACAAGAAAGACAAAAAAGGGGTAAAAAAAAAAATTTCTATTAAACCATGCAAGGGTAGGACTTCGTACCAAAATCGACTATACAGCTAATAGACCATTATGATTTATGACCCGTAAAAATATTTGTAGCCTAACTAAATAATAAAGCCATTACAGTTATTAAAAGCCTGAGTTACTATATAACCTTATGAGTTTATAACTTTATAAATTTAGTGTTATTAAAATGGATGCTTAATTATTTAAGTGTGAATTTTAAGTAGTATTATGAATTTAAATACCAAATTAAAACCATTAAATTAGCAATCACAAATGTCATTTGGAGACCTAGAGGGGCTTTTTTATTTTTTGGCAATTACTATTACAACTATTAGAGAAGAAGATATTTTAAATTTATTTATTTGGTTGACATAGACCTTGAGCAAGAGAGTAGAGGGGTTGGAACTGTTTCGCCGAGTGCCAATGCACGCGCCTATGCTTTTACCTTTTGGCAATCTAATATTTGATATTTAAATTTTGGCAAAAATCACAATTATTTTAATATATTGGCATTTTAGTGTGTCTGTTATACATTTGTCAAACTAACATTAGTTTAGAGCGTGTTACTGCTGATGTAACTTGTTTTACTATCAGATTAAGTTGCAGGATCAACTCTTGACCCACAAAACATTATATATATATATATATATATATATCATCGTTGCTTCCACTGAATAGTTTTTCGCATGGGGTATATTTATAATTTATGCGAATCCGCAAAAGTAGGAGTTAATTTCATCGTTCATGTAAAGTTCGATTCCGACACTGAACACAGCTGTGTGCGGCACATAGGTGGGAAGCTGTATAATATCCATGAGTAGGACCGTGTGTACTGTGTACGTACAAATCAGTCAACCTACTTAGTTAGTCAGATGTCGAATGTTTGGGGAGCAGGCAGCACAGAAATACTGAAAGTCCTTACAGAGGAACTGAAATAAAAGATTAGGCAAAGAGAAGAAGAGAAAAAGGGAGAGCTTATTCCTCAACGATTTCTCACTTTATTATTGCTACAATCCTCTGTTCACGCCAATGCACAAAAGAAAAGCTGCCCAACTGTTCATTTAGCATGAACACCTATTGATCATACATTGTAAAACTATATGTAACGGAATCCCCTAATCAAATCATAACAGCATATTTCAGTTGCCACCCTCAATACAGCAGCTCATTTTAGTTATTATTACTCTCTGTGACAAAACAAAATAGGTGGAAAAAATGAAATGAATAAGTTATCTTGCGGGTGTTGCTTTACCATCAACATTCCGACAGGTTAAAGAAGTTGCAGGAGATGCAGCTTGACTTTCTGGACGTTTCTGATGATTAATAAGATTCTCCAAAATTAAAAGTTGTATTTCTGTGTACTGTTGCAGAAAATATCACTGCAACAAAAAAGAATGAGCTTCGTCTTGACAGGTGACTGCACTCGTTAAATTGGCCATCTGATCTTCCACCAAAAATTGCTAGGGGATTTGGCTGGATTCACGAATGATCTCATAAAGGGATATCATATTCTCAATGCTTAACAGAAATATGATGCACCATTCCAAGAGATTTGACCTTTTGTTTTGGATAACTTCTTGAAGAAAATGGATGTTGTGCTGCAACAATAAAAATTCTACATGAAAATTTTGGACAACGATATACAAACATAAAATTACGAAGAAACTTGTAATTGCAATGATCGCCATACATAGCATCCTCAATCTGTGGGAGTGGGAAGGAACTATCTCTCAAATTTGTTCAATAAATGAAGATAAGCATATCTTTTGAGGACCAAAATTGGTATAATTGACCGGTGATACATCCCATGGGACGGGGCAAATTATTAGATGTTATGTTCAAGAGGGGATGTCCTTAGTGTGTGTATTAAAAATAAAAAAAGGAAAAAAGCAAGCCTAGAAGAGGGCCATAAATGTACAGGAGAAAGAGAGAGAGAGAGAGAGAGAGGTGATCAATCAGACAGAAATTGTTCTGCATAATGAGAGAGAGAGAGAGAGCCGCATTCAGCACCATGCTCATGTACTCTACTTCACCGTGAAACCTTAAACCACACATACACCTATTTATGGCTTCTCAAACTATGTTGCCATTAAAAACCCTCACCTATACTCATACCCATATCAATACACGGCTACTTACTCGTTATTATCCGCCATAATTCACCACCATCTACGCTAGTATTTGGATATCTTTCACCTTTAATACCAACGCCCCACAGACGTCCTCAGGTACATACATAATTCCATGATTACATACCCATACGATTTAACTTACCCAATTATATACAAAAGTGCATACCCATGAACCACACACTCCCACACACACCGCATTCACAAACTTATACTTGCATTGTCAAGTCATTGTACTTAACATTTCAGATTTAATAAAGATTTCTCTCTTTTGAAGCTAATTTTGTTTGTATTTTGTGCTGTTTAGATTTAATTTCTTTTGTTGGCTGTTCATTGTGTTTGTTTTGGTGAAAGGATCATATCAGCTGGCTACCACATAAATTGCACGCTAAATACTTTTTGATGTGCAAACCTAAAAAAGACTTGCTAGCATGCAAAAGGATAGACATATCAATATTCTGCCACAATGTCATGACACAAGTGTGATCCTTCATCATTTGATGTTCAATCTTCCAATTGGAAGCATAGAGCTGTTGCATTTGTGTCTGATCAGCATGCTCAGAGTTACTAGTTATTCATCTCTTCCAGTCTTTCTTGCCCCGTTTTTTTTTTTTTTTTTTTGATAGAAAATATCACCACCACCACCTTTTTATCTCAAGTGTGTCTACATTCTCTCCAAAATCCTTAATACATAAGGGGGATGCAAATAGGAAGAAGAGATATTGACTTTGACATGAATAATTCACAAAAGAATAATGATATTAATAGTTATTTGTGACAAAAAAAAAAAAAAAAAAGCAAACTAATCAGATATATAGAAAAAAAACCTCCACAAACTTTAGCTTGAAATTCAAGTTGCCAAATCGTTGTGTAACCTCGAACTCCTCCCTCAAAAACTCATATATCTGAGCGTACTTTGCCTCCCTCCAAGCAATTTCTGATCTAAATAATAAATTAAGGAAGAAAAACAATGAGTGAGACCAAGAGTATATGCTTTGTTTTTAGTATATTCAAAATTCTACCACAAAGATGCATATGTCTCATTAATAAAGAGCACACCAAGACAAGGTCAGGAAGCTTATTCACGTGGCTATTACAACTGTAACATGCCACAGAGCAGAGTTCCCATGGTATGATGGGTTTAGATGCCCGTCAAAATCCAAACTGGCAAACCTTTTGAAGTACATGATACATTATGGTCATGAAACCTAATTGGAAATCACTGTCAAGTCAATATCACGGGATTTATTTTCTTCCCACTACCATGCTTCGCATGACCAGGACTGCCTAAATAGAATTCACAACCTGCAGACCTTTTATCCTTTAACGGCATGTCATGTGGCTTTGAGTAAAAGAACATAAATGCAAAGTATAGCATGCGAACATCAACCTATGGACTCATTAGCCCTTTGGCTAAGGGCAGCAGTGAAAATTATGACTTAATTTGGGATTAGGATTCTGATTAGAGAAGAAAGGATAGAGGTGGTGAGATTTGATCAGGTTTGTTTTCTGCATATGTAAAATGGGAGTCAGGTCAGGTTGTGGAATTTCCTATTTGGGATTGGGTCCCCACATAGCATTACATGGGGTGCCACATGATCCACTCTAAGACAGCACTCAGCATATAATGAAAAGGAAAAAAAAAATTCACAATAAAGGAAGTAACAAAGAAAAAAAAAATTGATGGACTTCACTGAAACTCTTTTAGAGAATAGGTAAATGTTATGGATTCAGATATGGTCAAAAAAGGAAAAAGAAAATAGAAAAAACAAAAAGAGATTTAGGCTTTTTTATTTTTTATTTTCATTCTCCTTCTTTTTAATATATGTTTTCTAAATAGCATCTTATGAAAGCTCAAAGGGATTCTGGAGCTTAGATTGAGCATCTTCATGCCTTCCCTCTTGAGGCATCAAAAGGGAAAACAAAAGAACATCACTGAGAAATTAGATCTTTCACCAGGTACATAAAGAGTCGTAAATATATATCCAGTTTCTCGGAGACAGAAAAATCACTCCATCCACATATCTTAACTAATGATTATTAGACTTGTGTAAGGTGACAATTAAGTTTGCATCAACCACAATAACAATTACCGCATTTAGGGGATCTACCTCTCAAAAAGACCAACTTTAAGAATGACAGCAGCTAAATTAGAATTTGCCTTCCCAACGAGTTGCAAGAGCTTGTGCCTATCCATTGTAAATGTCCCAGTTGTCTCCATTATACGATTAATGTCTGCAAACTCTTCAACCATTCCATCAACCTGCAGTAGTCAGTAATGCCAGATTGTAAATACTGTTCTTATCATTCCTATTCTCTCATATTATAGATTAATCTAAAAATTACCAAGCATATAATTTCAGAATTGAACCACTAAACAGTGTGCTAACTGACAAGCAATCATTCCAAGAAAAAGGTACAGATCATTATAGATAAAGCATTCTAGCTTTGAAGCAATCAAATTTCTTTAACACACAGCTTGAAGAAGCTAGTAAAAATGGCTAACAAGAATCCATAAGAGGAAAGTAACCTGTGAAACAAAATAATCCAGAGCAATACTCTGACCAAGCACACTTCCAATAATGCGTACACCATCAGTGTCCAGAGCCTTGAGAACGATGTAATCAGGGCCTCCCTGCATGTCCTCAGGCAACATTGGCTTCTCTTTTACAGCATAATCTAATGCAAAACCAGGTTGAGAGGCAAAATCAGATGATAAACAAAAAGGAAATCAACTGCAACAATCACCAAAATGTATCATCGATACAACAAACGGTCCAATGGTTTATCTATTGCATGAAATGCATAAACAGGAGTTTCGTGAATGATGGAAAAAAAAACATCAGAGCTAAGACTTGGAATTATTCATGAGGGGTATATGTAAATTGCTGGTGATTTCTACATTTGTACTTCCATTCAAAGAAGATAACAACAAAAATTTCAGCCCTTCATTCCTACAAATTAGACTGCCTAACATTTGCCAGCTTGTAGAGAAACCTAAAGGTCCTAATGTTCAACTTTCACAAAATAAGTTGGAGAAAAGAAGACTTGGAAGCAGCAATAGGAACTACATAATTCTCATAAAATTTTGTTCCATATCTTTTAAGGAACTAAATTGTTTTGAAGATAATGAGGAAAGCAGTGTGGGCTTTCACATCCCTCCCTAATTAAAGCCTTTGATGAATATTGAACGTATGTGAAATGATAATAAGGTTTAACAATGGGTATCTTCCTTGCAATAACCATAGAAACAGATTGCAGGCCATCCAATAATAACTACAGCATTTTGCCTGTCTATAGAAAAAGATGATAACAAATTGGCACTCTTCAAAACAAAAAGGATTACCATCCTTCCTCATCTCTCGAAGCAATCCAGATGCATGTCTCCGGACAATGCTGAGGTAATATTCAATTTCATGATCCTCAATATTGAACAAAACTGCAGATCCATATTGGCATACGATCATATAGCGACAGCAGCTTGCTTTTCTTTTTGCTTGAAGTCCCTGAAAGTAAACAATATATTGCTTATAAAACAATCATACTGAAAAAAAAAAAAAAAATTGTTAAAAGCACATGGCAATGGATGGTAGTAGAATGGCACATCTGCTTTGTCAATAACTTTTCCAAAATGATGATAATCAAAAATGGTTATGGTGCTTGGTGAGCTTTGGTAGCGAGAGCTCTAGATTGCAGTGAGTGCCAAATAGTGGTAGTTACCTAAAATAAAATTACTATATAAAAAACGGAGGGAAACAAGTTTCTTGTTTAAGAAAAGAAAATAATGTTCCTCAACTTGTAGTTTATATCAACAGGTAATTTAATTACCAATATTGACCAACTGGCATTACCATCACTTCCACCATTACCAATCACCAAAAGCAATTGCTTGCCACAAAATAGTTTACTAGTCTAAATTTATAACCATAAAAAACACTCAAAAGAAGCTAGGTAAATGTTTTCCACAGAACGAACATAACCTAATGTATAAGACAAATCATCATCCCAATGCCAAATTGGCATCATTTGATGCAACATAGACTATTTGACTCCTCTCGAAATCAAGTACTTGTGTGGACAATATTGGTCAACAAAGGATTGCAATTAATTCATGAGCAATCTCCTATGGTCGTACCACTTTTCACTAGATAGCACAATGACTTCACTTGACCATGGTCATATTTCAAAGATAATAAACTACAAAGACCATATTATAACAAATATTGAAATCATTTTCCACCAAAACAAAAGCGAGGCCTAAATTAACTATTTAAGATCACCTACTAAATCATTCAATGAATTTCCACTTTGCAGTTATTATTTGTTCTGGATTAAACGCAACCTTAAACTTATCAGTCATTATAATTATTGATTGTTAAAAGGATGAAGTGAGAATAAGGCCGCCTGAGTTTTGCTGTTGTTAAATCTTCTTTCTTTCTTCTTCCCCCACACACAACCCCCGCGCCCGCGCCCCCAACCCCAAATTCATAAGTGGTAGCAAATGATTGGATTGGCGAACTCAGACGAAAACACCAATCTGGGACAGAAGAATTTCGAAAACGAGTCAACTAAAACAATATGAGCAAAGCAATCCATAACTAGAAAACATCTTACAGTAGTATCCGAAGGAAGAAAATCACAATATCTGAGTGCAACATAATTCGAGGATCGAGAATTCGGACGAAGAACATTGCTTAAATTCTCTGCTTGCAAGCTCTTCAAGTCAATACTGCCAAAACCATCAATCTGAGAAATATATCCACTACTCAAATTCCACTATACTATGCATCAAATAAATCAACAACAACATTTAACATTCCATTTCAACAAACCCTAACCGAACTTACGATTATTCATGGTCATTAAATTACCTCGTAGAAAGGAAATAGGCTTTGATAGGAATAATTCCGGTTTCAGATTCCTCGTCATCTTCGATATTCGATAACACGGAATCGGGAGCGAATTCGGTATAAATAGGATCCAATTCATTGATGCAGGTAGCCGCTGCGCGAGAAGGAACAGCGGAGAATGATCTTGAGCAATGGCGAAATGCGAAATTAGGGTTTGGTGAGTGGAGTAGAACTAGTGGTACTGTTGGATTGAGGATGAAGTGGCGGGAAGGAAGTTTATTGGTTGAATTAATTAAGAAGCCTTTAAGGATTATGGAAGCCAATCTCCATCTCCCCATTCACGAAGAAAGAAGAGAGAGTGTGTGTGGGGTTGATTAGTTACGTGAAAGGTAGGTGATGGGTTTTAAGGTTGAGTTGTTATGGTTAGTAAGAGATTAGATTTTGTGAAGCCATTAACCATGAACGTTACGTTAGGGGGAGCTAGACAGAAATAACAACGTTTTCAGTTCGGGCAAGGAACCTCGTCCGGTTGAAGTTAAACGACAACCGAAAGGACGGATTAGGTCGTTCCAATCAAATTGGATCGTCAGTTTTTAATCCTAATTCAATCTCTTTTCGTATCAAATTAATTTGATATCGATTTAATCTTATTTTAGTTTAATCAATTTATTATAAAAATTATTAATTTTTTATCGGTATTAATTTAATATCGATTTAATATTTTTTTTACACCAAAACAATACAAAAGTAAACGTATTGTACCTTCTCTCCAATGAATACTGAATATAATCGAGAGTGGGTCGGTCAAGTACTCCCAAGTTTTATTGCGGGTTTTTCATGGTTACAATATTTTCTTCTAAAAAGTATATGTAGGCAAAATTAAGAAGGAAATAAGATTCCGGCCAGGTGGTATCCTTTAGATACAATTTTTCTCCAATGTATATATTTGCTTAAATTACACGTATAAAATGAGAGATATTTTATGATAAGGTAAGTCATACGGTCAAGATGCTAATTTATTAAGTTTTTATAAGCTATGTTGTGATTTTTTTTAGGAACAATAAACAAATGTTACACCCAAAAAAATTATTATAAAAGAAACACAATGTATTGTCATGTTGTAGACCCCTCCTCAAATTCTAAAGGGTTGAATTGGTTTCATGACATGTTTGATTAAAGCTATCAATAAGGTCCAATTCAACCCAAAATCGATTTTGAGCCACCGATTTATGCTTTCTAAATTATTGGACTTAGTGGTTTTTGAATTAGTTCATGATTAGTGATCCAGCCATACCCTTTTCATGATAAAACTAAAAAGAAAAAAATGGATTTAATTTAAATAGGATGAATTCTAAATTTAAAATAAAGATCTGATCTGATTATATCATAGTTTTTAACTCTTTTTTTTAAATAATTGCTTAAAACATTAATTTATTTATACACATACACATTTAACACTAGTTGTAGTATTAATAATGTAAAAATGCAAAACATTCTTGATAAAAACAAGTTACTTATCATTAAAAATACAAATAATATTAATTTTTATGAAGTAAAGTTTATTTATAGTTTTTAATCTATTTTCTTAAAAAATTGCTTGAAATGTGCATTTACTTATACATAGCACATTCAACTTTAGTTGCAATAGTAATAACTTAAAACTCCAAAACACTGTTAATAAAAACAAGTCAAATGTTGAAAAAACAGAAAAGAAAAATATACTTTTTGTGAAGTTTATATAAATCTAATCAAAATATTTATTTATAAGGAAAAGGGCAAAACAAAATATTTATTACTTGTTAATTAGAGCAACACATTAAATAACTAGATATTCAATTCCACCGATATGAAAATAGTTTATACATTTTTCATTATTTACTTATATTTTTTAAATTATTTTCTTTTAGTTTTCTTTTTTTTTTTTTAATAAAGATCTATGTAACCACTAGTTGAAGCTCATGAGCCAGCTTAGACAAGCAAACTTATTGGATTAAAGTCTATCCTTGTCTTAACAGGTGAGAAATATGAACATAGTATGGTAAAAAAAATTCAATTTCACAAAGGTTTTTTTCTTTTTTTTTTTGTTAATTTTGTATAGAATTTCAATTTTGCAATTATTTTTTACTGACATATTTTGCTCTGTTTCCATCGAACCTTTTCTTTTCTTTTCTTTTCTCTTAGCCAAACTTAGCAATTTTCTTTATCTACATTGGTGCTCATCATATTTCTTCTTAGAGGTCATATTCTACTCTCCCTCAACCAAGACTTGATACTAATTGGATGGAGAAAATATGAGAGAAATTACTTTCGACTTCAAGTGAAATTCAAAGAAAATATGAGAAAAATATGCTATTTTCAAGAGTGTTGGAATCAAAAGAGCTATTGGTTTGTGTGTGTGTATACATGCTTCGGGATGGTTCGAGTCCAACCCATGACTCGAATTGCCAGGTCCATGTCCTGAAAGAAAGGACCCAGATCTGCCCCACCATGGATCCACTAGGTTATGGGAAGGGGCCACCCAGGTTAGACCCTTCTAAAAAAAATTAAAAATTAAAAAAAAAAAATCAACATTTCCCACATATTACATTAATTGTAATACTTATTTTCAAGAAAAAAAATATTTCAATACTTAAGATGCAAAATAAAAAAAATAAAAAAACTTCTTAAAAAATCAAGTACACCCTTCATATGATGTAGTAATATGATTAACGCCTTGTAGGTGTGAAAGGGACATTATACCTTATACAATTCATTTGTTATTTTTTGGTCGCCTCGGAGGTGTGTATTTAAATTTCAGAATCAAACCTTCGTAGTTCATATGGTTCTTTTTTTAATTTTTTATAAAATATTTAGTATGTTCAATAATTTTAATTGTCAAAATGCGATGTCGACTTTAAGTGTTTAGCAATTTTAGAAAAATGTTTTCGATCCACATGATTTTGAAAAATTCTATATTTACCTATGTATTTTGAAAAACACCATTTTCGATTGTCTAATTTTTTTAAATATTTTATTCTAGTATACATACTATATTTGCAATTGAACAAAATTGTAAGAACTACTCACCTTGAGTTATGTTAGGAGTGCCCACTACAGTGCTTCCTCCCGATGAGCTGTAGTCACTAAAGTACTCATTTTTCTCCCTAGTCATCACAACAATCTCCTATAGCCATCTTTCTAGCTTAAACCCATCGTCAACACAAGATACTGCCTCAACCATTATAGAGGTCCTTGTGGTCATCCAATATATTACCTACACAACTAAATACCTGCTTTACCACAACCATGGAAGCTAGAGCTGCAAGCACCTAGCTTACCATGCATGATAGAATTGGGAATGTTGTTTTGTGATATTTCCATCATTCTAAAATGTCAAAGTCCCTTACACTAGTGTTGTCACCAAACTCAAATTCTATGTGAAAGTATCTATCAATTTCGGTAGATTTTGTACTGCTGCTTCCACCTTTATACTTTTCCATGCATATGACCGTGTGAATACGAATGAATCTCCTGGTGCAATGTCATCCACAATTAGTGGTTCGAATGAAGGTGTTGATTCGCTAACCAATCCTTATCCTGCATATGTATCACTGAATTGCTCATACAACTTATTTAAAACAGATTTTATCTCGTGTACAACAGATTATAATTAACAGAGTACATATCAGCATCGTCTGACAAGGTATCGATATTCTTGTAATACTCTTCAAGGAGTCCACCAAGCCCTTTTGAATTTGTGATGTGGGTCTAATACCCATGCAATATTATATATCATTGGGATGTAACAATAGTATGAAAACCACTTACATGTCATGTCCTGCACACTTAACTACAACAATCCATCATATTGGAACCTGGCTAAAGTGCTTGCAATATTAAATGCTTCTAGCAAAAACAGATGAACAGTCAGGCAATACACCTGAAAAAATGTCTTTGTATAATAGAAAAAAACTTTGCAAATTAGAACATGTAACCCAATTGTTAGGATGCAAGGGCATGCTTCATATGTGTGCAAGATAAACATAGCATAACAATTCTTTATAGTCAATCGTACTCATAAGAAGTTAGTAAGTTGAGTTTCATCTGTGCACCACATCTTTTAGAAATTCCCTAGGCTTCACTCCTTGTTGGAGATAGAAATTTCTCTATGTTCTATTTACTAATGGATGATCAGTTATGTAATCAATGCTCAATTTAATAGGTAAATATCTTAACTTTAATGAGTCAATTCCACTTTTTACACACAAGTTAAGAATGTGACATGCACAACTAATATGGAAAAAAGTACCACCCAATATGGGCAAGCAAAGGTTTTGAAGGTCACGCACACTTGTAGTATTTGTAGATGCATTATCAAAGTTGATAAAAAATATTTTCTTTGTTAAGAAATGGTTTAACAGAATTTTGCTTATTGTAGAATATATGTTTTGTGTAGTGTGTGCACCATCCATTCTCTTAATGCAATGAGATGTTTTTTAAGTATCCAGTTATCATTTATCCAGTGACAAATGATACCGGTGTATGAATTTTTGCTCCATCTATCGATCCAAATGTTCGAACAAATGGAAACACATGTGTCAAGATTGCTGAAAATACCTCTTAGTTCCATATTATCGTCCTTGTAAACTGTATGATGTGTCGATGCATTGTTTTTCAACCATATGAGCATACTTGTGGATTAAGTGTGTCTTCCACTAAATGTATCAAGTCTAGATGTTCACTATACCTCATATTAAGGCACATGCCTTTAATCATTTTTGTTAGAGCGTCTTTATACTTTTTGGTGTGAGATTGAAATAACCTTGCATCCTTTTTGAAGCCACTGCTACTTTTCGACAATTGTTGCTGGCCCGATTTAACACCAAGCTTGTTGGAATGTTTGTTTCGTAGGTGTTTGGTGAAGCTGTCATATCCCTTACGGTCTTCTACGCATAATCTATCTTACGATAGTTACGGTAGCCTTAGATTTTACCATCAAGACCTTCGACTTTCCTAAAATGTACCATAAATATAGATCATTTAAGTGGACGTGGTTACCTAAATTTGGTTAAGGGATTGGTTCATTTGGCTCCTCATCACCGACCCTTGAATCCTCCTTCACTGCTCCTTCTATTAAATTCTCTATACCATTCGGTTCCTATGTCTCCTCACTAATAAGATGATATATTGGAGTTCTTTACTCAAAGCCAAGTAGGACAACAGGGTATCCCTTTTGCTGCACTTCATTCGTATTAAGATTATCATCAAAGGCGAAGAAGTTGAGATCTTCACCTGTGAGATAATGTTGCTGTTCAGAATCCGATATTGAGGCGGGGGCCTTCCTTTGCCCTTACTTTTTCTTGAGAAGCTATGTCGGAAGAATGATGCCATATCATGCAATGAAGATTTTTTTAAAAAAAAAAACAAGTATGGAGTTGCAATAAAAAATAGGAAACACAGACCACGATGAACTTTTTACAAATACTTGAAATGAATGGCACAATAAATACAATAAAAAGAGACACCTAAAAATGTTAAACATAGGCTGCCATGAATTTTATGCTCGTTTTAAGAATGTTAGTGTGAAAGTTTTTTGCATGTTTGCATATCTACAAAAAATTTACGAGGTTGCATCTATATTTATATAGGCTTCTTACATTCACCTTGTCTATGCGCAAAAGAATAAATTTCAAATTTTTAAATTTTCAGCATATGCGAATCTTGCTGCATTACTTCGGTTTATTTCATACATTTTGCATCTCGGTTTTCAAAAAAAGTCTGGCATTCACATGCCAATACAAACGAACATCAACTCTATATGACATAGCGTTGTAGGCTTGTAGGTGCATTACATTATTTTTGCTTTCATTGTTTTCCATTTGTCTTTGGCCTTTGTGATGCCTGCACCATTATTTGAACTTTGAAGTCCTCTTCATTGTTGACTAAAGGTAAGATTCCCATATAAAGTTGAGTGGTTGTTGCATGTGTTGTTTTTTTGTTTGTTTTTTAAAGGAAGTGGAACCATGGGGACCTGCCAGTTCTGGCGGGTCCATGGAACTTAACTGGGTATGACCTACTAACCTTGTAGGTTCAAGACTCGACAAAGACCCTAAACCGGTAGGGCTGGTCCAATGAAGGACACGCCGCAGCCGGTTTTTGGTTCGAACTCGACCTACGGATGTGTGTGTATATTTTCAATTTTGTTAACCCAACCATACTGATTTTCAATAAAATAAATTGCAAAGAAATAGTTCCTTATTTGTAAAGCATTGGAAGAACAAAAACTCGTAGCGTCTCCCTATAATTTATTGTGGTTTTATGAATATATAAGATATATCTTGAATCAGTTCCAAAAGATTATTAAGGGTATCCCGTATTACACCAACAATTTTTTTTCCACAAAAAGAATGGACCTGTTAATGCTATTGAATCCAGAGTATTCATAATTTCAATTATCTCTCTATAATTCCTTTGGGTATATGTATTTGTGAGCTTGTATAAATCTAAAATAAATTACATAATAGTTGCAATGTTGTGATCCGAGATACATAATTAATTGGTGGTAGAGACAATATATAATTTCAATAGTTGATATAATATTTTTACAAATATTTGGAAATCTTAAGTAGATTTTATTGTACAGATTCGAGTGTTGATTTGATATTATTGCAAAAGTTGGACAACTTAACTAGAATTTATTGACCAAAATTTTATATATGATGATTAAAGTAGTTTGTTAGGATTTTTACAAAATTTAGTGATTTACATGGGATTTTATGCAATATTTTGTTAAAAACTATTTATAATTTCACATGCTAATATTGCAAAAAGTGTTATTTAGGTATGAGGGCTTCAAATCTATGGGCAATATATAGAGATAAAAAAGACACAAAAAAGAAAAGAAAATTGATGATGTGTTACATCATTTTTTCTTTTATATTTTTAGATTAATATAAATTTTTTTTTCTTGATCAAATCATTCGACTATTTAATCCTTATGCATGTTGATAGAATTAAGGTAATTGGTATTTATAAACAATTGATAAATATACATTGATGCATAAAAATTGTGCTAGACTATATTAGGAAATGTAGATGTTTAGTCAATTTTCTAATTTTTTTTAATATTTTTGTCCATACATTCAATTATTACTCATGCATGTAACCATTCGTGTAATTTTTTCTTTCAATTAACATCTTCACACATTTGATGTCGTGAAATTTATATATGCATTGCAGTACATATAGATATTAAATGCATAGCAGATGAGCTTAACATTACTATTGTTATATATTCGTATTTCAATGTAGCTAGCATGCATGTGTCAAAGTCTAATAGTCTTTTTAGTTGAGATAAATAACTATTCATTCCTTTCTTAACGTACATAAAGCTGCTATTATAGTAAAATGATGAATAATATTTTATGCCACCACACATGAATTGTGATATATTTTTTAACTTTGTCATAAATATCTCTACCTTAAAAATATTACATATATAATTATTCTCTTTCTTTAATAAAGACAATATGCATTATAGATATTTTACTTTTTACTAAAGTAATTACTTATCTTATTTTTTCATACCAAGTAAACTAAAATATCCTAATTATCAAATTAAATAAAAATAAATCTAATGAGGTGTAAAGATGTAATTTGCAAAGTTAGAGAAAAGGTTTTTTTGATAGAGTACCTTAAAAAGCTTAAAAGAGATACAGTTAATAACGTATTAAAATCAAATCAAAGAGAATTTAGAAGAACCACAATAAGTCCTTTATCTTTTTTCATTGTCTCTAAGAGAATTTATCTTTTCTTTCTTTTACATATTAGAAGTTCCCTTCCCTTTCCCTCAATCGTCTTTTAAGAATTTAGAACAACCACAAAAAAGATAGCAGGTAAGAACAAGTCCTTCATCTTTCTCATTGTCTCTAAGGTATTAAAAACGTATATAATACAAAGCACAATCTTCTTGTGTCTTGGCAATGTTCGGCAAGGATACACACCATGTCCAGGATAGACTTTTAGGTGTTTGTAAGGAGAAGTGGAGGAAGACATGCTAGAGGAGAAGAGCGGAGAATAATTCAAAAGGTAATATGTTCTCGACTTGTCTTTAATCCTTTGTATACAAAACATAAGTGGAAATATGTTTTTGATGATTAGATGTGAATTGAGAATATTTTGAAAGGACTTGCATGTACTAATAATGAATTTCGGGAGTTTATATGTTTAGTGATCAAAAGAAGGGATCGATTTGGATAAAAATTGCTTTTTAAAGTGTAGAAGACTTGAACAGGGAGGCATGACCATATTTTGGACCATGGCTTCCTCTATTTCATGTTGTTTGGGATGCCTTAGCGAAGTAATCATCTTGCTAGAGGTCGTGAAAGCCTGATTATGGTTGCGAAGCCTATCATTCTTTTCATCACTAGCATGACAAAGGGGGTGCACTTCTCACAAGGCCCATTACTCCCTCCATCATGGGCATGATAGAGGAAAGGCCTCCCCATATGACCTAAATCATGGCCATATCTTAGGGAGCACCTCTCGTATGCCTTATTTTAGGGGCGTACCATGTTATACCTTGTTGTATCAAGTTAACCATGCCTTCCCCCATGAGCTTGGCTCAAAAAAGATCTTTAATCTTGTTTAAACCTTTCTAATGGTCTCTTTTATACATCCAAAAGCTATAACACTAAGTGGACATCTCTTAGTTTCAATTGAGCTGGGTGAGAAGAATAGGAGAGTATACTAATAATAAATGTAAAGGATGAGTTCTAAAAGTTGTGCTTGTGTTATGGTTTAGGTAAGCTAAGTTACATTCTTAAGATTGTTGCGAGTTGCTTGATCATGTATGTGTATTACCTTGTGTGTTGCTTGTACATGTTAGGATAGTTAAATAAATTGATTAATAATATATCTTGTTAAATTAAGGTATGTTGTGTGTTTTTGGCTCTGGATAATGGATCGGGAGTAACAATGATATCAATACAACACCTCGATGATCTTTTTGTGATGTTGTTTCGGCATGGAGTCGTACTTAAAGATGATTATAGATAGATTTAGGTTTGGAAACATGGACCCATGGATGTTAGGAAGAATCTAACATCGTATATGTATATATTCTATATATAATGTATTGTTGGGATACTGAGATATCCTTGTATTGCTTGTAGGACCTAAAGATAAAGATAATAAATGGACGTTTGTTGCATTAGATTAAGTGTGTTTATGAATGTCTATGTGTGCTCATTTGTGTGTGCTTGCGATGATATCATACTGGATTCTAGCTCACTCTTTTCTCTTTTTCAAGTTTAGGTAGTGCTCTAGTTATGTTTGATATGATGGGATACAATATAGTTTTTTATTATGGGATGGTAATAGTGGATAGGACATTTTAGTAGATGATTGAACTAGTTGACCTTTGGAAGCATAAGACTTCTTTTCATGTGTTTGTGTTTACTATCTTCGTATTAGTTCCTTTAATAGGGCTTACACCTCATGTGTCATAATGGTTTGTTTGATTAGGCTTGTACAATGGACTCTATGAACTAGTTAGGGTAGTGATGTTATGGTTGCTTTCATATATGTGAAGCTATGTAGTTATGAATGATGAATTGAAGATTGAGTAGTGGCGTGTTAATGGTCGTCATGGACATTAATTGTGGTTTTTAGTAGGTTTTGAGTCTTGGCGTGCTTATAATAATTATAACTATGTGGCAGGCTATACATGACCCTAATAATTAGGGCATTATATAAACATTATAATAACCATTATAATTTTATTATATTTTTATTGAATTAAAATTCATTTCTTTCCTTATTTCATATAGCAAAGTGAATGAGACATAAGTATTTAAGACTAAGTGGAAGTGTTGGAGTTGGACATGTAACAATGTGAGTGTCATTAATAGGTAGTTTAGTTTAAGTGTGTATTTACTTTGAATGTAGGTATAACCTTCTGTGAGCAAACTAATCAAGAGTTGTTATTTTTCTTCTAATGAGGCTATGACAAGAAGAAACTAGATAGAATAGTTAGGTCTTCCAAATATGCAGAGGATTATAGCAACATTAGGATAACCTTTCAAAATATGGGTAAATATTGATTTAAGAGATGACCGCGAGTTGCACAAGTACTTCACGAGGGAAAAAATTTCCCATCCCTTAATAAGTGGTATCAAAGCCAAAGTTCCAGCTTCATTGGCTACTTAAATGCTCTTCGATGTAGTTAATGTGTGAGTAGTTATTGTTGTTAGTTTGACTCTTTGGATGAAGTTCAAGGTAAGGAGTAGCCATTAAAAGGAGGACATCATTCTCAATAAGAGACTTGTGCCGTGAGTTAGGGTTGAAACAAAAATCTGCCTAAATCTTCGTGAATGTACTTTAGTAGGAACCCTATATTAGACAACTCAAAAAAAGGCAATTTGTGAAGATGGAGGAATGGTGAGGATGAAAAAAAGCCCATGGAAGCTAAAGTCCTAATGGATGACCTTAAATAGAGTTGATAATGGGTAGAATAGGTTAGAAATACTGTGAGTGTGGGTAATGGCAACATATTTATCCCATGATGAAGGCACCATGAATTTAGGTTGCAAGGTCAAGTTGGAGTGTTTAACTCAAGCATGTCATGTTGTAAGTGACGTAAATAAGGTAGTTTGTTTTGGGAAAGAGTCTACTATAAAGGTAAGTCTAGCCTCTTATAAGCAAATTCGTTTGAGTAAATGTCACTCTCTTAATGAGACCATGCCAAAGCAAAACTAGAAGCTTTCCAAGCATGAGGGGACTGAAATAAACTTAGAAAAATAGGAAGGTAGAAAGAGAAACTTGTTATCTGGAGAACGAGAGACTTGTTATCTAAAACAAGTAATATGTTGTTATAAGAAATAGTCAAGTTGTTCATAGGCACTCTAAGAGAGGAAGATCTCTCATATCGTGGCATGTGGCTAGTTTTATTTATGAATAAATGTTGAATTTAGCACCTGAATTTTACATAAAAATTCAACTTAGTACCTAGACTTTAAAGTAGTTAATTTAATATTGGATCAAACTTTTGTAACTATTTTTAGTATTTCACAAATAAGGTTAGCTCTATTTGTAAATGTACCAAATATAATATAGCATTGAATTGTTACTAGTACTCACTCTTAAAATTGATAGACTGTTTCTTCCATATATAAAAAAAAGCATGTGTTGTCAATAAAGTAGTAAAAATTTTTATAAAAATTTTGGTTGAATATTAAATTACCTAATTTAAAGTTTATGTATCAAATTAAATTTTTATACAAAGTTTAGGTACCAATATCGCATTTTCCTTTGTTTAATATTATGTTTTTTCTAACATTAGGGTAAATATTTTTAATGATAAAACTAGAAAAGAAAAGAAAAGATGAATTGGAAATTAGTGTGTAACGTATATTCTATTATTACACAAAAGTTAATATACAAGCCTTATATATATAGGCTAAAATATATACAAAAAAGGGAAGAAACATAAATTGTAAAATCATTATAATTTAGCCTAAACTATAGCAAAAGTGACAGCTAATATATACAACTAATCATGATTATTAACATCTTCCCTTAAACTCAAGAGGCTTGCGTAGAAACCATTTGGAGTTTGAATACCAAGTCTCGAAAGCCACCAAACGGATGTGCTTTAGTGAAAATATCAGAAACCGATCAGTAGATTTAACAAATTGAAGTTTTACAGCTCCCTGGTAAATATGATGTTGAATGAAATGACAATTTGTATCGATATATTTTGTACATTCATGAAAGACACCACTATGAGCAATTTGTATTATACTTTGATTATCACAAGAAAGAGTAGTGGAATCAGAATAAACCATATCCATATCTTCTAACAGCCATCTAAGCCATAAAAGCTTATCTGTGGTATCTGCAATAGCTCTATACTCTGCCTTAGTACTTGACCAAGAGACTACAACTTGCTTTTTACTTTTCCAAGAGATCAAAAAGTCACTTAAAAGAAAACAAAACCTAATTATATATCGTCTATCAGTGGGATCACTGGCCCAGCTAGCATCTGAATAAGTACGTAAGTGTAGTGAGGATTAAGATGAAAAATGTAAGCCATGAAAAAGAGTCCCTTTAATGTAATGAAGAATGTGTAGAACAGTTGTGTAATAAGTAGGGTAAGGGGGCAAACATAAATTGACTAACTATGTGAACTACATAAATAATGTCAGGACGAGTAATGGTAAGATAGACCAAACCACCAACCAACTGTCTATAATGAATGGCATCAGAAAGAGCAGTACCATCTGTAGGAATGAGACAAACATTGGGCTCAATAGGTGTAGAAGTAACTTTACTATCTCTCAAACCAGCTCGAGCAATAAGATTAGAAGCTATCATTGTCTGTGATACCAAATATCCGTTAGATGAAGATGTAACCTCTAATCCCAAGGAAAAAAATTGAGAAATTCCAAATTTTTTATTTTAATAGACTTACTAAGAAATTCTTTAAGATCTTCAATACCTTTAATGTTATGATTAGCTGTATATATTAGCTCTCATTTTAAAATTACACGTTTATTATTATATGCCAAGATTCGAATGTAAGTACTTACTATCCACAATGGAAGTTGAATGTCGAACCCTACTGTAAATCCAAATATTAATTTTTCCCGAATTATCTCATATTTAAATAATTAATCAATTATTTTATTCTGGACACGTGAAGAATTGGACAATGCACGGAAAGATATGGGCCAGTCCATGGAACCGTACACCCCGAGGCCCTAGAATCTAAATCGGGCTTTTAGGATTTTGCCACATACAAAACGACATCGTGTGACTACCTGTGTGTCTGTACACTCTCCAGCGCTCTCACTTCTTTGAGTGAACCACCCGGGAGCTGGGAACGACTGCAAAGCAGAGAGAGAGAGAGAAGGAAAGAATGGCTATCGCAGGTGATTTGAAGGTCTCGGCAACTTTGGGATCTTATCACATCCATCCTCCTCGCATATCTTCTTCTTCTAAGGTTCGTACTTTACACTCTAGGTGTTATTTTTTTTGGTCAGAATGGCAGTTATATGGTTCTGATTTCACTTGTTTAGAGCTTTACAAGAAATGGGTAGGAGTGAATTTGGGTATCTGTTATGGGTTTGTGCAGTTTCTTTCCAGGATTTAAGTTCTTCTCTTATTTTTTGTTTGTTAAGATCGATTTTACATTAAGTATATAATACAATGTTGTGTTCACAATTAGTGCTGTCTAGTTCCTTGAACTTGGATTATTATTATTATTATTATTATTATTATTATTATATCTTACGTGTATCGAGTTGATTGAGCAAATTGTTCTGATTTGTTACTGTCTGATGCAGAGGCTTTATAGATGATTAGTGTAAGTGTCCTGATTGAATCCATCTTATGAGGAAATTTAGTGTGTTACCGCGCAAATGATGTGGTCGTGCTCTGTGGCAATAGTTTTTGATCCTGTTTTAGCTACAGGAAAGTAATTGTTTGAGATATGCTACACAATGCAAGGAAGTATTCATTTGTCATTTATTTGGATTTTACTACTCATTTTAAGCTCGAGCTTGAGTTGAGCTGAGCTTAAGGAGAGATAAATTCGAGTAGCTTGCGTGCAACTTGGTTCATTTGCAACCCTACTCTTTCTCTTGCAAACGTAGTCAATATTGCAAATAAAATGATTCTACCTCCGTGACATAGAAATAATATGGAGCTTAGCAGATAATGGTACGTGCTCTAGGCCTCCCCTTACGTGGAAGAAAATCCTATGCATGATCTTTCTCATTGCTGTAGCCAAACACCTAGTGTGCTGCAGATGGCTCCCCGTCCTTGTTCCTTAGTAAATACTGCTGACTGGCTATTTATCTTGACTATATAATTAAAGTTACACTGCAGATATTTTTCTTTGCATTCCGTATAATTAATCTTCACTTTCCTAAGTCTATGCGTAATGATGATAGGTTTACATCAAATTTTGCTTCGAGCCAATATCCTTTTGCCTCAGTGTTCTAACCAGTTGGGTAACATATTTAAGAGGAAGTTTCTTGGTGTATGCTTTATGCTATTCATGCAGTCTTGTTATATAAGCCAGGTGAAAAGAGAAACTTGGTTTGTAGAGAGAAACGTTCAGAGCCAAGATCTTACCTAAAACATAACCTTCAGAGTAAAGGGGTTTTTATGTAAATGTGACTATAATGAAGTCAGTCACCTGGTTAAATTGCAATTTCAGATTTGACTATATGTGTGGTTTCATGAAAAGCTTCTATTTTGAATGAGTAAGTTGATAAATGAGTTGACATTTTTTTGTACTTAATTAGGTGATTCCTTGTGGGTTGTGTTATTTAAAAATTGATTATAATTCAGTAATATATCTGTTAAGGAATTTTTACTAGGTTTTAGGAAACAGATTTTACTGTGTAACATCTAATACCACTATTGAGCTTGTTGGATCATGCAAGATCTTACAAGATTTGGGTCCCAATAGGTTCTGAGGTAACCTTGTATAATTTAAGGTAGTTACCTCTTGCACACAACAAGTGAGTAATTGCAAACCTTATTTCTTTATATTTATTTGATGTATCCAAGCCCTAGAGATTGGGACTAGGTAAAATGGCTTTACTCTTTTCCTAAGTTTGTCCATGTAATTTTACCAAGTTCATCTCATCAAGCCCTGATCTGGTCATCAATTGTGCTGCATGTCTGTGATTGTTCCCTACCATGCTGGGCCTAGTCTTCCTTTCATGTTTTCATTCTTATGACAAGTTATATTTTTAGTTTAATCCATCTGAGAGTTTGCAAGTGCTCAGAATTTGAAGTTGCTTGCTTTAGTGCTGAAATTTAGTTGAATAGACTAGTGGGAGAACTCCATGCCCACATATCCATCCTTTTTTTTTTTTGGGTCAATTTATCCTTGTCGACTATCAACCTGTACAGCTCATCAGCATAATCTTGTAATCCTTTGAGCATGGGATATTTAGTTCTTCAAGCATAAATATCATCTTTGTCAGTTCAGCTCAATCTTCCCACCTTTCTTCTGATGTTAATAGAATGAACTAAGCCTCACCTAACTTGGCTGCCTCAAACTCATATGGTAGCCACTTTTGTTGCCTTTGCATCTTGATGTTCATTAGTTCTCTTGCAATTTATAATGCTGCAATTACTTATTCCTTTAGTAATGCCAAAGCAGCCATCTGCTGCCCAATAAATTCAATGTTCCCAGTTCCTTCATCATATTACATTTATACAGACTACATATGTTCACTTCTGCAATGTTGTGTCGGTGGTGAAGTCACATGATAAACTATAGTGAAATTGCATTGTCTTTTGTACTGCTGTAAGTATGCAAAGGTGCACATGGTCCCCTGTACAGCAATTGAAGCCTTGTCGATTAGGATAAAAATGAGATCAACTGAACTGTCGCTTTTTGGCTCTTGGCGTGCTGGTATTGACAGCTCAAAAAAAGGTCGATGGTGGAAAGAAGTATTGCTTAAGTGTGCTGGCAGGATGGGGGATATCATATTAACAGGAAGTGGCTGTCAGTAATAATTGCCTGTGGTCATTCATCTGTTGATGTCGGTACCACAGACATGGCAACACAATATAATCAGGATTGTACTGGAATTATGACTGCAAGATAAAACTGGAAATGGACAATGCATGATATGACTAACTGCAATTTATTTTGATTGTGGTATGAGCCGATATAAGTTAAAATAAGTTATTTATCAAGGAAAAAAAAATTATTATATATATAAATAAAATAAGTTATATGTTATTTTAAAATAAATTATAATTACCTTAGGGTCATTCTTGACAGCTTTTATAATGCAAGGGAATATGCTTTCTCTGATTTACTTTTGCATGCAAGAGTTTGCTTTATGATCGAGGAGGATCCTTGGACTTTTGCCCTACACCCTTCTGGCAAAGTTTTACAATTTCATCGAATATCCTTCCAAAACCACTTTTGGAAGAGAAACTGGTCTGGAGACCCTCTTCTTCGAATCGTTTTTTTATTAAGAGTGTTTGTATAAGGCTTTATGCCCTGTAGGGGCTAGAATTTTTGGTCAAAGATTGTTTGGAGTAACAAATCTATCTCTAGACATAATTTCATTTTGTGGCTAGCTATTAATCGAAAGCTTTACATGCTTGAAAACTTAATTGCTTGGTATATCTTCCTTCACTTCTTGCTATATCTGCTCATCTCCTGTGGAATTACAAGGCTACATATTCTTTGGCTGCCTTTCTCCAAGGTAGTGTGGTTTGATGTTATTGTGGCACTCAACTGCCCACCTTCTTTCTCTTCTTGGGAGTTATGGACTGATTTATTTATTCAAGAGCAAGCCTAGATGGGTGTCAGCATTATCCGGTTCAGTTTATTGCATTTGGCATACTTGGAACTCTGTTCGGTTGGGGCAGCAAATCCCAGAAGCGGACTCTCTAGCTAGGCGAATTTTGAACTACGTATTTATTCGAACAATAGTTTAGCCTAGTTTTGTTTTGTGTTTGCTTGTTTTGCAAGCCTAGTCGTTTATGCTAGTTTCGAGCTTGTATATAGTGGGTTAGCCCAACCGTTTTCCCACATACTGCAGTTGTATACCTTTCCTTTTTTTGTTTAAATGAAATTTCTGAATTAACCAAAAAAATCTTTTTATAGATTCTTAAAGAGTGATGGAAAAATGCAACTTGACTAGGTCATGCAACATGAATTGGCTATCCCTGCAGCCTGCTTTAATTTTCCCTTGCTTTCTTCAAGAAGTACATTTTATTCTTTCCTTTCCAAAGTTTAAGTAGATGGACTAATTTCTTTTGTGTAATTTAGGTAAGTTTTGGTGGTCCTTTGGCTGGAGGTAATAGCATCCATGAAACTGCACCAAAATGGCCTTGCATGGCGCTTGAGAACCATGATAGACAACGCTCATCTACTCGCATCTCGGGAATTTCTGGGAATTATAAGCTATCCTCAAATTCCATTAGCCAAGAAGCAGAGACCTTTCTTCTGAATGCAATAAACATGAACTTCTTTGAGCGTTTAAATTTAGCTTGGAAGATAGTATTCCCATCACGAATAACTAGAAAGGCCTCAAATGCAAGAATCGCAAAACAACGACTGAAGATGATTCTGTTCTCCGACAGATGTGCAGTTAGTGATGAGGCAAAGCAGAAGATTGTGGCCAACGTTATTCATGCTCTCTCTGACTTTGTGGAGATTGAATCTCAGGATAAGGTACAGCTGACTGTCTCAACTGATACAGATCTCGGAACTATCTACTCTGTCACGGTGCCTGTGAGAAGAGTGAAGCCTGATTATCAGGATACAGATGAGGCGGGAACAATAACTAATATTGAGTATAGAGATAGGGGGGATGTGTCTGGTTCAGTTGATGTCAGGTTTGATTTCTTTGTTCCAGATGAAAATGCTTCACCATTCTGAGCTTGAAGGACGAAGATAAATAGTTTTAGGTTACAATATTTTTTCTTTTCTGCTTGTTGGGTCTGCAAGAGCTGATCTTTTTGGAACTTTCCTAGCAACAACACTTCTTTTGTTTGTAATTTGTATATATCTGGAAGATCCTTTAAGTTAGTTGGCACATTCTCGTTCTAGATTCAATCATATTTGTCCCAATGCTTTCCTTTGAAGGGTTATTTCATTCTGGAAGTGCCCCACTTCTAGGTGTTTCAGCACTTTTGTGCTAGAACCATGATGATTGGATGCCCGATGAGCTTTTGCATCAGTCTATCTGGATCTGTCCAGTTTATGCTTGATTTGGATGAAATAAGAACTCACCATTTTTCTAACCTAGTCTAGCGTAGAAATTTATAATAAATGGTCCCGGGCAAAATGCATGCATTCACAAGTCAAGAATCTTTCTGGCATTGCACTTGTGCATGTACCTGCATGACCATTTGAAAAGTGTTGGCATAAAACATTCATTCAGTTACACGCTTCAAAAAATGTCTGCAGATGCATGATGTAGTCCGTATAATGTGATAAATTTTTGGTTTTCTTCAGATCATTGCTTCTACGTTTTCTTCAGATGATTGCTTAGTCGATACTAGATGTAAAATATTTCCTGTTCCATCGGATGGCAATCGTGTTCAAGTTAATCTGAAAGCTTCTGCTCATGTTCAAGTTAATTTGAAAGCTTCCGCTCACTGTACTAGGCTTGGACGTGGCCTGAGTAGTGAGAAAAGAATCATTAAGTGATACATTGTGTGGAATGATTAGTGATGTTTGAGTATCAGTAAAATGTTTCAATATGAACAGTTTTATAAGAACTAATGCTTCTTTAAAAAATATTGGTATTTGCTTATTACTCATTTACACTAAGGTTAATCCTTCTAAGTATATGTATAGACGTATCATTTAAGTTAAGCCAGTGTTTATAATAAAGCGTCTTTGTCATCCACAAATGACAAGTCATTATAACTTGGCCGTGACAGTGCCACAATTATAAGCCAATTCACATGGGGCTATTTTTTGAGTGAAAATCGTGTCTATCAATTTTATAGAAAAAAAATTACACATATAAATTATGCAACAATAATTATACAAATACCGATACAAAATCATATATTGAACAGACGTTTTATAAATTTACACATGAAATAACATTTGAAAATGCGATTCAATCAAAAATTATGTAGTACTGAATCGCATTTTCAAAGGGCTTTATGTTTTTTTTAAGACGAATTGCATCTTGAAAAGGTGATTTACTTATTTTGTACATGAATTGCATTTTTAACAGGCGTTTCTTATTTGTTAATGAACCACATTTTTAATATAAAATTCATATGCAAATTCATAAATCATCTATTAAAGATGCGATTTTGCATCAGTATTTTAATAATCAATTTTATGTAATAAGTATTTAAGTAATTTTTATTTAAGGGTCGATAATCATAAAATTTCCTATTTTTTATATGAAATTTAAAGTTGTCACACTTTGCATCAGGTTGAATTTTAACTCATTAAATTTACACCCTTACATACACCTACACCTACACCTTGTATATTCTTACACCAGTGATTATCACAACATCATTTTGAAAATGATAATGGTATTAAATTTGATAAGTAAATATTGATTGGGTATTTAAACCTAGCAACTTCAAACTCTAGTTATCAAATTAAACATATAAAAATCCAATTAGGTATGATATTTAATAAGTTCAAACTTCTGGTGTGAAATTAAAGCACATAATCCAGGTGGTGATTTTAACATCATCCCTTAATTATGCAAGTCAAAATTTTGGTACTCCCTACCTTGACATGCACAACAATGAGTTAAAAATGTTTAGATATCTTACACAACATGGCCTCAACACTACACCAATGCATTCAATCACCTATCTATTATAGAACCAATGTAAATTTGCACATGGAAGACATCTGAAAGCTGTTCATATGAATATCGGAACAATGTAGACAAAAATACTATCACTCAGTAATCTGAATGACTAGAAGTAATCTTATGCCCCACTACCACCTTCACATATCTTTAGAATTCCTCCACTCTAATGGCA
This sequence comes from Combretum micranthum, assembly GCA_024138025.1. Lineage (NCBI taxonomy): Eukaryota > Viridiplantae > Streptophyta > Magnoliopsida > Myrtales > Combretaceae > Combretum > Combretum micranthum. Next base: position 42,916 of record JAMXBD010001318.1, read on the forward strand.
TCTCTTGGAGTGTCATAGACATCCTTAGGCCTCGACTTCTTCACTCCTGCTGTAAACCACACCTTATCAGACCTGTAGCCCTCCATGGCTATACATGTTATTTTGACCCACACCAGAACCTTAGTCTTCATTCCCTCAATGCCAGTAAGCTTTCCTCTCATCAATATTGCTTTTACCCGACTTGAATACCTCAGTACAGAGGAGTCCTTGAAACTGACCTCACAGGGAGAGGACAAGTAGACTATAAGCTTGGCCTTTGTTTCATCAAACTCGTAGCAGGTTATGTTTTGGGGGAACAAGCCTGGAGGTAAGTTGTAATCTCGGAGAAGCTCTGGCAAGGTTTTTTGTGGCTTTCCTGTAGAGAATATGAAGAAAGCAAACTGATTAAAAACTAATACAGAAGATACATTAAAAAATGACTACTGAAAATCAATCTCAAGCTTAGCACTTAAAAGCATCAAGTCAGCCATATCCCACCAGGAAGATCCTTATATCGTATCACAGATTCACATTCTCAAATCATCCAACACCATCTTTTTGGATTATAGTAGCACTTCTGTCATTCAAGCATAAAATGAATTCCAATCAAGTTGAAAATGGCTCGATATCATTTGTAAGCTAGTGCCATATCCAAACTCAGGGTGGCCCTCCTTGCACACCAGTGCTTAGAAAAGATTGCCCCTAGTGCATCCCCCTCAATATAGTAAGATGTTCTTCTATTTGTTAACTAATAACACGTCGAACGCACACAAGCGAACCCAATCTATCTAAACACATTCTTGAGAACCCAAATAAGGTCATTGCTAACACAAGTGAACTTATTAGCCACTTTAAGAAATATAGGAGGGGAACAGTCTCACCTTTCAGCTTGTTAAAAACCCATTTTGCTTTCTCTTCAACAGTATTGGAAAGGTACTGCAATTGAAAGAAGTTCAGAAGCATTTAGTACTCTATGAGACTGTAAAGAATAGAAATAATGAAAACAAGAACATGTTCATTCCCACCAGAAAAGAAGATGAGCTTTCATAATGTAACTAGATAGCAGATTGCGGAAAGAAGCATAATCATCTGATGTAGATTGATTAACTGATCATTTGTCATTAAGACAATTGAGCTAGTCATATAACATCAACATACAGTCATGGGCACTAATTTCAACTGTTGTGGTTCATGGTGTCAGTTTCTCATGTATGAATCCAAGATGGCGGAAAATTCAGCAAATTTGCCCAAATCTAGAAACAGGATAGGCCTCTTGTTGTTTTGTTTGTTTAGTATTATTATAATTGCATCTCATATGTAGCAAATTTGCAACTGATCTGTATCTATATCTGATTTCGAACCTGTGTCAGAGAGACATCAAAATGGCACCAAACCACAACCAACCAGCCCGAAAAGCTTATTTTAGGCGTCAAGTCTTTAGCTCTTTTCCATTTAGATTATCCAAATAATAAATGATGAGATTGCTGCATTAGCCAATTTAATTCATCATGGCAATCAAACTGCCACTAAAAAGAGAAGAATATAGAGCAACATGAAAAAGGAAACCAAAAATTGTTCAGCCTCCAAAAAAGAACACAAAGAATTAAAAAAGATCTATAGGAGAAAAAAAAAGCAAAGACCTTTCATGTTAGTAGATTCTTTTTATTTTCATTGATTGCATCATCATATTACAAAAGGACAAGACAAGAAAAAAGACAGAACCAAATAAATCTCACATACATTCACATAAAACTACTCAAAAAGTAAACGCCTTTCATCTACCATAAACTAAACAAAATATTAAAATAAAAAAATAAAAACCCAGATCTTAAATTTTATAATTATCCCAACAGAAATTTTGACACCAAATGAAGCCACATTACAGAAAGTAGAAAACTTGGAAGCTGTTCTTTTGCACTTACAGAGAGGTCATCAGTGATGTTGGTCAGCTCTTGTTTGGCTTTTTTGGAAATCCAGGAGTTTCCAATTCCAACTTTCAAGCTGCTCACTTTAGTCAGAGCTTTCTCCATGAGGGATATGAGGGGTGTAGAATCACTTTAGAGAGCAATGTGGGGATTGTTTTTGGTGGTGGTTTTGGGGTATAAGCATGAATGGAAGAAGAAGAAGATGGAGGTAGGAGGAGACAGAAAAGGACAAAAATATGGAGCTGGAGCTGTGTGTATAATGTGTGATATACATGCACAGTTGCCAATAAAAAAGCAACTATGAGAGGGACCAGCCAGCTTCTACATTTGAATTTATGGAAAGGGCTCTCTATCTTAACTCAATCATCTGCCCACTAGATTTTTTTTTCTTTTTAAATTTTTTTCAACGCCATTATGTCTCGGTTGGATTAAGGTTGCGTTGAGGTGGTTTATTTTATATTTGTATTTGTATTTATATCAAAATGATATATGTATATATGTTTGATTTGTATTTATATTTGATATTTTCATGAAAACTGATACTTTTTTTTATATATATTTATTTCTTGATAAATAACTTTTAAGAAAAAAATATCTATAACGAAATAGACCCTAAATTTGATTAAGGTAAAAAAATTTATTTTTGAAAAAAATTACATAAGTCCTGATAAATAAAAAATAACTCAATAGATAATTTAAATTTATCTCTTGAAAAGACAAGGTGGTGACAAGAGTGCAAGTGACCACCTCGTCTTTTCAAGAGATAAGGTTAGTGTAAATACGCTAAACTCGTCTTTTAAAAAGATAAGATATAATCAACCTCGTTTCTTTAAAAAAATGATTGATTTTACAATACTAAACTCGATTTCTAAAGAGACGGGATCGGTCACTTACGATTTTATCTCTTTAAAAGATAAGTTGAACTTACCTAAAAATGATATTATATTCATTCTAGTCCATTCTTGTAATTTTTTAAAAATATCAATAATAATTTTCTTTTCTCGGATTAAAAATTACTAGCTTTTAATATTGGACTAAATAATGGGTTATTTTTTAATAAAAAAGCCATTTTATAATTTTAGTGTGCTCTTAACATTTTAATTTTTAAGATCGAGCATTTAAGACCAAGATATTTGTCTTCTGGCCAGTCCATAATATATAAAAATGATTAAATAAATATGTTGTAAAATCATACGTAATAAGTGTAATTATAGATTTTACATTAAAATCGCATAAGTTAAATATGATTTTAGCTAGGTGTAGACATTTGGAAATCACATCTAGTAAATGCGGTTATAAATAGTTTCTAGAAATTGCACCTAATAAAATGAGATTTTTTTGGGTAAATTATATCTATCATCTTTATAAACAACATACTTTTTAAAAATATAACCCCCTTTTCCGTACGTTTATCTACGTTAATGCTTATTTGGCATTATTTGTCATCGCCACATCTTTATTACATCAACATTATTTATTAATATATTTTAATATTACAATTATATATATTGAATTGGATAAAATAATAAAAGAATTAAAATATATATTTAAAAAAAAAAAAATATATATATATATATAAGAAAATGTTGATTTTAAAAAACTTGCACAAACATGAAACATATATTCTATATTAAATAGCGAAATTAATTATAAAAAATTGAGAAAAGATATAAAGGAGTCACATGGTTGGCTTTCTAATTTTGATCAGTTTCTTTTTAAATTTCCCAAAAAATCTGTAAATGTTAATCAACTTATACTAATCTAAAGTTCACCCATCAAAGACAAGTGTCTACTGAAAGTAAGGCAACGTCAATGGTCAACATATTGTCCTCATTTAATTTTTGTGGATATATGAACTCGATATTGTTGTTTTCATTTGTTTCATCTTACAAAGTAGAGAAACAAAGAAACAATAAGAATAATGCATGTTTCTTTATGAAAATTAAGGAAACTAATTAAAATTGGAAAGAAAATTATGCAATTTTTTTAATTTTTTTCATATTTGAAATTATTTATTTAATAATAATAAATGTTTATTTTTGTGTAATTTTTTAAGAATCAAAATTATTTATTGTTTACATTTTTTAATTCTTTATATTTTATCCAATTTAATATATATAAGTGTAATATTAAAATAAAATAATCAATAGTGCTAATATAGTGAAGATGTGGTGATGAGACATTGCTATTGATGCCGCATAAGATTGATGTAGATAAAAGGACTTTTTTGTCAAAATATATTTTGTTTTATAATTAATTACTAAAATATGAGATAATAAAACTTAATTACGAAAAAAGATCAACAAACTTGCATGTGTTGCAGTATATCTTAATAAGTTAAATTAGAACTCCCATGTCTAAGCCGGTCACCATTGAGACTCGCAACTCCTAAATGCAAGTTATTATAAACTTTTGTGTGCATTGTAGGTTATTTTGATAATTAATATGTTATAAATCTTATTTTAGTAATTTTTTTTAGGAGGTCTATACTAACATTTCAGTCTAGATAAAAGTAAAGGGAAGTGTTGTATTTTAAGAAAATGAGGTTTCCATTTTTACAATATTTAAAGAAGTGGTATATGTAGGGTCCGTTCACTTAACATGAATGATTATTCATTTCTTCAACGTAAAGCTAATATAACAGTGTTCACTGTCAATTCATAATGAATTTCTATTACTTAAAATAATAAATAGCAATTCATATCTTCATCAATTGCCATTTCTTCAACTTTATTATAAATACCTCTGTTTTTTAAAATAACACATATATAATAACACCTGTTTTACTTTTTATAACAAGTGAACATTGTAATAACCATTACAACTCTATTATATTTTCTTAGAGTTAGAATTCATTCCCTTTATTCTATTTAGCGAAGTGAACATTAGTATTTACCCTTTGACTCCTTTTTATTATTTTTTAATTTTTTTTATAATTAATTTAATTATTTAATATGCAATAAAGGTTTCATGTTTGTGCAGTTTTTAAAACCAACATTGTTTATTTTTTATATTTTATATAAATTTATTTAATTATTTATTATTTTATCAAATTTAATATATATAATTGTAATATTTGAATAAAACAATCGATAATGTTAATGTCATGAAGATGTGGTGACGACACATCAACAGTAATGCCATAAGCATTGAAGTAGATAAAAGTGGAGGGAAAGTGTTATATTTAAAAGAAGTAGGCGTTTATGTTTTTTACAAATTTCGGAGCTGTAGGATAAGTAATTTATTCAGCGAAGGGTAAATGATTTAAAGATATAATTTCGACGTTTAATTTTAAACTTTTAAATCTATAAATATGGATTGGCTTGTGATATGTGAACCTATGTACTTATGGAAGAAGAAGAGGAAGGAAAAAAAAAAAAAACCATGAACTTTGCACAATTGATTTCAACCCATAATGCCTTTTTTTTTCCTTTTTCTTTTTCTTTTTGCGTATGTAAGTTTTCTTCTTTCCTTTTTTTTTTTTTTTTTAAATGTGTTTTTCTTGCATTTTTATAAGGTTTATCACAATCTTTTTTTATTTGAATAATCAAGGACCCAACCAAAAAGAAACTGGAAAAAATTCTTCTTGGGACTAAGGGTAAAATATAAATACACGCTTTAGTATCAACATCATGTGCATTTAGATCTTAAACTTTTATGCACGTTCTCAATTTTAATACATTTTTATTATTTTATATAAAAAATAAATAAAATATTAGCTAAATAAATATTTTATAAAACTTTTAAATTTTAAAAATAAGATAATTAAATATAAATTGTCCAAAATGATTTATCAACCACAAGCATTCATGGTAAAGGAAATTATATCCCATTAGCTATTAATTGAGAAATTTCTTGTGCTTAGTCCATTAATTTGGATGTCTAATAACAGCGCTATCTAGCAAACTATATTATATTGGAAGATAAACCTCTTTTCCTCTTCTCTCACAAATTGTCAATCAATTATCTATGTATGGGAATTTCATCTAGCAATACTGAAACGTTTCTAATGAAAATTGTCTTCCATGTCTTCAGTGTATCATTTTAATTTAAGTTAAAGTTCTGAACTGTATTTCTCAAGATCTGATTCACCCCATTTTTATGGGATAATTAAGCTGTATTGAGGAAGAGAGTAATCATATATCGATTACTTCCCCTAATCCTCTTATTATTTCCTGAAAGTAATAGAACTTGTGTTTTACAAAGGAAAATAAATAAAAAATAAAAATCCAGCAACTTAGATAATTACTCGAATTCAATTCTAATTTCTAAATAAGTATAAAAACATACTTTGAATTTATCTTTTATCTACCTCTTTTTAGGTCGTTGGCGTATTGATAACATATTATGGTTTTGGTTTAGATTGCTTGTCAAGAATAGATGAAAAATAAATATTTTTACTTATAACTAGATATGGGTTTGACAAAAAAAAAAAGAAATAGATATAAATCAGATATAGATATAAATCAAATATAACTATAACTATAAATATAAATGAAAATAAGATAATACAAACATATTATTTTATTATTATATGTTAATAATTTCATCCCTTCACGATGTTCAATAACAGCGCCACCATGTTGAATAACATGTTCCGTCCCTTCACGATGACTCAACCCATCATATTTGCCTTAATCACTCTTTCCCACATTTTGTATCACAGTAATTTAGGGGAGAAGTCTTGATCATAGGTTGCTTTGAGTCCGCTACTTGATCTTCCTAACATAATTCTCATCGTAGTCATAAAGAAACTTGCTGTGCTTGGAATATAATCGATCGACCCAAATAATAAAAAATTTATTAGAAAACATGTCGCACTCATGATTCAACCAAGTAATTAACATGAATTAAGGGCCTTTTTGGATTAACGTTTTAGCGTCATTTTAGTGTCATTTTCAAACCGAACTGATACCGAATTGATACTGAACCGATACATATATGATATCGATAAAAAACCTACAATTCTACTCATAAATTGATCACGAATCGATACCGAACCAATATCGAATCGAAATTGAATCAAAACCGACATAATATAGATAAAAAATTCACAATCCAAAAAGGCCCTAAACCTATAAGAAGGTATATTTGTACACATAAAATCATGTTGTTGGGAATTGACTCGGTTAAGAGGACTCGGAACATTAAGAAAAGCATGGAGGTACTATAAATATATCATGTTTTCATGTGCGCTTAATTATTATCTTTAAAGTCTAAAATTAAATGTTCAAATCATAGAATATTGCAAAACGAGTTTTAGCCTTTATTTTACTATTTGCTTTTAGATAAAATAATAACAATACTAAGAGCAAAATGATCATTTAGGAGTTAAAAATAAATTTTTTCGGATATTTTGGTCCAACCGCTTGATTTTAAAGACATAAAAAGTTAAATATAAAGCATTTACAAGAGTGCAATTATAATATCTTTTTTTTTTCGGTAAATAAAGCATCCATTAATCAAGCCATAAAAGAAAATTTATCTTACTAGCATCAAACTAAAAACAGAAGTAATTTGATGGATCTTGTCACTGTCACGTCACCAACAGTGGCGCTTTTGCTTTTTATGATGCCCAATGTGTTGATTTACAAATCATGGCAATTGGTGACCTACTTTCTGATAATTATTCTTCAAGATTGTCCAATAACTGTTGTAGTGTCTTCTAATAATTGGTATTTAGCATCATTTTATTAAATTTTTATCTTTTCCCCGATCGGAAGGGGTACTGTAGAGTGAAGATTAATCAAAGTAACCTATCCCACTAAACATAATCCCATATGGATCAATTTATAGGAATCCTCCATTCTCTAATATATACAACAGTGTAAGTATAAGGAAAGATAGAATTTCTGCAAGAAGTTCTTTACAATTCGAAAGAATATAAAAGAAATATAATAATTTCTATATTTTATCAAAATATATATTTATAATGAAAATAAATAAAGGAATTATTAAAATTATAAGGAAAATATTTATTATATTCTATTATAATATAACAAAATATTTATTACTAATAGAGAATAACTCTAATGATAGTATCTAAGATGGGGTATTTATGAAAATAATAAATGAACTATTGCTGAAGGCTTAAGTTATCAATTATTGTTTCTTATTTTTAGCAATAGAATTCATAGCAAATTGCCATTGGACCATTTTTCCCACAGTAAATGCTGTCTTAGGTGTTTTGATATGGATCTCCACTTTCCTCCTTCTTCCCTTTAATCTTTGCTAAAAAAAAAATTAAAAAACTGAATGCATAATAGCAATTAATTATTGAACCAGAGAGGAAGTAAAAAGTTATTCTCTCCAACATGTAGTATATTTCTAATAAAACCTTAATGACTTTTTAAATCGTGAAAAACTTGGGTCAAGTCGTGTAAAACGACCTCTAGGAAAGACGCAAGATCCATTGTTGGATATTACATAAAAGTTGTAGGTTTGTTTGAAAGGTGATAGGTATAATATGTCAGAAAAAATGTAGGTGTGGTATGTTACGTAGAAAAATTATAGGTTATAGATCAAAAAAGTGGTAAGTATGATAGGTCGATGACTTGACTCAAGTAAGTCCCCTCTTAAACCCCTTACTTTATCATATGAAGTAAGAGGAAAATTAAATTTTCATTAAGTATACAAAAAAGAGTAGTGATAGTCGATGCATGCTTATTATATGCTGTAGTTTTTATCAAAACGTATAAATTAATTGTTAGAATAAAAATACACATACCTATTTTGTTCTATTATAATAACAATTAAACAAGAATGGGCGCACTGGTGCTGTTACCAAGGTAAGGAAATTTATAAGAAAATTATACGTAAATTATTAAATCAATAACAATTTATAAGGTTAAAATATTAATTGTTATTTATAATTTCTCATAAGTGTTCAAATATAACTAAATACCGTAATAACTCAGGGAGAAAGTGCATAGTCATCATCCAAAAGTAAACATAAAATTAATTTATTACATTGAATTTGATATATTTTGATTTATAACATCAAACATGGTAAACTGTAAACTTAATTGGCCATTATGGAACCACAAACATAAGATATTAAAACGACATGATGGACCAATCAGACACTTAACCTTTATGATTGTCTAATACTAATACCAATAACTATAGTTGTAACTAATGATAATTGTGATTGAATTTCATAATTATAATGATAAACTATGATATCCATTGAAAAAACATTAGAAAATTTTTACCCAACAAAGAAATATGACAACACGTTGGAGTCTTTGTATAAACAAAAACCACACCATATGTTTGGTATGTATTAACCAATGATCGTAATCGCATTTCGAATAACTTAATCACAGAGTTATTCAACACTGACTCATTATATTAACAACTCCGAGAGAGAGAGAGAGAGGATTAAATTAATTATTTTTAAAATGTACATTTTGTGTTAAGGTCAGTATGAAGTATTAATTAAGGAGCATTTTAAAACAACAAAGTGTCAAGAAAAGGAAAAGGTAAGCCCAATAAAGTGGTAGAAATTTTATGGGATGAGGAAAAAAAAGGAAAAGGTTGAACTTTAATGAAAAATGCTTAATAGTAACGCATATTTGCATCAATCTTTTTAACAAAGATAGATGCCGTAGCACATGGCTGGTGGGGTCCTGGATGTGTATTTTCCAGCTTAGAATTTGATAATGGGCATCATTTGATTATAATAACCAAACATTCTAACATTAAATCATTACGTTGAAGTTTCCCATCCCTTAAATGCTGTCTATCCCTGTTACTCCAAATTCAAAATCACAAGCACATGCTGCCGGATGAAAATGATCTAAGCATATCTACAGACCATTCGAATTCCACATTATATTTACTAGATTTCTATTTGAGAGTGATCGAGTTAAGTTCAAACTCGAGCTACTTGAATAATTTATCAAGTTGAGCTTGAACTTCAATTTTATATATTTAATTTAACTAGCTTGCATGACTAATTGAGTTCGAGTAAAGTATAAATGTCAATTGAATTCAAATCAAGTTTGGATATTATATTAATATTAATTAAAATTAAAATTATTATTTTTTAATAAATTGAGTTCAAATGAGCTTAATAGAGTTGAACTCGAATTTTTGTAATGTTACATTGGATCATACTCGAGCTTAGAATTTTAAGTTTGGTTGATCTATCCGAGCTCAAACTTTGAAACATTGAATAGAGCACAAGCTTGATATGGATGTATGTACCGAAAGTTGATAGGGGGTCCACTCTCCTAAGCTCGGAAAATGTCGATTTTTAGGTTTTACAAAAGAAAAAAAAATATATAAAATATGTATTATATGGAGTAAATTAAGATTTAAAAATAATAGGAGACACACCTAAATCATAAACGGTTTGAGTTTGTAATCAAAAGGTTTTAGGTTCAAAGATGCATTTATTGTTTAAATGATAATCTATCTCTTTTCTTTTTAACTTTACTTTTTTTCTTTTTCATAATATCTAATAACATTAAATTCATTTATTATAAAACTATATTTAACTAAATAAGTTATCTTAAATTGTCCTTTTATTAATAATACCATAAAATAATTTTATTACTATATTATAAATGTTTTGTCCCATCACATCAAGTATTAGTAAATGCCATCAATTATATGACTTGGTTTAGTAACAATCATTGACTGTTCTATTCAAATGTCTTTTTTAGTATTGCTAATTAAATAAAGATGCAAAGTTATTATGCAAAAGCAATTATAGAATACCAATATTCATGTAAATTTACTTTTTTTTTTCTTTTGTAGCTTTTTATTGAAATATTATTTCTAATCTATTTTTGTTGAAGCAAAAATTATATAAGTTTTATGTATTAATTTTTTCTTTTCAATAAATTGATAGATAAAATATATTAATAAATATGTTCTAATGAAAAAGGTGAAAGAAAAAATCTACACATATAAGATCTAGTAAACCCGACTCCCTAACCGTCATTTGTCTCTGCTCGTTTGCAGCTCATTAGCATGAGCAAGTATAAATATAAAATGTTAAAAATAGAAAATAAAAAAGGGGGAAAAAGAAAAAAAGCCAAGATTAGTTTATTTTCATCCTCCCCTCTTCCAAGCTCCATAGAGAGCTTACTATCTAAAAACCTGTCGATAATTGCACTCTAACCACACTTCCCACCGTCTGTGGGCAACGGTCCCACTAAAGTTTCATCCTTTTTCATTCTCAAATCGTATATCTTTTAATAGATGACTAATGTATTTTTCTATTTAATCGGTTCAAATCCATTGCATTTTATGTACCAAGAATATTAACTTATTATTTTTCAGATCTATTAATTTATAATTATATATCAATTTATCAAAAAAAGAAAACATAAAACTTATATAATAAAACCTAATGTGGATCTACCGTTCTTACATAAAAAAGTTATCAATATATAAATTAATGAAATTAATTATTAATATATAATTGTTAAATCCTATTTAAAAATAAGATAAAAACATTTACAAATAAATTACGAATGTAAGTCACAATATCAAATTTTACTATTGTACCCATATCCCGTTTTATGTAAGCTTTGTTTTTCTCCGTAAGGATATCGCGGTTGTACGCGCGATATATGTGCAGCGCAACAAAACCACCCCACTGCTATCTTTTTAATTGCGCTTTAATGTATAGTTGTGGGACCATGCATTCAGCGGAAAGTGTGCCTTTTTTATTTTACACAGCTGATTTGACTAATCACTGCTTACTTTTCCATCTTCCACGGGATATCACCTACGAAAGGAAATCTCGATAACAAATCACGACATAGAAGCAGTAATAATTATTTCTATATCCCATTTAATAAACACAACTTTGGTCTGCATTTGGGTAATTAATTTTATTCAATCTTATTTAAATAATTAATTTCAAATAGGGTCTTAAATAAGAAATGATCTCAGGAAACATGGGCAGAGACATTACTTAGTGATGTGAAAACTTTATCCCAATCATTATAATGAAGATTGATAGCAAATCACATGATAACGCTATAGAAATTGTCTCCTGGAATTGGTAGAAGCATGTGGACAGCATATGTTCATTCAAGAAATTGTTAGATTCAGCATTTAATCATCCATCCATGCAATGAGGCAAGAAGGTGAATCTTGATCCCTTGAATTTAATAACCCAAAAGAAAGAATCTCTTCCGAGTTAACCAGGCTATAAAATGCATGAAAAAAGAAGAGCTGAATGCAATTTCCTTATTATGAGAACTGACTTCTGTGAGTACCATCCAATTTCTTCCATTTGGAATCGCCTTTTAGGGCGGGCAAGCCGCAAGCTTCAACCATAAATTGAAAGGATACCAAAAAAATCAATGACTGTTTATCTGCTTCTAAAGTACCTAATATTACTGGAGATTGAGAATTGAGAAAATAGAGAGCCAACAGCCTTAATCCAACCGTCTCAACAGGTATTTGACCTGAACTTCCTTCGTCAATGGCATTATCCAATCACTATATAGGCTAGCAACTAACCTCGGCTTAATTTTGTATACAGGTTGATTGCATTGTCTGTTCCGTTGATTGTTACCTCTTGACAATATGTTTTTGCCTTCATTTCAACTCTCTTCTTAATCATGGCTTCCACGTCTCCATATGTAAGCAAATTCATTAGCTTTTCCCTATCCTGCAAGGCAAATTCCCAAAATGAAACAAGTTATTGTCTGAAAGTGTTTAGACCCTTTGATATATTGGCAGATGAATCGAAATGATACTGCAATATGAAGAAGTTTTTCATTACTTGAAGTTTTATTGCAGCCTCGTAATCAGCAGGGGACTGCCTGAATTTTGCCTCTGCAACAAACTTCCCATAATGGATTCTCTTTGATAGAGCCTGCTAGTAACAAACAGAGTAATCCAGTTAAATGACTCTTAAGTAGCTAAGGATGCATGATACACAATGCAAGAGAAGACAATCATAGCAAATTTATGGTCATATGAGTGGATAAATGAGCAGTTAATTTGCATAAAGAATGAAAAAAAGAACCCAGCTGAAAGATGCACAACCAAGGGAAAAGGTACACCAAGCATGCCTTAAAGTCCGGGCATCACAAGGAAGTGATAGAAACCACGTCTAACCTTAAAAATAGTTACTTTGTCCATAATACTATACATAATGATGACATAAAAATCATGCTTTGCCAAAATTCTCTGCTAAGTAGTCACAATTACCCAAAGGCATCAATCTTGGAAGAAGCAATTTGAAAAATCCATACTACATGCCTCTTTACTGGGTAATTATTTTGGTGATGTGATACCAGGATAAGTTGAAGGATGATGCCATGGATTGGTACCTTGAAAAATTTTCTCAGCTTTAATATAGAATATAGATATATAAAGCGTTCATTGACCAAGTACTCCTAAAAACTGCTTTTCAAATATGAATCAATGCCTTATAAATGAATCCATGCTGAGGACATTGTATCAATGCTGAAACAACCATCTCTGTTGACATGAAAGGATAAACATTACAAAGAATCACACCAAAAAAAAACAAATAGCAGACTTTTTTCCCTTTTGGATGATTAAGTAACACATATTCAGATAGAACATACAATGGAAGCTTAATAGAAATACATAGCAGACCACTGTATTCATATATTCTCGTTTCTCATGTAGTCTATGAAACCGCAATCAGATGAGAGTACAGCATATAGGCCAATCTAGTTAACATTTTAATGACACTCCTATAGAGCATCAATATTTTATAAGACAAACCTGCAAGCAGATTGTGTCACAAACAGCTGCTGATCCACAGTTCCCATCATCTCCTGCTTTAACAAATCTTGGTAGAAGATCTCTAAAATACATATCCCATACCTTGTCATTTATATTGATTGAATCCGCACAGGAATGCAAAACCTGTTTGAAAATGAAAGAGGAAGTAGCTAAAATATCAGAAACCCAATTTGCAATAATCCACAATTTAGTTTATCCTGTCATCAAGTAAAACAAGACCAAGCAAAATGAGTACATTTCCCTGTTTACTTCATGTTTTAACATCAATATTTTATGGGTATTGAACAAGTTACAATTTCAAAGTTCCTGCACATTAGCATTTCTGTTGCCCATCCAAGCATCTAAGGAAAGATGTGCTGCATAGGTAGTAGTCCAAAATTCTGACAAGATCCACAAAATGGTAAGAGCACAGGAAAAAGAAAACGACAGGTTTAGCAAAGTCATGTCCATGCTCATGCCGAAGGAAATCCTACTGAACAAAGTCAGTAATCCCAGAGTTTTTTCTGAGTTACTAGAAAATAGTAAGTAAAGCTGCCCTTAAAAACTTAAACTGTAAGTGTACCTGTGGGTATTCCAATGGTGGAAGCAGCGGCTCTGGCAGGTGAATAGGAAAGAAGGGATGCTCATCAGGACTCTCATATCTTCCAGCCTAATAAAAGCCAATGCACCACATGAAAATAGTTATAGGGCATGAAAAGTGCAACCTCCTATGAGTTTTTATATATATATATATATATGTATATTTGTGAATGCAATGGTGCTACCTGTGCATGGAGCTTTTCAGTTTCTCTGACCATGAACTCAACCAAAGACCCATTGAAACCATTAAAAGGAAAAGCTTCATGGTCGTAGGTATCAGAATTATAACAGAATTGAGCCCTTTCCAAGAGGCTAAAAATAATACTTTCTTCTTGCCTGATTAATGAATGTCGTATGCCATCCAATGTCAAGAGCTCACTTTCATCCACTCTTCTCTTCCTGGAAAATCTGAATGTAACACATGGAGATTCTCAACTCAATTCAAAAGCAATTAAGAAACAGATACCTTCATGAATTTCCAAATAAGATTCAAATGTATGTGCCTCAAAACCTTATACATAAATATTATGAATACAGAAAGAAGGCATGGTCCATTTGTATCATAACTGAGAAAGTAAAGCCTCTGGCAACACATCAAAGTAGCTTTCTCGTTGTAGACTGATAGTCAACTAAGTGGCCTTGGAGTATTTTGACATAAAGTCCTTTGGAGTACTTTGATAAGGCTGAAATTTTTGGCCTCGGAAGAGGGTTACTTGGAAATACATATTATTGAAGAACCTGATAAACACATATATCTAAATAAGAATATCCAATTAACTTAGTCAAAGAAGGGAAATCCTTTTGCATATGCTGCTCAGATATCAAGCTAGCTTTTTTCATGCCCTTCTTTGTTACTCACACACAGGGACAAGGTTATGAATATTTATCATTAATCCACCACCTCATTTGATGGACATTTTTAGCAAAAAGCTAACATTAGGTTCTGCAGCATGATGTTTCTTTGATTCTAATCATTGAAGAGTAGCACAAAGAGACAGTTTATTGAAGTTAGGAGATCTGTCTCAAATTGAAGTTGTTAAGCATTCTCAACTCGATCTCTAATGCAACCCAACCCATTGTCTCTTTCTTCCATCAAAACCTCCTTCAAGGTATCAACTAAGAAACTGCCTTTCCTCCCTCTCTTTACTTTCTCTCTCTCCCATCATCTGTGAATTATCCATGTCACAAAGACGGTTGTACTTTTCCTTTTAATTTGGGAGAAATCAGTTTGGAGGTTGTTGACATTTGGAGTATCAAATAAGTCATCAATAATTTTAAGTATATCAAACAAAGGATCAACATTTTGGTCAATGTTCCAAATAGGTCATCTATGCCTTAAGAGAGTCATATAAATAATCAACATTTTGCTTATATTTCAGATCGATGATGTTGTTATGATGCCATTATTTTCAAGCATGCAAAAAGAGGTGCACTTGAGCAATTTCTTAAATTTCATTTAACTCACTTAAAATGCTGGTGTCTAATATGAAAACGACCCCAAACATTTGTGACCTCTAAGATATCAATCCCATGTCAAAATCAAACACGGTGCATACACTTATTTTTTTCTTCTGAGAAAAAGTTGCAATGCAAGCAATATTTAGAAATGCTTTCTTTCCAGCTCGAATTCATTTTTCTTTCTTTATTTTATTATCTTTTCTAAAAGAAAAATTAAAAAAAAGGGAGGTTACTTCAGAGTAAGAGACCCTGTTCCTAAGCTTTACACAAACACAACACGTCACCATCTAAGTCCTAATGTCCCAATATAGATGGTATGATATCTACATTTCGCGAGCCTTTTTAAAATACTTATCAAATACCTATAAAATCCCTCTACAGCAGATATTCATCTATTTGCAGCGTTTTGCCATTTTATTCATGGTGGCTCTTGTTGGATTACTATTGAATTTATACTTCCACCATTGGCCCCTCACCTTGTGCCAAATCTCTTTTTCTTCACTATCAAGAGCTTGTGCAGCATCTAATGTTAAGAGTTTCCTTACATGTGGTCTTATCTAAAGATATAGACAATTTCATATGTAAGAAGCAGCTTCCCTCTAAGTTATCTTATATTCACATACTTGTTATGGATGAAGTAAAAAGAGAATAAAAGTTGATCAAAACACAGGTATTTAGTTGTTTCCATCCTGATGAATGTTATAAAAAAAACATTAGATAAATGGACTAAACATAGAGCTATTTAGCAACACAATGGTCAATGAAAAGAGAACATGGCATAGATGAATTAAATGCACAATTTTATTATAGTATCATATTATGTATTACTGCACCTCACAATTTATTTATATAGAAAATAACTCCATGCCAACTTTCAAGTGCTCTTCATCTCAATATTTTCTTTTCTGGTCTATATATGATGAAATATAGAGGCATTGTGGTACTTGTTCCCACAATACTCAAAAGGTGGAAAAGAGACATAGACAAAACTTGGAGCAAAGACCGGAAAGCATGTTATTGCGAGCTCTTCATGTAATAGTTATCAAGGGAAACAGAACAAAAAATGGTCACTACCAGATAAGTTTTATTAGTAATTAGCAAAAAGCTCTAGAGAAAGAGCTCCCGAAGGTGGAAAAAGTGTTAACCCTTGCATAGAGTCCAAGATAATAGACATGAAAGGATTATATATTTGATTTATGATGCATCGGTAAGAATTTTGTAATAACAAAAGGCAGTATGGAATTTGATAAGAAAAGGTTTGAGAGGAATATATTATTACTCGGTAATGCATAACTATGGGGCCTTTTATTAATATAACTTTCCAATATAGCTTCTACTTCTTCTTCTTCTTTTATCTCGTTTCTAGGGAAGACCCAGTAAAGGCTTACAGCAGGTTCTAGGGGAAAGTTGAAGGAATTCTTTGTGAAAGTATATAGATACTAGACTAATTCTCACAAGATGCCATAAATGGTGTTAAAGGAACTTATACAATGAGGCAGCAAATGCAACCATAGAGGAGGATATAAAAAAGCTATCGGTAAAGCAGCTACTAAGTCAAGAGAAATCACAAATACATCAGGGAGGATTTACTTTGTCTGGCAATTTTTTGATAGATGAAAAATGAACAAAAATGGGTGGAGAGGAAAATAAATGAATAAAAATCGAAAGAGTTGTATTTTCCATCTTAGATGGGAAACGCTGGAAGGAAGAGGAAGCATAATTCTTTGTTTGTTAGTTTTATTAGAAAGGAAATAGAAAGAAACATTGTTAACATTTATTTATTACAACTTTGTTGAATCTAATCCAAGTCAATTCACTGGTAGACTATTATTCATGCTGCTCAACTATAAGGGCCTAAACAAAAATAAAATGGAGTTCAAATAAATAATTTCTAGTCGTAATGATCTCCCTATAAATACTATTGATATTAATTCAACTGTTAATTAATTGACAAGACAAGTTTGTTAAAAACATTACGGATTATGGAATTTTCCTCACTTAAGTTACCAAACATAGCGATTACTATTAATTTCCTTCTATTCCGACTAACAGAATATTATTTCAATTTTTGATAATTTAGTGTTTCATTTTTAGATTTTGACAAATTAGTATTTTTACAATCAAAGTATATATAATTCAGTGTTTCTTTTAAATAATATTTTATATATATTTAGTTTGTTCACAGAATAATGGTAGAAACTAGGTCAAAAATTACCAAAAACTAAAGATATGTTACTAAACTACCAATAAATTGCCAAAAATTGATTATACAAGTACTCTGTCTGTCAGTATCTATCATCGAAATATGCGTCTATCAAATATTGCTATATAGACATACTAAATTGCATATATTTTGAAATAAAAACGCCAATTTATCAAATTTAAAAATGAGATACTAAATTATAAAAAATCGCATGCACAGGCACTTGTTGTGCCATTATCCCTCCCCAAACCTACACCTTTCCAAACCTAACAATTAGCACTAATTTCCCTCCATTTTCACCAATCTACTCTATATACTTCCTTCTTTAGACTACGCGTCATGAGTGCTGGACACTCGTTGGCAGGACCATTTTCAATTTGCGTTATTTCCTAGAATGTTCAGAACAAAAATTGTTTATAACAGCATACGATCAAAACGAATCGAAAAAAACATCTAAACTCCTGCAAATTCAGAATAAAAAGAAAAATTTGACACGAAACATCTCTCATGGAATATATTATAAGATCATTATAGGAAGTGATAAAGGTAAAACTTTACACTCACCGAATAGGAGAAAATGAAGCAGAGACTTGGGTTGAGGCACTATGTTGAGGTTTAAGAGTGACTTTGGAAGCAAAATGGGGAGTGGGTTTCGAAGGGTTGAAGAGATTTTGAGGTGTACAGGGGGTTATTGCACGCTCCATTATTGAAAAGTTGAAGCTTCTAGCAACGGAGAAGCGCACCTACAATGGAAGGAAGGGAACAGGTGTCTTTGGAGATCAATTTATAGGCTGCGGCGACAAGGGGAGGAGGGAAAGTGGCGGTAGAGAAAATTTTATTATTTATCTACAATGATCATTTTTCTGATAAATTGCGCCAACACATCTGGAAAATTTTAATATAAGTAAACCAAGTGTTGGGTCCGAATCGGACCTGCCCAAACAGACCACGATGAATCCTTGTTTGCACCCCTCATGTGGACCCTCTGGGTCCAAAGATCCTTTAAGTTAAAAAAAAAAAAAAGTGAAAATAAAAATCAAACCTAAGGCAACTCATGTTTGATTTTTTTTAAAAGCTTGATCGAATTTGTAGGACCCGCTTTGCCATGAAGGCGAGACGGGTCCAAATCACCATTTATAGACTTGGAACTGATGGTCGGGTCCCCAAATCAGACCCGAACTGGCCCTGGAAGATGTCTAAGCATAAGATAAACCCTACTTTTAAAAAGTTAGGACTTATAGCATGTGGAGGCCATTTATTTTGTGAGTGGGCTTTTCAAATGCAATATAAGTTTTTTTTCCTTAATTCAAAATATAAATAATAAATAAATAAATAAAATTATAAATTACCTTCTTACACTTTATTTGTTGCGATCCACTCACTAAACTTTTAAAATACACTTTAGATCCTCTACACTTCCAACATCTAGTAAAATTAACAACAATTAATGTTTTATATATTAGTTAAAATTTTAATGGATGAATTCGCAGTTTGAGGATAAACCTTATGTAAGTGAAAGTTCGAGTAATGTGCAATTCCCTTTAACAGAAATGTTAGTAATCCTCAAATGTTTTAATTTTTAAAAGTTCAAAAGGTTTAAAAGCGTACCTATCCCAAAAATTAAAAGATTAAATGGGCAATAAATAATCTTCTATTAGTTAGAAACCCTATCATCACTTTTCACAATTTAAAGT
Source organism: Combretum micranthum (assembly GCA_024138025.1). Lineage (NCBI taxonomy): Eukaryota > Viridiplantae > Streptophyta > Magnoliopsida > Myrtales > Combretaceae > Combretum > Combretum micranthum. The sequence continues at coordinate 62,505 of JAMXBD010001318.1, forward strand.
TATATGTCAAAAGTGGTTGCTTATAGTTGATTTGTTGAAGATGTGTGTCATTTAGGAATAAAAAACAAAACATAGAGAAGATGAAAGCACACTGATTTCTACAATATTTAAGATGTATGTAGAAACCTACGGAGTTTAAGGTTTGATAATTTTTTTTCAATTTAGAATCCCTTTGTAAATTATTTATTAAAATATGTGATAATTGAAATTATTTATCAAAATAATCCATCAAAATCTCATGTTTAAGACGCATTTAACAATTTATTACTTTGTTTGAAGCATGTGATATATGTGAGAAGTCTGGGGACATAATTGCTTTGCTTATCACATGTGATTCATGTGAATAAAAATGGGACATTTAGAACATCGTTGTTTTATTTCTTGCATGTGACATTGTGAAAATAGATCTCAACTCGCATTCTTTAGGCGCGACTTGTTTGTACAACAATTATGAGTCTATTTTGGTAAATAATTTACTCTAAGTCTTATCTTGGTAATTATTTTTTATAAAGGGATTAGATTAATTTTTTTGTCTTAAATGAAACCACTAAATGTCTAATTTTTTATAAAGTTTGTTCCTTATTTTTTAATGGGTATGTTAAAAATAACAAGTAAAGGTTAAAACCAAAAAAAAAAAAAAAACTAGTTTTTTTTTTGCCACACAAACACTATTGGTTGAAAGGGAGGAAAGATGGGTACAAAATAAGGTTTGCGGCTATGTTTTCTGATATATGGTATTTGACATTTACAACCATTCTTTTGTTGAACTTACCTTTTCTCTTTAAAGAAAAGAGCTTTTTTTTTTTTTTTGTAAAGAATTTTTTATAAGTTGAAATTAAATCAATATAAGTTATTCAATTTTGGAGTTAAAACTACATGGTTTGTGTTTTAATGTGGTTTTACATATGATAATGTTAATTTTAATAAACGATGAAAGATGAAAGTTTTATAGGTTTTTTTTTTTTTTTTTTTTTTATGAGTACCCAATGTTTTTTAGAAGAAAGATCTTTTATGTTTTACGTATTTGGTTAGGCTAATTTTTAAATTTATTTTTCAACATCAACATAAAAATATGACATGCACTTAACTTTTTTTTTTTTTTTTTTTTTATTGTATACATGAGAGATACATTAAGAAATCAACAGTGAACCCACCAAAGAAGTGAACCTAAATCTATTTTATGGGGTGTAAGTGTTCATCTTTCAAAAAGTAGGGTATTTGTGCAATTTCAAAATTTTTCAAGAAATGTTCATAGAATTCAGATTTTCTTTTTTCTAATCTTATTGTAATCAATGTACTTGATGAGAATTATAAATATGTGTGTGTGTTTCATTATCAAATAAATTTATTTCTTTTTCAATTAAATAAAAGGAGAGTCGAATAAAAAAGATAGGCACTTAAATATAATAGATAAAACGTTGTAGAAACTAAAGTTATTATACTAAATAACACTCAAATCCTTGATTTTTGGGCTAGGTAACAAGATTAGAAAAGTTCTTTTTATATATTGTGATGACTCAAGAAGCTGTAATTTAGTGAATTTGAAATAGGATTTTTGATTTGCCTCAAAAATTTTCTTAGATAAGGCAGGCATATATAAGAAAGGCCATTGCCTTGAACTTTGGGCTGTTTACATTATATATTCTTGAACCGAATTGAAAAACCAAAGAAAATATCCAAGACTTAATGGTACCATTGACTTTTTGATGAAAACTAAATTCAATTGTAATGTCAATTTTCATCCAGTATGATTTTGAATTTTAAGCATATCCATACCAAAAACTAGAACAATATTGAACCAAAAATATATTTTTAAGTATTTATTAATTTTTTATATAACATATATCCATGAAACATGTCATGCATTAACCAATTTCAATCATGAATTGAACTTGCTTTAATGGATCAAAAATGTAATTCAAGTTATATTTTTTAAGCTAATAACTCAATAGATGCATTCATAAATTATGTAATTAGTTATGTGACTACTTTGACAATGATCAATTATTTCCCTTATCGATACAAGCTAAACATATAAAACAATAAGTTCGATTGGATAAACTATTAGATAGCTCAAACTCAAGTACAAAATTGATACATTTGCACCCCTGATACTTTCTATATTATAGAGAATCTTAATGGTTTTATTTCCTATAGATAATAATAGATTGGATTTCTTGGTCTAATGTGACAAATGAGCTTCCATCTAAAGCAATGCCACCATTTTTCAAACTTCTCTCTTTTTTTTTAATAAATTAAAACACATGATAAAAAAAATTAGAAACACATGATAAACCAAAAGCAAATGGAAAAACAAAAAAACTAAAAATACAATTTGATGATGATGATTAAGAATGATTACATGCATAGAAAAAACAATGAATAAGTAAATATAAGAGCAACCTATCTGAAGCGTATAAAAGAAAAACAAAAAAAAAACAAAAAGAAATGTTACACATAACTCTATATTAACATACATAAACAACAAAGAAGCTAATCCATTAGGTAACATCGGGAATAGTTTGTTATAGAGGGAGAGAAAGAGGAGTAACCATCTAATAAGGTAAATACAAAAAATAACGATCATACTTTAGTTTTTTTATTTTTTGATATGAATGATGAGAGATTCACTTAATAGTAATATATATATATTAACCAAAATTTTGTTGCTGATCCTTATCCTATGATCATAACTTTATTAATGGAGATTATATTATTGGTGGAAAAACTATATAAAAACATAATTGAAATTTAGCATATAATGTCACTTGTAAAGAAATTAAAGAATTGAATTTCTATATCGAATTGTATCGAAAACATTTAAAATGATACGAAATGGGGATTAACCAAAAACTTTACTTTAATATGATTGTGGAGATTGCTAACCCCAGACATACCAGTACGTCAACAGCCCTACTTGACTCATGGTAAGCTCCTTAGTGATTGTCATCTGAGTATGTTTTATTTCATTCATCGATGGTTAATCCAATAAACTAATGTCATCAGGCCAAGAGTTTTATAATTACTCATCTATTCTTTATCAACTAATTCAATCCAATATCAAATTCATTGCTAAAAAAGTTATAATGTCACCACCACTAATTTATTTATTTATTTTTTGGTGTATCATTGTGCATTAAGACACCTATGTTCTTCCTTTATTTTCTCCGGGTCATTTAACCAATCATTGTATACTCTCTAAAGTCCCATAGAATACATGAAATTCATGCAACACTCACATAACCACTTTAGTTGGATACGCGCTTTTATAAGAGTAAACAAGGCTAGCTTTATATAGAATTTTTTTTTTTTATGTATTTAACTTTGTAAAAAGATTTGTATATACTTACTTTTATTTTTATATTTCTTATTTTGTAAACATACTTTTTGAAAATGCGAATTTTGAAAGATTAGAAAAAGGACAGAAAAAAAAAGGAATAAAAGCCTCAATTTGAGGGTTCTTCTTAACTTTGGCTAATTTCGTTTTTTTTCTCAAACATGAATTATATCAAAATGTTTCTTGAATGGATAACTATCATATTTTGTATTTAAACTTTACCAATTTTTACAATTAATTATATGATGTTTAAGGAGATAATTTCTCATTTAGCAATGCCTTAGAAAACAATTACACAAATATCAATTAGACAAAAGAAAAATGTATACTATTGTAATATCGGATTTAATATATGTAATATTATATTTTGGATGTGTGTTACATGTATTAAATAAGATATAGTAAAGAATTAATTGCTATATTATATGTAATACATGTAATAAACATTCAAATTAGTTTTGCATGTATTAAATAATGCAATACTCACTTTTTATAAGTATCACTTTATTACATGTGACGTACACCAAAAATTTTATATCACATGTAATAAATGTGATATTGCATTGGTAATTTGTAATCTTTTTCATATAATTAATATTTTGGTAATTTTATTTTTAAATATTTATAAACATGAGTTTCACCGGAAGTTGTAAATTTGTTATTTAAACTTCATTTGATTGCAAATATGTTGAACTACGTCTACTCTTTGCAATTTAAATATCTAAACAACTAATTCAACTATAATGAATGCCTTCAAAAAGTTTTTAAATAGTAATTTAATATTTTTAAATTTAAGATGATTAATCATAATATATATAAAATTCAGATATCAAATATCACATTTACCATTCTTGATTTTAAAGAATTTGAGTGCAAAATCGTCGAGAGTTTTGTGGATATTTTTATGGATACAAGCTCTTACTCATCGGTTGACTGGCTATAGTCAATGATAGCTGCTTTTAGGTAGCCTTGTACAAATGATATTAATAAAAGTGTGTTATTCTCATATTAATTGTTGTCCGTATCCCTTTTTACTTATTGTTTGTTACTTTTTGTTGCCAATGTGTGTATTGCTCATAGATCTTAAGGTGCGACTATTAGTCGAATTAAGCTGCTTTTACGCTTGTTTACTACTATAGCAGTAGGATAGTAAGTGACGCATGATTTAAGTGTGCTAATAAAAGCCCCATACCGTGATAGTTGGTCTTTTCACCCTTTTCTTTGTTAGGCCTTTTTATGATTTCACTTTGGAGAAGTATGGACTTTCCAATAATCCGATTTAGCTATCAACATAGAAAAAAAAAACCTAATGGTATGAATATGAGTACTTTAATGAGATGAATCTTATTCAATTTTCCCTTTCCTTAGTAGTTATAGTATATGGAGAATGTTGAATTTGGTACTTGAACTTTGCTAAAAAATTCAATTTGGTATCTTGAACTTTGACATAGTAAATTTACTGCATGATCAAAGTTTTTATGACTATTTTTAGTGCATTACTAAAATTTTTTACTCTATTTTTTGATATAGAAGAGGTAACCTATCGCTGTTAAATGGTGTTGGTGGCATTAGTTAAATTTAATGATATACTGCCTCTTCTACATTTGTAAATAGAGAAAAAGGTGTCAAGTGGTGGTAAAAGTAGTCACACAAAGTTTGATCGGTATTAAATTGACTACTTTAAAGTTTAAGTAGTAAATTAAAATTTCACGTATCAAATTTGACATTTACCTTATAATATATTGTTAAGGTTTGGGTAAATGCGCATGCATGAGTCTAGTAAATTAAAATGGAAAATCCAATTATATATATTTTAAGGAAAAAAAAGAAAGAAAGAAAGTAAATGTAGGAAAGTTGGCTTAATTGAGAAGATAGCTTATTGATCCGAGTAAAATGTGTATATAAAAATGTAAGTTCGGATACTACAAGCAAGTATACTGGGTCAAATCAAGTAATATAAAAGTGAATCGAGTATCGTTCCCACGAGGACCAAATTAATTACTAGATTGATATTAGCTTTTACTAATATTTAGGCAATCAAAATGTATGAAATTAAACTAAATAACTAATTCTATCTAATACTAACAACGAATGCAATGAGATTGTGAGAAAGTATATAAGATAAATGTGGGAAGGAATAGAATCCACCCTAATCTTTGCTAATCATGCCGAAGTTATATTATATGAATAATTAGAATTGTGGATATTTGTAAGAAATTGTCAAGACCTAAAACTATCAAGTTTTAGTAAACCATAAAATAATCTATTAGCTTCTACTATATAAATTATCAATGGAATCTAATGTACAATTATAAACCTCCCGATTCTATATTGTCTAATATCCTAAATTAACTTCTCCTAATTCCTTAGTGAGAAATTAAAATAAAATATTGCATGAATTACATAGAACAATTTCTAAATTAGATTAAGCTTCGCTGCTTCCGCAATTGTTGCTTAATTTTAATTCATGAATTCCTATGAACCCTAATTCTTTTTCTAAATTATCAGAATTCTTATCAGTTCAATTTCAAACAAAAAAAATAGATAATTAGGATTCAATACAAATATTCCATAATTCTAACAATCCTATAATATAAATTCAAAAATCATTTTAGCAAGATTAAGATTTCATCACTTCTCATAATGAAAAGTTTAGTTACTCATGAATGATAATTCAATAATCAAATAAGAATATGTAATTGATATCATTATGAACAAAGAAATAAGATAAATGAATTGCATAAGAAAAGAGAGATTAGATATCACCAATTCAAATATCACAATCTTCGATGACAAATTCCTTGAAAGCTCAATTCTCTCACAAATCTCTATGAAAATGCTAAAGCTATTTGTATACTAAAGTGTTTTTCTGTTTTTCCTTTTTTTCTTCTGCTTGTTTTACTAGAGGAGTGAAATCTCCTATATATAGGAAAAATTTCGTGGGAAGCATTAATGAAAAATTTCAGTTTCAACATTTACGCCGGCAGTTACAGTTCCTACGTTGGCGACTTACAGATGGCGTAAAGTCTTTTTCTTCATTACATAGGCAGTGCACTAGCAGCTTTCATCTTTGGTTACAAGTGTAGGCCGCTCCTACGCCGTCGGCTTAGATATGGATCTATCCGGCGTACATAATCAAAATACGAAAGGTTTGGCCTTTTTATAAGGAAAGCCGTCCCAAAGCCGACGGCTTTGATGCCGGCTTAGACAATCCATCAAACTTTGTCTTTTCATTTGTCACTGAGCATGTGATCTCTACTTGTGCCTTCTAATCTTCAATCTACACTATTTCAATGCCGGCGGCTTAAAGTCCGGCGTACATTGTAACTCCTTCTACACTGGCAACTTTTGAGCTCTGAACTGCCAGCCTTCATTCTATACAGGCCTGTTCACCTTCTACACCGATGGCTTTCAGGCGGCGTATATTCAATCGAATCAGGTCTTGTAAGGCTGGTAGTGTATGCAATGGCTTTGAGTAGTGCAAGCATTTGATCTTGTAAGCCGTCTCAACGCTGGTGGCTTTGATCCTCAGAAAGCCAGTGTTGAATGAAATATTGCAGAAGCTGGCTTCTTCTTCCTTCTATACTGGTAGTGTTGAGCCAGTGTGTTTATCCTCCTCAGTCTACACGCGTCAAGGCTGACGGTGTAGAGGCAGCCTTAAGGATTTCCATCCTGTTGGTGATAAAGGCTGGCCATATGCCGGCAGCTTTGGCTTCAGAAAAGCTAGCGTATCCTCTGAGTTTTTTCTATTTTCATTCCAAAGTTTCTTATTGATTCCTTTGTCCAAATTAGACCTGAAACATGAATTTTAACCAAAACAAGTACCCATTCTAGCTATTTGAATATAAAAAGTTATATAAAATATGATCTTATCACTTATGGTGGAAGAAAGCATCATTAAGAAAAATAAAAGTGAAGACTTGTGGCTTGCTTTGGAAGAGGTACTTTAGTCCCTTCTTGATACATCACGCAAGTGAGATGTCAAATTGATGAGAAGGAAATTATTTAACTATAGAAATTGTACGTTCAATATGGATTTTGATGAGATAATATAATACATAATTAACTATTTGATTATAGCAAACTGTACTTAATTAGTAAAAAAATATGATGAATATATGCTAGAATATATATCTCTATGTTGTGTGTTTTTATGGAGATTGTACAGGTTTTAGCAAGAATAAATTAGTAATAAACAACTTTGATCGCCGGTTAAGTAGAGAGCTAGACTGCTTCATTCACTAAGGTGCAACAAATCTAAGACCAAGCTCGACAAGCCTAAAAATGCAAAGTCATTAGTCGAGGGCCATGTCGAGGGCTCGATGAGTCCACTCCTCAAGGCATGACAAGCTCAAAGGCTAAAGCTCGACAAATTAAAAATGTAAAGTCTTGGTTGAAGGTTACATCGAGGGCTCGATGTGTCAATTAGTCAAGGTGCAACAAGCTCAAATTATTAATTTTCTTATTCTCCTACTCATTAACTTGTAAATATCTAGAAAGAGAGAGAAAAATATTATAGTTCTTTGTTCTTGTATTTGCTATTTATCAGTGAGCATGTACAGAGAGAAAGGAAATAATGTAAAAGTGGTATATTGCTTAGCTCGAGCGTTTTTATTTGGTGATAAATAAAGTAGTGGTAAAGTCCTCGATTGGAGGCATTAGTAGATCCGGAGAGTAGGAAATGGGCCGAACTTCACGTTAAATCTAGACTCAAATTTTCTATCCTTATCTTTTTAATATTTTATATTATAATATGGTATGTATTATTCGCTGCTATTAAAGTAAAATTTGATATGCTGCAGTAAAATTAATTGTTTGAGTATTTTAGGGCAAAGACTCGATTCAACCCACCTCTTAAGTATTTTCTAGTGTATTTTCATGTTTTCATTTGGTATCAGAGCCTTGTCTCTATCTTTTATGTTCTTAATAGAGTAAAGATCATGGCATCAAATGCACTAAGGTTTCTAGAGGGGCAAGCTATAAATAGACCACTACTTCTAAGTGTGGGTAACTACTTATACTAGAATTATAGGATGGAAATTTTTCTAAAAGCTCAAAATGGATTAATTTGGAATATTATAGAAAATGGGGCCTTTAGAAAGAAAAGAAGAAAGAGATTGCAATGAAGAAGACTAGAAAAGATTATATTTGAATGAAATTGTTATGAATATTTTACATTGTGGACTGAATGAAAGTGATTTTAATAGATTTTGTACATATGAATCTGCTAAAGAAATATGGAATGAAATAGAAAAGACTAACTTCGTGGAGTTAGAGATACAAAATAAGCCTTTTGCGTGGACATTTTGAAAACTTTAAAATGCTTCCAAATGAATCTATAGACGAGATGCATAATAGATTCATTGACATCATAAATCCCTTGAGTGTACTTGGGAAGAATTTTACGTACTTGGAAATAAATTATAAACTTCTCAAGTCACTATCCAAGGATTGGGAAGTAAGAAGAACTATCATAGAAGAAGCACGTGATTTAAGTGCTATGAGCAAAGAAGAATTCTTTAGAGTGCTAAAAACGTATGAGCTCATTAAGAAGCAAGGGGAATAGTTAAACAAGAAAGCTATTGCTTTAAAAGCTACAAATTATGATTCCATCGATGATGATGAATAAGATGAAAATGAGGAACTTGTCTTGATGGCTAAAAAGCTTAAAAAGTTCACAAGGCCCAGCAACAAGACAAAGAGAGTGTATGATGATCACAACTCATCAAGATACAAAAAGAAGGATGTGGTAGCGTGCTATAAATGTCATAAGCCAGGACACATCCAATAATATTGTCCATTGCTCAAAAAGGCGTCCAAAGGATCCAAAAAAGAAGCACTCATCACCACTTGGAGTGATGATGACTCAAGTGACTCAGATGAGAATGTGTGCTTCATGATACTGGACGATGAGGTAAATTCCCCCTCTTCTCCTTCTTATAATGAGTTGTATGCTATGTATGATAAAGTATGTTGTATGTTAGTTAAAGTAAAGAAAAAGAATAGCATGTTTAAATCTTTAATGATGGAAATAGGAGAAGATCTAGAAAATTTCAAACTAAGTATGAGGAGATTAAATTAGAAAATGAAAAGTTGCATAAAGAAATAAATAGTCTAAAATTGGAAAATGATAAGATGAATAATAAGTGTAAGAAGCTAAAAAGTAAAAAAGATGAGTTAAGCAAGATCAATAAAAAATTAACAATTAAAAATGACATGCTTGATCTTGAAATTAAAAGTATTAATAATGATAGAGTTAAATGTGACAGCATTAGTATTGAAATTCAAAAAGAGCTAGAAGATTTAAAAATGAAAATATAATGTTAAAAGCTAGCTTGGATGATTCAAAAGCAACTATAGCCAAGTTAAAAAAAATGGTAAAAAGAATTTGAACACACTTCTTCGAAATCAAAGGTATGAGTCAAATAAATACGGAATTGGCTATAGTAGAGAAAGCAGCTGCATATCCCACAAAACTCGTTTTATAAAAGCCACCCATGGGACATGCAATTATTATGGCAAATCTGGTCATATTGCACATAATTGTGCAATAAGAAAAATAATGCATTTGAATCATAAAAGTAAGCTGGTTTGGATTCCTAAGAGAGAGATTCTTATTCCACCTAACAAAAAAGGATCCAAACTCATATGGATACAAAAAAAAAAAAAAATACTCTAGGTTGTAGGGATCTTCAAGTGGAAACAACAAATGGTATTTGAATACTGGTTGCCTTAGGCACATGACCGGAGACACATCTAGGTTTACGTCTCTAGACTTGAAATATCAATGGAATGTTGCCTTTGGAGATAATCGCAAATAAATTGTTCTTGATGAAAGTAACATTCTTATAAATAAAGATTTAATTATTAAAAATGTGCTGCTAGTTGATGATCTAAAACATAATCTGCTTAGTGTAAGTCAATTGCGTGATAATGGATTTAGAGTAACATTTCTTGCTAATAAATGTTCTATTGAAAAAATTGATAATAACCAAGCACATTTTGAAGGATATAGACAAAGAAATATTTACAAAATCAATTTAGATGATTTTAAATCATCAAATGAAACTTGTTTACATTCCAAAAATGACAATAGTTGGCTATGGCATGAAAAATTGGGACATACTAGCATGGATATAATTTCAAAACTTGTTAAAAAGAATCTTGTTAATGGTTTACCAAAAATAAATTTTCAAAAGGTAAAGATTTGTCAAGCATGTCAACAAGGAAAGCAAACTAAAACTTCTTTTAAATCTAAGGATGCTATTTCCACTTCTAGGCCATTATAACTATTGCTTATGGACTTATTTGGTCCTACTCAAACTCTAAGTTCGAGAGGCAAAAATTATACTTTTGTTATTATTGATGATCTTACTAGATATACATAGATTTTCTTTCTTACATCTAAAGACAAAACAAATCATGTCTTTTTTAGATATTGTAAGAAAGTCCAAAATAAATAAATTCTTAATATTATATCTATTCGAAGTGATCATGGGAGAGAATTTGAAAATTATGAAATGGATGATTTTTGCAGTAAATATAGCATTGAACATACTTTTTCAGTACCTAGAACTCTACAACAAAATTGTATAGCCGAGAGGAAAAACAAAATCTTAATTGAAATGGCTAGAACCATGTTGTGTGAAAACAATTTACCAAAATATTTTGGGGCTAAAGTTGTAAATATTGTTTACTATATATCAAATAGAGTTTTCATAAGAGCAATTTTTAAGAAAATCCCTTATGATCTTTGGAAAGGAAAAAGATCTAACATATCTTATTTTCATCCATTTGGCACTAAATGTTACATCTTAAACAATAAAAAAGAACAATTAGCTAAGTTTAATGCTAAAAGTGATGAAGGAATTTTTTTAGGGTGTTCCTTATTTGGTAAAGCATATAGAGTATTTAATAAGAGAACATTAATTATAGAAGAATCCATTCATATTGCTTTTGATGATTCTTTACCTTATTTATGTTCAAATGATGATATGATGATGTTTGTGCTAATTTGGATAAGTTTTCTCTCGAGAACAATAATAAAAAAACAAATGAATGCAGTTGTGCATGAATCTGTTAATAATGATCTTTCTAAAGAATGGAAATATGCAAGATCATATCTAAAAGATCTAACAATAGGTGAACCTTCTAATAGAGTACAAATAAGGTTATCCTTAAAAAGTATGAGTAATTTGGTTTTTCTATCACAAATTAAGCCTGAAAATACTGAAGAAGCTTTAAAAGATGAATTTTGGGTTCAACTTATGCAAGATGAGTTAAGTTAGTTCATAAGAAATGATGTTTGGAAATTGGTTCCTAAACCTGATAGTAGATCAGTTATTGGAGCCAAATGAGTTTATAGAAATAAGCTTGATGAAGCTGGAATAATAACAAGAAATAAAGTTAGATTAGTTGCTAAAGGATATAATCAAGAAGAAGGAAGAGATTTTGATAAGACCTTTGCTCCAGTTGCTAGACTAGAATTTATAAGAATGCTCTTGGCATTTGCTACTTTCAAGAATTTTACTCTTTTTCAAATGGATATTAAAAGTGCTTTTTTAAAAGATTTTATAAAAGAAGAAGTTCATGTAGAGCAACCACTAGGTCTTGAAAATAATGAATTTCTTGGTCATGTCTTCAAACTAAACAAAGCTCTTTATGATTTCAAGTAAGCTTTGATAAGCATAAAGTATCAATGATTTTCTTAGTATATTAAATGCAATTCAATGCTTATTTAGAGAAATTATTCAAGAATTGGTGCTTAATAACTATACATATTCATTTTAGGTGATTTTGGAATAAGTCAAAGTAAATTATCCACTTTGGAGCAAAGGATCAAGTCAATAATGGATGACCATGGGGTTTTTAGGAGAAACAAAGTCTATATGAAGCTTAGATGTCCATCACTACTGTTATCAAGGAAAAGAAGATGGTTAGCGATCATCACAGGCTCGATAACAAATGTTATGGGGGTTTATTTTAGAACAGTGATGATCACTCCCTCTGTTACCCTTATGATAAAGGGTGTGATTGGCTCTATTAAGTTATTTTAAAGAACTTGAATCGATGTTTGTACAGGGGGACATATATGAAACGTTTCCTGAGGGGGTTATGTCCAAATGGGCATCTTATTGGGGTATAAATACCTTGCACCCTTTAGGATGAAAAATCAATTCATACATATTATCATCATTCTGTTGTATGAATTTTAAGGATCTTGACATTTTATAGAACCTCTCCTTCCTACAAGGAGGGAGAAGGTGTGTTCATAGTGAGTGTTATATTCATCGAAGTGTTTAGATTCATAATTGTTATCCTGAAGAACTTGAGAGAGTCCAGGAAGTGTGTCGTTCATGTTGTTCAATTGCAAAGACTCCAGATCTCAATTCAAATTCTTTTAAAAGGGGTTTTTCTTTTCTACTCTTGTCGTTCCTTGTTATGTTTCCGTTTTTATTAGTTGTTTCTGTTTACTATTGTTGTATCATGTCTAAGTAGGAAAGTAGGATTTGTTCTATCACCTTAACATGAAATTGATCTAAAATCTACCCATTGTCTAATAATTATTTGGATTCAGTAAATTGAACTTTACAAATTCATGGAGTAGTGTAAGCGCGCAACACATTTCTTAACTACATTTCAATGGAAAACCTTGAGAGATGGTTCCATTGAATAAATCTAATTTACTGAACTTGTTGCTCACAATAATAGAGATATTATGGTGAGACTTTTTGCTTTTCTTTATGGGAATTTGATAATTACTAGACTTAAAGCAATTTTAGTTGGTTATTAACTTGGGAGAGATTTAGGTAGACTTAAGTAAAATTAGATTTGAATGATTATGAGAAGAACATTCATATGCCTAATGAATTCCTACAGATAATCAATTGTCAGAACACCAATTATTCTTAGATCATGTTAACGGGGATGAGTAAGTCTGTTGTTGAATATTGTATTGTGCATCGTGTTGTATCATTTTGTGTCAATTAAAGTAATTTTTAGTAAATTAGGAATAATAACTCATAAATAATCTATAAATCAACTGACTAGGTAATAGGAGGATTAGATAGTACTAGTGTTTGTAAAGTTCCTTGTGGAGATGACCTTATACTCTATCCTATGTTATCAAACGATAGGTGTATTTACCTATACAAATTGAGTTAGGATTAAAACAATAGGTTATAAATTATTAAAACTCGATAGCCTATAAAAGAGGCCCATTAAGCTCCTAGAATTTGATATGAAATACTCAGTAGCTTCCTTTTAAACAATGTATATTCTAGAGGAAAAATTGATACAACTTTGTTCATCGAAATTCACAAGTCAGACATATTGATTATGCAAATCTTTGTAGATGATATTGTGTTTGGATGTCACATCCCCACAAGGTGCCTTAGTAGCATTGATGCCTCATTACAATAATTTAGTAAACCACGGCGAAAAAAATAAGCCAACTAAGGCTTTCCAATAAAAAAAACACTTGCATGCATCATGCTATTAGAACACTCCGTGGCGTGGACATGTAAAACAGGATCGTAAGGTTGTCAAGATAAGAAATTTTGCATATATATAAGTTCTTTACATCATGATGCGTTTCAATAACTTGGGATCAACTTCAAAGAAAACCTTATAACTTAAAAGAAACAACATAAGGTTCTATACAAAAGAAGCTATATCCAACTCTCACTTGAGCCCTGGATTTCCCCTCTTGAAGCCTACTACATCTGCTCACCACAAGCTTAGATCTATTCTTGAGATCCTGAAAGTATAATAAATCTGTAGGAGTGTCAGCACACCACAGCTTAGTGAGATAACATGATTCAGACCACACTTCAAACAAATGTCAAATAAGTTTTAATTACAATCATGTGCAATACCACACTCAACCATATGAAATGTACAGTTCGGATGATTGAAATCTAAACCAATGGGGATTTACGCCTTCCCTTAGGGGTTGAAGGATCAATCTCATGTAGGTGACGCCTAGGAAAGACTGAGAACTAAGGAAGAAGAAGCTTTTCCAAAACTTACTTAGTATATACATGTATATATATTTTTGATCATAAACTCAACTTTGCCTTAGAGCCATTATAATTTCCTTAAGTATCAACGCCCTAAAGCTTTCCCAATTTGAGCGATGTCCTTCAGGTCTATTTAGTTCTCATGAGGCCGACAACCCTATGATAACCCCGACCAGATTCTCTCATTGTGACAAGGCATTACCATAGAATCGAAATGTTGAACATGTCATGGGTACCATGATAATGTAGCATGCTATCGTGCAATGCATGTCTATTTTAGGTTAAAGGTTAGATAAGATTTAGATCATGTTATTGGCGGCCGTACAATGTTTAGACAATCATCAATATTCCTTACACATCAGCATCAGGAAACTTGTTATCACTTCATGTATTAAAGATTAGCACACACTCAAGCACCATACGACATACCTTATCCCCATCCCCATAAATAATCAGTTATGTTCATATAGAGATAGGTGCAACTACATTACAAGCACAACATCGTGATAAGGATTCAAGTCACTCACCTGTGCATCCTGCTTAGAGATCATAGTAATATTCTGGGAATGCAAGGTCTTGATTGAAAGCTCCAATAGAGCAATAAGCATACATCACTAACACATAACAAAGAAGATAGAATTCTTACCAGAGCTTTAAGCGTTCTAGATTCTCGTTATAAGCTTCTTAACTTATGTTTTCAACATTGCTTACTACTAAGGTTGGGTCGAGGGTCACATTGCTGAATAAACTAAGCTCAAGCTTAAGTAAACAGGGGGTTGGGGGTCACTTAGGAAGGGTTGCGGGGTACATTGTTACAAGAAAACATGTGGCGTTTTGACAAACTGGGGGTTAAGTGCTACTAAAAACGGTTATAGCTTGTGTTGAGGGCATGTTGAGGGCTCGACATTGTGCCTTGATTGAAGCTGTGCTTTATGCACTTTGTTTAAATTTGGCCTTGACAACCTTCAGTGACTATCTCGGGGTACATTGATGGATCAACAGTAGGCCATGATGGCATTGTGCATCAAACACTTAAAACATTTTTAGGCGCGATAGATACTGCTTATTGGAAACTTACCCCTCAACACTTACACTAAGTCTACCTTTGATCTACCTTAAGGGCAAACTAGGCCGCAATAACACGAATAACATAACAACATCTAAGACAATTAAGCGTCGATATCAACAACAACAGATCAAACAAACTTCAACTCATCACAAACTCTTCTAAATCAGATCTTAACATAAAAATGCGACTTAGAGAGTTGATCTACTCTGTTTCATTACATGTGTTATTATTCTTTGTTTAGATAAGCTAAGAAAACATTTGTTTAAAAACACATGTAATAGGTTTATCAAAACTCCAGGCCTCGATAAACTAGGAAACAAGTTTTGACACTTTTTAGAAAGCAAGGCCCATATTTGGTTTATGAACACGTTATATCTATCAAACTCATCATTTTTACTACAAATGATAAAATGGGCATATGTATTTTGAACAAAAATATTTTCTGCACTTTAGCAAATGAGGTATGATGAAGATATTTTTTTTTTGTAATTTCTTGTAAATAAAGTAAAACGAAGTTATCTATCGTGCTTTTGAGATGACTTCACTTTTTCTTTCCAAAACACTGGATGTAAAACTTGTAAACATGATCTTAGGGTTTTTCGAGCTCAAACTACAAAAGTTTTGAAGAAAAAATTTTGGTGTGAGTAAAAGAGAGCATTTTTCAAGAAGTAGATTTTGGAAAATATTGTGTTTACTTTTTGAAAACAATAACATCCAGTTGGTGTAAACTTTTAAATCGTGATTACTTTTCTTTTACGTAAAAGAAAATACGTATGATTTAACTGGGAGTTATCATTTAAATATTTAATGAAAGAAGCTTTATTTAAGAAAAAAAGACAGTTTGTCCTTACTTTAACACTTGTGGTAAACGGCTTTGAATAAATTCTTCTATGCTTTTGAAAAAGATTTAGTTATGAAAAAATCACCACTTTTTAATGCATGTAAAACAACATATTATATTATCAGAAAAATATCAATTAATATATTGCCAAAACATTTGTTATTTTTTAAGATACAAAATTTGATTTAGATTTTAATTATTTTTAAATTTTTAACTTATGCTATGGCCAAAACCTTGGGGATTACATTGGAGCTACTAATATGAGTTTTATAAATGAATTTGTTGAATCCATGAAGAATGAGTTTAAAATGAGCATCATGGGACAACTCAATTATTTTCTAAGTCTTCAAATAAAGCTATCTAAAAATGGAACATTCATTAATCAATCTAAATGTACAAGAGATCTATTGTAAAGTTTTAAAATGGATAATTGCATATCTAGACCTATACTTATAAGCACAAATGTAAAACAAGATAAAGATGAAAATAGAAAAAACATTTGTGAGAAGCTTTATAGAGGCATGACAAATAGTTTGTTATATTTAACAGCTTCTAGTCCTGATATCATTTTCTTAGTGTTTGTATATGCACGATATTAATCTTGTTTAAAAGAATCATACTTAAATGCAATAAAACGTATATTCAAGTATTTTGTAGGCATAACTAAAAATGGCTTGTGGTATCCAAAGTTTACCTCTTTTGATCTTATTAGATATTCTAATGCTGACTTTGCAGGGTGCAAAGTAGATTGAAAAAACACAAGCGGTACATGCCGCTTTCTTAGAAACTCCGTAGTATCTTGACACTCAAATAAGCAAAATTAGGTTGCACTTTCAATTGCCGAAGCTGAGTATATAGCTATCAGTAGTTGTTGTGCACAAGTTTTATCGATGAAACAAACCTTGCTTGATTGTAATCTAAAATATGAAAATGTTCCAATTCGTTGTGATAACACAAGTGTTATAAACTTAACAAAAAAAGTCCAATTCAACACTCAAGGACCAAGCATACCGAAATTAGACATCATTTCATTAGAGATCATGTTCTAAATAGAGATATAAGCTTGGAATTTATTGATACAAACAATCAAATTGCTGATATTTTTATAAAATCCTTAAGTGAGGATCATTTTTGCACTTGACAAAGAGAATTAAGTATGATAAAGTAGGATGAGTGCTAAATATCATGGAGCTAAAATGATAAAGAGTTTGATCTAGGGACAAAAAATGCTATTTGTTGTTCATATACGTTTCTAAGATATTTGTAATATGTTCTGTTTTGCAAAACATTGTTATATGTGTGCTTGCTCAAACTGAAATTTTTCCTAACACTTGATTTTGAATGCTTAAACATGCTCAGTGATGCTCTTTGGATTCAATGAATATTTGAAAAATGGTTGAATATTGTTTTAGACAAATTCTGCATTCCTTTTTAAGAAACTTGCATAAAGTTATGCTTATTCTTGTCTAAAACCTTCTAAAACTTGTATGTTGCTCACGTATCTCTCCTTATGATATATTGCTTATAAATCTATCATCTTTTTATGAGTCCAAAGGGGGAGAGAGAAGTTGTTGTATGCACAATTAACATGTATGCAGTATGCTTTTGATGAATTCAAAAAAAAAAAGTGCTTTTAATGAAAAAAGGGAGAGAATGTTGAATGCACATTTATCTTTTGATAAATCAAAAAGGGGAGAAGACATGTTATAATGCTATGTTTATTTGACCATTAAGTGTAATTTGTGTCTCTCTACTATTAAGCATCAAGTCTTTGAATCAAAAATGAGAAAATTCATTTGAAACCCATATGCTTAATTAGGGAGAGTATATTGAATTGAAAATGACTTAATTATGCATAATTGTCCTCATAAAAAATGGAGAGATTGTTGAACTTGTATGTTCAATATAGATTTTGATGAGACAATATAATGCACAGATAATTATTCGATTATGGTAAATTGCACTTAATAAGTTAAACAATATGATGACTAATATGCTAGAATATATATGTGTATGTTGCGTGTTTTTGTGGAAATTGTGTAGTTTCTAGCAAGAACAAATTAGTGATGAATAGCCCTGGTCACAGGTCAAGTCAAGAGCTAGACTGCTTCATTTGATAGACTCAAGACTAAAGCTTGACAAGCCTAAAAATACAGAGTCATTAGTCGAAAGTCATGTTGAGGGCTCGACGAGTCCACTCTCAAGGTACGATAAGCTCAAAGGCTAAAGCTTAACAAATTAAAAATGCATAGTCTTGGTTGAGGGTCACATTGAGAGCTCAACATGTTAATTAGTCAAGGTGCTAAAAGCTTAAAATCTAAAGCACGATAAGTTCAAAAATGTACAGCTTTGGTTGCAAAGTTCATTGAAGGCTTGATGAATCCATTGTTCAGGGTGACAATTTCAAAATCCAAAACTTAGCAAGATTATAGAAGCACAACTTTGATCAAAGGTCAAGTCTAAGGCGTGACAAGTTCAAGATGTGACAAGTACTAGGGAGCGGCAAGTTTGAATCTAAAGCTCAAAGAATTCAAGTGACTTATAGACTTGGTCAGGGGACAAAAATGAGGCGTGTCACATTGACGCATGATAAGTCTTAAGGCGTGATGGTTTAAATATGGAGCTAATGTGGCAAAAAGAGTAGTTGAACCGCATTTAATACTTGATGAATTAAAGATGTTATCTTTAATAGATATTTAAATTTTTGAAGGCTATAAATACTCTATCCTTGAGAGATTCAAAGGAGAGAAGGGCGAAAGTGAAAAAGAGCTTTTATTTGCGAACAAACAAATCATTAATTTTCTTGTTCTCTTACTTATTAACTTGTAAATATCTGGAAAGAGAGAGAAAAATATTCTAGTGCTCTGTTCTTATATTTGCTATTTATCAATGAGTATTTGGAGAGAGAAGGAAATATTTTATTTCTTAAGTAATGTAAAAGTGGTGCATTACTCAGCTTGAGCGTGTTTATTTGGTGATAAATAAAGTGGTGGTAAAGTCCTCGATTAGAGGTATTGGTAGATCATAGAGAGTAAGACGTAGGCTCAACTTCACGTTAAATTTGGACTCAAATTTTCTATCCCTATCTCTTTAATATTTCATATTATAATATGATGTATATTATCTGCTGCTATTAAAGTAAAATTTGATTCGTTGCATTAAAATTAATTGTTTGAGCATTCTAATACAAATATCAATTTGTTGGTCCCGAAAAGATAACCAAGAGGGGGGGTGAATTGGTTATAAAATTTACTTTTCAAAATTTTGAAAAAATTTCACACCACTTGGTTATTCAACTAAAATGGCTTTAAAACTTTCTTAAGATAATAATATTAACAAATAAAAGCTTTAAGGAAAAATTCGGATTAAAATTGAAACAACACTTTCAAACTTGTAAACCTTCTGCCTAACTCTCTGAGTAAGAAAAATGTTAACAATTTACTCTCTGATTAACCTTCTGAGTAAATAACTATATGCAATGAACTTTCTGATTAACCTTCTGAGCATATAACACATATATAAAACATAAACAATTAAATTCGAAAATAAAGAGAGATAAGGAGAAGAGATTGCAAATCGATGTATAGAAGTTCTGCCTTGTGCGTCAATCCTCTCTTCCAGCTCCAAGCCAGGGTCCCAACTCCTCACCGGTTGTGTTCCACTATCCAATCAAATCACTGAAGTTACAAGAAGTATTTGCCAAACTTTTGGCTACAATTCACTTAGCTTGATTCTCACAAACAATTAATCAACTAAGTCTACTTGTAACTCTCAACTCATAAAAAATAAAATCAAATCACGAGGAATGTAAGAATTGAATTTCCTCAACTATTTGCTCAATGAATAGTAAAATTAAAATATGACAGTTTTCGAATGTAAGCTTTGAACTTTTTGATGATCACGTAATTGTTTCTTGTTCGTGTTCTGTGTGTTTTTCCGCCTCGTTCTTTTCTTCTTTTATTCTTATCACTGTAACGGCTAGACGATCAAAATGGATTAACTTTTCTAGATTTGTCGTGCGTGATATCAGCTCGTTAGTTTCCGAGATATCAGCTTCCATTTATCCTTCAATTCGACTTACTTTGAATTTGAATTCTCGAGATTATCTTCATAATCCAGCTTCAGATGATAATCCATATATCCTACAACTGATTTGTTTATCTCTAAACTGAAATTTCGGACTTGAACTTATCCTTTGTTGAATCACTGCACGTTTGTCACTGTTCATGCTCAAGCTTGTTCTTTATTTCCTTCAACAGTATTTGTGTTCCTTCAACCGAGTTTGAATTCTAAGAATAAGCCCTGTGAATTTAATCCAACTTTGTGGAACATATTGAGTATAACACCCAATTTATACTCAACATTTGGAGCTAGGTCTTCAAAATCTAAATCTAGTTTGAAAAACACTTGATTTTCGTGCAGTTCACATTCCTTCTGAGCTTCCCTCTGATAACTAAGAACAATGCTGTAGGTCTTATACAATCCTTCTGTGTAACCTTCTGATGAGTTGCTTTCTCTATGTCCAAGTTTTTGAGTTACCTTCTGAAGTATTAATATGCTTAAATAAAGAACTTCCAACCTTCTGATAAACTTTCTGATATATTTCTATATTATTGATATTCATTTCTGCACACTTAAACAAATTACGTAAGAAACATTTAACTCTTTTTGTTATCATCAAAATCATCTCTTGAGAGAAATCAACACAATTCACCCAAGATAAATACTCAATTCACCCCCCCGTCTTGAGTATTTTCTAGTACATTTTCACTTTTTCATTTGCGATATCAAGAAAAATAAATTTTGGTAGAGCAATTTCGGACCCACAATTGGATAGGCTATTAAATCCAAATTGTCACCAAACTTCTTTTGTTAAATTTATGGTGTGTAATACTAAAGGGTGATTATTTTCATTCATTGGTAATCCTTCTTAGTGTGTTCATATTGAATAAGTTTTTTTTTTTTTTTTTTTGTTTTCATGAACCATCATTATGGGAAGAATTAGTTATCCACTAGTATAGCTAATGAGGAAAAAATATTGTGATCTCATTACCTTAAGGTTTGGAGTTACATATGGTGTTAAGCCCATGAGTGTATTCCTTCTCAAGATGTGACTATTGAATTTCTTTTCGTTGAAGGCTTCCTTTTCTTCATAACAAATACTATTAGGGTTGATGGTTTAGTTCGATTACTCCCATGGTTGACCTCTTCATGTAAAAAGAAGAGCTTTGTGGTGGTGACTTGTGTGTAAAACTCATGATGTAAGATGAGCAATTTGACAATATCTTGATAAGACTACAAGGTTTACACTATAGGGGAGTAAGACTTACGCTCATTATAAAAACTCACATTTGATGGGGAGATTATTATGATACAAGCGTGAGTTTAAAATAATCCCATATGGGAAATATATGGATTATGTGAAAGATTTATAAGAGTGAAGACTCGTTAACTTATTACTTTAAGGTTTTAAGTTATATATAGTGTCAAGCCTATTATTGTGTTCCTTCACAGGACACGATTGTTGAATTTTTACTTATCGAAGGCTTTCTCCTCTTTATAACACAATTCTTTTTAACTACTCGAAATATTGATAACTTAAATAAATTTACTTTATAAATTGATACTTTTTAGTATGATGACCTCATTGAACGTGAGTCTTATGTGCCACACCAAACAATAAGGACAATTGATATACCTTTTTCATATTTGGGGTGTGATAGTGCATATGATCAATTAAAAAATGATATTAAAGTTAGTGACCGGAAGTACTTTTCTACCATTCATTATTTTATTTAAAGGACATAGAGGTTTATTTTCAAGTTATATCATATCAAAATCATGTCTTAAAAATATGATTTCAGCAAAACAGGAAATATGGTCTTCAAGGCACAATTATGAGTGTGCTGTTTTTGTTATTATTTTTGAAATATCCTGATTATTGGAAACTTTCATTAGAAATGATTTTTTCTCTTTACCCCACACACATGCGTCAAAATTATGTATATTATATATATATATATACCCAAAAAATCTAGCAAGGATATTAAAACCAAATACAAAACCCTCTAATATTCTTGAGCATAATGCATAAGATTTCAAAAATTCACCCATCCATTATAAGTTGCTCTTGATTTTAACTAAGTTAGTTAGGCCCAAAAGAATAGGATCCATAAGCTTGTTTTCTTAGCTTCTCTCGCAAGCCCAATAAATTTATCCATGCCTTAAATTAGGCTAAAAGCTTAATTACAAAATATTTCTCCATACATTCTTAATTGAATTTTGATTAATATTCATTTTTTTATTTTATATATGACTATATCATTATAAATTGATGCAACTATTCTAGCCATTGTACTTCCTTCCATTTATTCGTAAAGTTGAATACAAGCTTTTAGAAAGATGAAACCCTAGAAATCCATCCATGATTATCTATCCCTACTACATTCTTGCACCTAATGACCATACCCTTTATTCTTTATTTCATCTCAACCTATCTTTCTCTAATCTTAAAATTTCAATTTCACAAACTCCATTGAATTCCTAATGTTTAAAACTTTGCAAAAAATGTCAAGTTTTGTGTTAAACTTAAGGTTATGGGCAATGATTGTTAAAGAAAACTCTCTCTCCCCCTCTCTCTTCTTTTTACGTCGCCAGATGCTTGTACCTTAACATTTTAGCATATGCTTTTCAAGGAAAATTAAAGATAAGAAATTGTTCATTTTTGCCTTCCCCTTAAGTTTTCTCTTCTAATCCAAGTTGCGGTTGTGTAGGGTTTTGGTTCAAGAGAAGAAATAGGAAGTTTTAAGGTTGTTCATCCTATGGTGCATGTGGTTTTCAAGAAAAATTAAAGTTAAGAAATCATTCACTTCTACTTTCCCCTTATGTTATAATTTTTTAATCTAAGTCGCGGTTGTGTAAGGTTTTGATTCAAGAGAAGAAATAAGAAGTCTTAACATTGTTTGTCATATGGTGTTACATCAATGTTTTTGGTGTTTGAAGTGTTGGCTGCTCATTTTGTTGCTAGGAGTGTTGGTGGTTTGGTTCAATTCAAACATTTAATGAATCAAACCACTTTTAACAATTCAGGGCTTTGAATTAAACCGCTTTAAATGTAGTTTAATTTAGTTTGGTTCAGTTCGAACCACTTTTGAAAAGATCCTATTCTAATTGATATTATTAATAATTTTTCAAAATTTCTAATTAAAATTGACGTTCAACTTGAGGAATATATCATATATTAAAGTCATATAACATTATAATAAAGGAGTGTTGCATCTTAAGTGATACACTAAAGAGGTGTGAGTTTGCATGAGAGATGAAGGTGAGAAAAATGAGTAAGTTAAAGAGGTTGAGAGTGAGATGAGATTAAGCAAAAAGGAAAAAGTAAATAGGGTATAGTGAAATCTCAATAAGGTTTGAAATTAAAAATATCACATATTTCTTTTATATTTTCATTGGAAGTAGTTTGGTTTTGTTCAACCCTCAAATTGAATCATGTTCTTTTTGGAATCTCTTCAAACTAAATAGTGAATAAAACCAAAATACATTGAACCGCATCTTATGATTTGGTTTGGTATGATGAACAACTCTATTTATTGCATTTGTTCCTTAAAAAGCAATACCTTGCTGATCTTAATTTAGAGGTGTTATAAGGTAAGAATTTAATTGAAAATTAGACATGAAATCATTTGGAATGAAGTTTTAGAGTCATATTTGGGAACTTAAATTATCAACTTTAGAGAACCTTTACGTTGATTTCAATTTGTAGAAACAAAGTGCTTTCATAAAACTTGATTGGATTTGGATAAACAAAAAGGATAGGGATACATCTCATGTTTGGTTTTTGCTTTTGGTAGCTTTTGATCAATTCTTAGAGATCAATTAGTGGAAACTTTGTGCGTTATGGTTGATTGGGAGCATGAATCCTGACAAAGGTTCCTTTGGTCAAATTCCTTATATTGAGGATGATTTTTTAGGATTAGTCGTCACAAAATAGTTGACTACCCCTAGAGATTGACTTGATCTATAAGTTTTAAGGCTAATAATCAACTTTTAAGCTTCATACTAGCTCTTCTTTTAGTTGGTTAATAGAAGACCCGATAGAGTAGCTGTTAATTATATTTAAATTTGATTTCTAGTTTTATAAGAAGGTCCTCTAAGCTTTATCTTAGTATATGGAATATTATTTGATTGGTATTCATTCCTATAGCTTTAAAAATCTAATGAACCTAATAATATTATATTAAACATAAATTATGTATTGTAAGTGGTTGAGGTAGAGAGGTAATCAATATGATCAGAAGTGATATATCATGAAAGCGTAAAAACATAAATCAATCTTACCAGATGATTTCTAAAAACACACAATTGCAAAATCTTGCAATTTCCCAAGAGAAAACTCTCTCTCAATAAGGTTTCAAAATGAATCGAATATTAGATGTCTAAACCAAAGCCCTAAAAGACTATTTATAGTCTCAGCAAAAAGGAAAATAAAATACAAGCAAATTAAAGTGATGCTGTACTGTATGTCGGCAGCTTAGATTCTATGTTGGTGGCTTATAATGTACGTTGGTCGTGCACGGGCGTCTTTAGAGCCAGCTTTTGGTTTTTGTTACTCTTGGCTTTAACTATAAGGCTGGCATTGCGTCGGTGACCTAAGTCTTTAACATTGGTGGCCTTGGTTTGAATGCAAGCAACCTTGAGGCCAGCTTCGACTGAAGCTACGTTATTCTCTCCTACCTGCAAAGAACTGAGTTCTCATCTGTCCGCTTCTTCTTCTTCTTGGCATGAGCTACTTTTTTCTGTTTTCCTAACTTATGTTGCATCATAAGAGCATGCACAACCTTAAGCTTCCTAATAGATTTCTCCATCTTAGTTTTCGATTCATGATAGTCAGAAAAGAGCGTCCCTTAGCCTTGATGGTTTTGGAATGATTTGTTAGCTTCAAGGGCAGTAGAGTATACTTCACACCTCCTTTCTTTAATCTGTACACATTCTCTTTCCTTGCATATTGGGCATTCGCCTCATACTGCCTAGGTCTCCTAAACAACAGGTGACAAGCATCCATATCTATTATATCTCAATAAATTTCTTCCTTGTACTTACCTATTGAGAATGGTACTCTGCACCTCTCCTTCACATCAATCTTCTCAGATGTTTTAATCCATCCTACAGTATATGAGTTTAGATGTTTCTCCACAGGTAGCTACAATTGATCCACAATCTTTCTACTGATAATGTTTTTGCAGCTTCCATTGTCAACAATTAAGTGACAAATCTTCCCATCTATTGTATACATGGTGTGAAACAACTGATGTCGTTGGGTGTCCTCTTCCTGTTAGGTGTCAACTTCAGCTTTCTAATGACAAATGTCTGCTCAACCCCCTCCTCTTTCTCAGCATAGTACTCATCATCTCCATCAGCCTCATAGTAGATTTCTTCATCTCTCTCAACAATATTGATGCTCTTCCTGTTAGAACACTTGTTTGATCTATGCCTTAGCTGGTTACAACGATAACACTTACCCAAGATTGGCTTTGCATATAGATTATTTTGTTTCTGAGTATCCTTAACCTCAACAGGTTTCTTGCCTACAGCCTTATCTTCTCTCTTCTCCTTAACCCCTTCATCCTTATCTACTTCAGTTTTGCTACTGCTCCCCTCATATCTGGTATTCCCCTCCTGTAACATCATTTTAGCCTTAAAGACCATGTTTTTTGCTTTATTCAGAGTCTTCAATATAGCCACTCCTATCTTATCCTTGATCTGCAACTTCAGACCATCCACATAATTTGCTACCTACTGGTCTTCACTCTCCTTTAGGTCATTCCTCTCCGCCAACCGCATAAATTCAACAGTACATTCATGCATAGTCCTCTACCCCTAGCAACACCTCGATATTGCTGAAAAAGAATTTGTTCATTATTAGGAGGTAGGAAATCTCGCTGTAACAACTGCTTCATCCTATACCATGTCCTCACTGGTTATCTACCCTCTCGTGTCTCCTATTTTATAGCCTCTCCCACCAGGCTGACACACCACCTTTCAACAGGCTACTAACCTAGCCCTACGTTCCTTAGGAATTTCCATATAATTGAAAAATTTATCTACTTCAGCCAACCAATCTAAAAATTCCTCAATATTAAGATTACCATTAAAGTTAGGGATATCTACCTTTACACGAAAATCTCTATTATCTCCTTGATCATATCTATAGTAGCCTCTTCGATATTTACCATCACCATCACCATCACTGCCTCTTCTTTGTGGCTGTCTATTTTCATACAAGATCTCATCATCTTCAGTGGAGTCTTCATTTGAAATATGAGCTTAAGAATTTGCAGCTATAGGTCGATTGATCGGATCACTGTAAGCATGCCTTGCCCTTAGTCGTTCCCCTCCAATTTCCCTGTATCTGTTGGCATCTACCGCCATCGCATCGAAACGCTCAATCAAATCCTCAAGACTTCATTTTACTCGTCTGATTCTTTGATCCATGGCATCGATTGCCGTCCTAGGAACCAATTGATCAGTTCCTTGGACTCCTACATCCTGATTGCCGTCAAGAACGTGATCACCGTTAACACTATCGTTGGTTGCCATCTTCCATGGACTCACCTTACTCTGATACTAGTATAATGTAGCGTGAAAGGTAAGAACAAAAATCAATCTCATTGGATGATTTCTAAGAACACACAATTGCAAAATCTTGCAATTTTTCAAGAGAAAACTCTCTTTTAATAAGGTTTCAAAATGTATCAAATATTAGATGTCTAAACCAAACCCTAAAAGACTATTTATAGTCTAAGCAAAAAGGAAACTAAAATACAAGCAAATTAAAATCATGCTACACTATACACCGACGACTTAGATTCTATGCTGGCGGTTTATAATGTACACTAGTCATGCATGGGCGGCTTTGGAGCCAGCATTGGGTTTTTGTCGCTTTTAGCTTTAATTGCAAGGCCAACATTATGCTAGCGGCCTTGGTCTAAATGCTGGCCGCCTTGAGGCTAGCTTTGACTGGAGCTATGTTAAGAAGCATCATCGCATGGATTAGGCATCAAGTGAATTATTGGATGGTATATTTTTGAAAAGAAACAACTTTTAGTTAAGTGTTGATGTGATTTGAGAACCAAATATGTGGATATGCGATAGGAACAGATGCAGGATTTAAGGTTTTGGGGTGCCATCACTAGCATAGTCAAAATTACTGTTCAATTGTATATTATTATACAAAGAAACAACAAACAAGTAAAACTTAAAATATCGGTCTGTTTGTTTCATTATATTCTGATCATTTTTGTATTATATATTTATCGTTTTCAAACAAATATTTGTTAAGAAACAGATGCAGATGAAAAGTCAATAGTTTTACTCATAAACTGATCAAACAATTATTATATATATATGACACAGATAAGTTACATATACAATAAAAATACAACAACCAAATAGACCCTAAAAAAAAGAAAAAAGAAATCATCAACGTATGTCTTGCCACTTCTCTACAACTTGGTTGACTTAAAAGACGAATGAAATGCTAATTGTTTTGCTTTTGCCTATAACTCAATTTCATTTATTAGTTTTCTGCAACATATACATAAAAGATTATATATAAAAATAATGTATAAAGTGGAGTCACCATATATATTTAAGTAGACATATATAAACGACATGGCATTTTGATTTTCTAAGTGTTTTACTAAGTGCCTTAATTATTATATCTAATACAATGCACATGACAGATTATGTTATAGATAATATAATGCCATATATTATGCATAGCACATATTATATTCTAGGTGTCATATGTTGCAAATCATAGATATGATATATTGTATGGGTACCTTTATAGCTTTATCTTATTTGTAATACAATTTACTATATATAATAAATCATGTAAATTATAATTGATTAATACATAATACTATATATAAGTTAGACAATAATGATTATGTAAATTGCAATTATCATATATGGTGTTTTGAATAATTGGTATATGAAATAAATGAAGGCAATGTATTGGATTAATTATGACAACTGTTATAAATATAGAAGATATCAATAAATCCATGTTGAGGTATAGGATACTGTTACAAATGAAGGCAATGGATTGGATTATTGATGAAATATGGATAACAAGCCTAGCATGGGAAGATTAGTTTGTAGACACATGGTATAAGGATATCCATTTAATATTTCAATGCTGTCCTTGAGTCGCCGGGGATGTGTTTCCTATGCTCACTTGGAAAATGTAACTAACATGACCTATGATTCTTGCATGAAATGATGAGGTAGAGTGCCATCACATCTAAGGTTACTGGCATGTGGAATACGAGAGGGTAAGTCGATAGTCTTACAGATAATTTCACTTTCTGTTATGGCTTAGCAAACTCTCTCAGTCTCAGTATTTAAATCACGTTTAAGCTTTGTTTGATACATCATTTTTTGATTATTTTGGTATTTTATTTTTATTATTTTTCAAATAAATGTTGGCAAAAAATAAATATAGATAAAAAACATATATTTTTACTCATAAATAGATCAAACAGTTAGATACAGATGTAGACAGATACATATAAGATACAATTGAAAATAAGATAATTCAAATAAAATTGAAATGCTTATTTTTATAGATCACGTTTTAATTAACCTACTGGTTTTATTTTTTATTACTTATGGACAACGTAACTTTTGATATGTCTAGAGATTATTTTATATATTATTGCAGACTTTAGTAAATAAGAATCTACATCTATGTAAGCATTTAATTAAAGCTAGTAAAAATATTAAAATGCAAACATCGAATAGACATATTGTTATATTTCTTTCACGTAGACATGAATATGGGTTAATTTGACCCATGACTTGACCCTGGCCTAAAACACGTGATTTTTCAGCCTAGCCTAGCCTGATCACTTGGATCATGACTCGTCAAAGACTTGACTTGAAGGGTTGTTAGGTTGGGGTGGTTCTAGGCCTTTAGCCTGCCAACCCATTATGTTAGGTCAGATCACTATAACAAGAAAAAAAAAAAAAAAGAGAGGAAAAACCAAAGAAATAAAAAAAAAATATAGATAAGAAAGAAAAATTCAAACTAATTTTGATGTGAACAATAAAAATAAACATTTAAAAGTAAACATGATTGATGTATTTAATATAGACTTCAAACCAAAAAAGAAATCTCATGTCTCAACAATGTTTCTTAAAAATCTAAGATTAATATTTGCCTTTATGGAACTTGACTATTTCTTGAGTTTTGTTGTCTTATATCGTTAAATTTACCATTAATAGTGTAAAGACTCAACTTACGTTAATTTCATGTTTATGCAAGTTAAGTCTTCAACCATGCATTACACACGAAAGTATTATATGTAAGGTTGTGCCTAAAAGAAAGTGTTTATGTTGATTGCATGATTAAGCCTATAATAATACAAAATTCAAAAGAAATCTTGAAAAGGCCTCTTCCAAAAACAACATGTCAAGGTTGAAATTCCTAGTTGTCCCACTCATCCATCAACTCTTCAAAATCCGTTCCATATCTTACGGCATCATAAAACTCATCATCATCATGACCTATAAAAGAAAAAGTGAACGAAAGGCCTAGTACACAACAACATAGACAAATACAAAGTGGCACACGTTCTTAACTAATGCAATGCAATAATCTATAAATTAATTATCTTTAATTAAGTAAACAAATCAACATTGGAGTGTTCAAACTCCGATTTAAATCCTTGAGAATGTGGGGATCCTGAGTAACAACAGTTACTCCAAGGGTTGATATGAGTAGCTTGAATACTTATATATCTTACATAACTTTATAAGGAAAAATAATTTCATCTAAGGCTCACAATCATTTCTCATCTTTACTTAACTTAATCCATAATATCATATATGTCAACCATGCCTATGAACGTTAACTAAATCATATCATTTCTTCTTAAGATTAAGCAAACGTTATACCCATACCATTTTCCCTTATTAATATCCATTGAACCACTTATAAATGTCATTGTATCATAACGAGGGTGACCTAAGGGCCTAACTACCTTGTTCAGCTCTAAATAGGGCTATTGCTCCCCGGACTGGATTAAATGACACAAGCACAACCAATTCAAACAATTTTTTAAGGTCATCTATATTTATAATCCGTTTGGGAATGCCTATCCTATCATTCAACAATCAAGTTACTATGTACTTGATGGATTCGATTTAGCTTGCAAGAAATCAGTGGAGGAGTTCAACTGAGTAGTCTGTAATAAAATATTAAGTCTTCAATTGTCCATTAATTTATATAACACTCAAATTACTTCACAACTTAGTATTCATGCATATATTAATAAAACACATTTTGTTATTCTTACTCCTATCATCATCATCATTATTATTATTAGGTAAGTATACATATATATTTTTATAAAACAAGGCAGGGGATCATGACCGTGATTCTAATCACGCCTTTGATCACACCTGTGATCAAGATGGGGAAGACCATCACACATAATTACGGATTGAATCACATTTGTGATTGTCTAAAACTCCGTAACCTAAGCCTACCAAAGGTAGCATCATGCCCGTGATAAGAGAGTTTAGAAAAAATTTTAAAAGACCCGAGATTAGCAAGGGTAAGTTCACGGCCTTGAAATTTTTCAAAACCACATTCATTTGAAGATCAATTACGCCCGTGATCATT
Source organism: Combretum micranthum (assembly GCA_024138025.1). Taxonomy (NCBI): domain Eukaryota; kingdom Viridiplantae; phylum Streptophyta; class Magnoliopsida; order Myrtales; family Combretaceae; genus Combretum; species Combretum micranthum. The sequence continues at coordinate 93,474 of JAMXBD010001318.1, forward strand.
GGGTTTTTGAAAATTAGTAGCTACCACGGCTTGAATTACTCTCGTGATAGCTTGGAAATTCAAAATAGGCTACTATGGGTATATATACGCTCGTGATTGGCAAAAAGTTGCTAACCATGCCTAAGGTCGCACCCATGATTCATATCCTTCGTTCAAGAATAATTTTTTCCCCTGTTTTTCAAACTCAACCTTAACTTATTTTTACTAACTCAAATACTTCCAAAACAACGTATAAACTTAGTATTAGGTATCAAGAGTTCACATTCACTCATCACACATTCGTATATACACAACCTAACTTCTCTTTCATCTACAACTTCAACAATTCATCACTCAATACTAATAACACATGTACACCATACAACTTTCATATTCCTCAAAACAACAAAAACAACTTCATTTCTCTACTCTATCGAGTTCTTAAGATTCATCTAAGTTTAGAAACCAACTTAGTTCTATCATCTACCTATAATTCACTAAAACCCATTTCATGTAACTTGTGATCATGGAAGAAGCAAATGAATAATTGATTGAGAAAGCATTTAAAACCCTACCTTAGAGAGCCTTGATCCTTAGGTGAAATCTTTAAGGAAATCATGATTGGTTTGCAAAGAAAAATTTAACTAAAATGTTGGAGATATGAGGCTTGAAAGTGGTAGTGGGGAGAGTCGGTTTTTAGTCTTTGTTTTTGGACAGTGTTTTGGTAAATTCTTTACTTAATAATTGTCTAAATTTTGCCATTTGACTTGTGCAATTCAAGAAGAGTTTAGAAGGTTTCTCATGGGCTTGGGCTTGGGCTTGGTTTTTCATTGAAAAGAGATTGGGTTGTTTGTAGCAAATGAAAAATGGGTTCCAAATGTATTAAAAGAATATTAAAGAAAATTTAGCGTTTCTTTTAGGGAATAAAACAATACAATATAATATAATTCATTTCAACACTAAAACCTAATTACACCTATATTTCAATTTATATCAACAAAATCTTCATAATCAATTCATGAAATTAATAAGCAGTACATACAATCAAATTGATTTAATAAATTTGGTTTAGAAAATTTCAAATCATGTATTTGATAATTTGTAAATGAATGCATATATTGAACAATTACTTTGACAAATGGGCTAAAAGACAGTCTTAAAAGTTAAAATTTTGTTATGGTTAATTCAAATTTAATTTTTTGTTTTGTATTTATTTTATTTTTTCCTATTTTAAATTTTATATTTTAGATTAAAATTACTTCTACGATTATTTTTAAATTTTTTTTCCTAAAAAAGTCTTGATATTTACTTTCATGTGCATTGTAAAAATGCTTATTAAAAAATAATGATATCAAAGTACAAGTCGCACACAGATATATTGAAATAGCCATAATTTCCCAAGTCATGTTTTATAAATGTGTTAATTCAATTATTCATGATTTTGAAATATGATGAATGTGATTTATATTAATATATGATATATGTGTTATGTTGATGTGTTAAAATACCTAAATATCTTAGAATAACTAAATATTGAGCTTATAAATTTGTGAGTGTAGTTAAGAGTGTGATAATCTAGCTTAAAACAAGTAAACATAATATATATATATATATATATATGTTTCTTCTACATAGCAGAAATTTTTTAGACATTAACCAAGCTCAAAAACAACATTTAATGCCCAAAGTAAGCCTATTTATTTACTAAATACAAGCCCATTTAAAGCCTTAAACAAGGCAGCTCCAAAAGTCAACCAAGAAGATAAATATCATCTCATAAAGTATAATTTTCGTCCAAAAATTTCAGACATAAAAAACACTCCTCTACAAGCTCCAAAACCTCATTTTCTCTTCTCTAAAAGCTCTCCCATGGATATGTAATGCTAACCCCTTCAACTTCTACAAAGAAAACCATTAAATGCTTGTAACAAGACCACAAAATCAAGACATAAAGCTCTTAAAGTATATGTGTTCATTTATTTTAAGCATATTTAAAGTTGTGCTATTTATCAGGATAGGGTTTGTATGCTAAAACTGAGATAGGATGGTTTCTATGTCTTGTTGATAGTTGGAGAAGTATTTTCATGCTAAAAGAGCTGGTAGTATGTGTTAGATATGTAACTTGAAGTGTTTGTATGATTGAAGTGTAGGATAGTGATGCTGTGAAATAGAAACAAAATTGAAGCATTGATACTTTCGAAACTGGTAAAAAGTTAAAACATAAAATTTGTATATCTCTTTTTAAGGTTTCCAACACAACTTGAATCACCTAAATCGGAGATCGGATGAAAAAGTTACGGTTAAAATACGATTAGATTGCGAAATAGGGAAAGGCTACACGACCCGTGTAGGAGTAGTGTATGTAGAAATTTGATCATGTGGAGTTACTAGTAAATGTACACGACCCGTGTAGAGGTAGTATATGTAGAAATTTGATTATGTGGAGTCATTAGTAAATGTACACGACCCGTGTAGGGGTAGTGTATGTGCAAATTTGACTATGTGGAATCACGAGTGCATGTATACGACCTGTGTAAGGGTAGTGTACAACTGAGAAATTTTTGAAATATGATTCCCCTGTTTTCATTTGAAAATTTCAGCTTTTACACACTTTCAATCCTCATCAAACACAATTCACACCCCAACTTCATTTATACAAATTTTCAAACACGGTTAAAAACTTATGTTTCCTTGTTAAATGTGTAATTGCTTAGGAAATGAATCTTTTTGAGCCAAATTGAGATAGATAAGTGAAAAGTGATGTGTTGTGCTAATTAATTAATATAATCAAGCATGATTTAAATGAACTTATTGTATATGTTAAGTTACGTATGTGTGAGAATACATGTTATGTTTTGTGTGAACTTTGTTTAGAATTGAACTTTGTGCATGTGCGAGTTCTTGTTTTGAATTAATGTTAAAGTTTTATTAATTTAATCTCTTTTATTAGATTCTCTGTCACCTCAGGACTAGTTACACCTTTTTTGTTTGAGAATATCTCAGGTACACAGTAATATGCTTGTTTCTTGCCTAGGATAGGCATAATTAAATTTACTTTAATTTATGAAAACTTAAACTATGTTTGAATTGGTTGTCTATTACACTGTTGAATTTGGTTCGGGGAGCAGCACCCCGTCATGATGCAATGACATGATAGTTTTAGGCGCTTAGGCCACCTTTGTCATGATGCAATGACTTTTATAAGTGGTACGACAAGTAGTCGATAGGGTTTTTAGTATCGGCATAACATTTACTTAAGCTTAGGATAAAGTAACATGATTTAATTTGATGTTTCGAGACTTGAATTGGGTGGTGTTATGGACTAAGATAAGTGAAGATGATAAACGGCTGAGAACCTTAGATGAGACTATTTTTCGTTTTCATATTATCATCTAAGAGATATGAGTTCCCGAACAACTTATATCAACTCCCTGAGCATTGAGGTCGTTACTTAGGTCCCCAAAAATGTCCCTATTGCCTGGAGTTTGAATACTCTAGTGTTATTTGATTAATTAAAGACTTTCTAATAACCTATTGATTGTTGCATATGCATATATATTAAGCTTGTGTGCATCACTAGTCTTTGTTTTCGTTCCTTGTGTACTGAGCCTTTGGCTCATTATTTTATCATTACAGGATCCCAAGATGATGAGTTTTATGCTAGCATAGGTAATGGGACTAATTTTGAAGATTTTCTTGATAGTTGGGAAGATTAAGTTGGCCATGGACTATATGAAATTCTTTTTGTAATAGATTAGGATAGACTATCTTTTGAGAATATGTATTAATGTTGGAGCTTTGTTTATCTTTTATATCTTTTGTTTAAGGCTTGTCATTAGCCTTTGTTTGTAATATACATACTTAGTTATGTATATTTAAGTTTTATTTCTTATGATATGTGATGATAATGATGTATGTTTTTTTAGAAGTTAAAAAAAATATTTATAGTTCTCACATTTGTTCTTATAAAGAATTTAGACAAACAATTCTTCAAACCCTTCTTTTAGGATAACCTTACATATAATACTGCATGTTATATGTGGTTGGAGACTCGAATTCATCTATTTTATATAGGTGTTGTACACGGGTCCTTACATATATATTAGCGGAATAAGCGCTTATAATATTAATGTAAAAAGTTACAAAATAAATTCCACGTAAACTTTAATTTTAAATCAAACATATACCTATCATTAAAAATAAAATGCATAAATATTGCTTGTTGCATATTTATTTGCTTCATGTTTCATATTATAAAGTATATCATTTTTATTTTACACAAAATAATATCAATCACTCGACTCACAACAACGTCCATATAGTCATAGGTACTTTTTGTCAAGTGTTTGTGCTTAAGTGGAAGATATCAAAAGATATGGATTAAATTGTAATAGATCAAATAATATTTTTCTATAAGGATGGGATGTGACATCAAAAGATCATAATCCCTTTAATACAATAGGTAAATATATATGTATGTAAGTGTATAATAAAAAAAAAAATTCATAGACATTGTTATATTCTAATAGTAATTGCTAAAATAACTCTTCTTTTAACTAATGCTACATATTAGCCATCCTCATCCATTAACCTTTTGGCCTTCACATAAGCCTCCTTTAAGATCCCTGTAAACCTATGCAAATTTATTATGACATTTTGCTCCTTCAAGTATACATCCATAATCTTTTGTGACCAATGATTCCCTCTATAAGCTCTTGGATCTTTTACCAACATGCTCTCTCTTCCATATTTCTCTACCAAGCTGCTCTCATCTATTCCAATCCTATATTCCATGTACTCTAACCCAACATCATGAGCTGGCTTGGCGAAACACACCCTAGCCACCCAATCAACCCCTAATGGTACCACTTGTATGAACATTGAACGTGGCTGGAGGAAAAATGCATGTGTCAATGCAGCCCCATGAACACCAATAAATACATGACTTGTGCTAATCAATGCATAAGCCTCATGTAATAAGGTTGTAGCATTTGGTTCAAATAAAATAACATCAAAACCAATACTTTCAGCTAAAATGACTACTTTTCTATGATTCAAAATTTCACGTCCAACACCACCTTTCCGATTAACTAACACAAGGCAGGGTCGAGTCTTATGTGGGTGGTAGCTGATGGTATAGTGGTTTTGGTCATAGCCATAGGCTTTATTTACAAGTGCTTGAAAATGAGTGAATGATTTGGAATTTGGTATCAACTTGGGATTTATGGTCATGAAGCCATGTGAAATTAGGCCTAATGTGACCTTAAAAAAACAATGTGTGACATGAACTTTATCAAGGAAAATTATTGGGTAATTACTAAGGGTACGTAAATAGCGTTGGTATCTCTGGACCCATTTATCACTTGCTTGATCAATCACGAAAACAAAATCATGGTCATCATGGTAGATCGAATTGACGGTGATGAAAAGGGGTATAAGCAAATCATTGAAATCATGGAAGAAGTTTCCGGTGAACCCATTCGCACTGAATACTAAGGCAGGGACATCGTGTTTCACGTCGCACGGTGGGCTCGGTGCACCTGCAATAAGAGTGAATTCTCGGGTTTTTGACATCGTTCGATTTTCCCATTTTCTAGGGAACGGTCGGATGGTTTGTTGTTGGTGTATCCACCTACGTCTAGTTAAGGTTGTGGGACCAATCAGAGAGAAGGTCGAGGCTGTAGGGTCCATCACTGTAGGTCCGTAGATGGTGCATATGTCATAAAATGTGTGTGAACGGTTGCACATGATATCGTCTCCGGGGTTTGGAGTTTGATAAGTAGATTGTGAATTCCACTTTTTGGTATTTTTAGCTGCAGAAATAGGAAAAGATAATGAGGACAAAATATACATGGCAATATAAATCTATTGTTTAAAACTTGGAGTGAAAGATGTGTCCGCAGTCTACCAATGTTATAAAAAAATAATTAAAATAATAACTAAATTAGAAGTATAAAATCACATCATCATGAATATAAGATATAAAAAAAGTATAACAAACTTGCATCTTATATGTGCAATTAAGTCAATTGGTATGGTCATCAAATCGCTTATGAAAGATGCAATATTAGACTTTCTAAAATAACCATATCTTGTACATATGATAGTAGAGAGTGAATAATCACATTTAACTATCTAAACAAAATAACATGCAATTTTCTTTTGAGTTGCAAAGTGGTAATTAATTTAAATCCAATCTTATTTAAGTGATTAATTTCTTTAATGGCCTTAGACTGCAAAAGAGTAATAATAACAAAAACGTCTCTTAAACTTGTACATACAAATATAAGTAACAATAAGACATATCAATCACTATAATAATTGTCACAAATCAACAAATAATAAAAGTTCGATAAAAGATTGGTTGTTTAAGTGGTAGAAGATTTGATTAAATTTTAATTAGCTGTATCCTATGATGCACAGTATTGCTAATGCCATTAAAAAACACTAAGTTCATAATTTTAATATTGAAAAAAAAAAACCATTATATCAAACAAAATTCTTAGACAAAATTATGTACAACAAACTAAATATAGGAGTACCGTGATTTTTTAAAAAAGATACTATTGTTGGTCACTTTTTTTTTTTTTCTTTTTTTTTGCCATAATATTGTTTGTGTCTTTATTGTGATACGAAGATAGCAGTTATGGAAACATTCATGTTATAGAGAGTTATCTCTCCCTTCTAATCAAGTTACCCATCAAATATATATTTATATATAAAAAAATTAAAGAAACAACATTTAACTATTACTCTTTCGACCAAAAAAAACAAAAAACAAAAACACTATTGCTCTGAAGAAAAGATTTAATGAGTGATAGATTGTGCTGACAATTGTTGCAATGACACAATAATAAAAGATACGAGACGATTAAAAACATGACAAAGTGTGATACAAAGATAATTACGATATGCAAAGACACATTTTTTATAACTTAATCATTTGCAATATATAATTAATTTCATTTACTTTTAGTACTAAGACAAATTAAACATAAATTAAAACACAATCCGTTACTACAAATTGTAAGTGCGAGGCACGTTGTAATACTTAATAGTAAACAATATTAAATAAAAGACCAATACTCCATATACTAATTAAGATAGGATATTTACAATAGATAAGATAACTACAAATACTCACACTTATCAAATTCTTATTTGCCTTCACCAATCATATTTCCGTATTTATCTACGTATTTATCTACGTACAGCGTGCAGGCTTCTAGTGAAAGAATTAAAATGACGATATGAAAAGGACTCCGTGATGGAAATGGTGCTGCGTGGGAAAATGAGTTAAGCACCAATCAATAAGTCATATTAAGGTTAGTTTGTATTCAATTTCCTTATTATTAGATTTTCCTTTTCTTAATACTAAATCTTTATTTGGCAAGTTTCTTTAGGGTTACTCAACGACCTTTATCAGTGGGTTTTTATATCCTAACATACATACATATATATATATATATATATATAAAGAGAGAGAGAGAGAGAGAGAGCCATGACTAAATAAAAATATCTTGTTTAGGAAGTCCATTTTGTTTCAGGATTAGAAATTTTAGGTTGGGCACATCTCTTCGAGGAATTTTTATGGTTTTGTCATTGGATTGTATGGTAAGTATTATTAAAATTAAATTGATTATAAAAAAATTAGTGTAAAAAATTGAAGGGATTTGATCATGATTGAAAAAGATCTTCATCATTTATTAATGTGATAGGACTGGTCTCATTGTAATGACTTCAAGACCTTAGAATTTTCCCTTCCCGTGAGGATATGCATAGCCACGTTGCTCATTATACACATCATGTATAATATGTAGATATTAATAATATATATATATATAATATAGATAACATTAATATAGTTATTTTAAAAATAATCTATTTCCATTATTATAAGTATAAACATTTATCAATATATGTATATATATTCCATATAATATCGGATGAATTTTTTCAGGTAATGTTGTTTCATTAATATGCACATCATTCTTTTATAATACTTTTAAATTCTTCTATAGCTGCCTTTTAGTAATTTGCATACAGTAATATATAAACTGTGGAATTCATCAATTGCGATAATTTCTTTACTTACTCCCACATATCATATTATTAGAACAGAAAATCAAACTTACTCCGATGAACAAAGGTTTTATGCTAAGAGTCTAAAACTAATTTTGGCAATAAAAATTTACATGCGACTCATCAAAATTTGAATTTTAAAAATTGCAATGACATTGCAAATTATTGAATTAAACTAGAATATAAGTATGCTAATAAGGAAACCAGAGCTTATTTATCGAGAATTATACCTTTAAACATATAGAATAAAGATAATGGCATATAAGTGCCAATAAAACGTTAACACAAATAATTAATAGTGTAATGAATAACTAAAACAATAATTATCCATGTTTTGCATATTTTATTTATCTACTATTATTAAGTTAATTCCCTCTATTCATCTCCAGCCAATACACAAAATATTAATTATTTTATTTAAAATTAAAATTAGGTCCTCTCTTTTGTAATTTACAAATCCTACCAACCTATAAATAAAAACAAACAAAGAAGATGATATGGTCTTTTACATATAAGAATGAACTAGAATGATAATTACTTCTTAAACCATCTACCATCTATTTATTAGAATATTTAACAATCTAATGCTTATTCCTTTTACCCATCTTCCTTTTTATGCATCATTTTAAAATTTAAAATCACCACGTATGTAGTTCAATTATTCAACTTATCCCTTTCGATTACTGTTCATGATTTTCCATCTTTATCAATCCATTTCCCCATTTTCAACTTCTTCCCTGCCAATAATTCATGACTCCAACTCCTAACTCCTAACTCCTAACTCTCTACTTCTCTCATTTATTCTCTTAAACAGTGACTTGGTGGTTGTATACTTAATATAATAATTATATCTGGTGGTATCCAAATCACAAATAATGGTAATGGTCTCCTTTTAATATTAAGAGCTCCATAACCTTAATATATATATATATATATTTTATATTTTATATGTATATGATGAATAATGTATTAAGTTAAAAAACAGAGAATGATAATAACCAAATATAAAGACAACAAAAATTCCATGATGGAACAAAAATAAATAATGCATCAAAATGAATGGATATTTATGGAATATAAAGATTTATCTTTATAGTTTTTTTTTTTTTAGTTTCCAAATTGCTTTATATTTAATTATTATCAATTCTCCATTTATATTTTTATAGATTATTATCATATATTTAGGATTGAGTGGGTAACTCTATCATATATGGTACCCATCCAGACCCTACTTGATTGGGTAGGTTTCAAGTGGATATTAAGGGTTAATAAGTAGGTTTTGGTTATAGAACTTTGGAAACCTACTCCCACAGGGTAGGGTATGAGTATGGGCTTTCCATATCCTATACCTATCCGAAAATTATAATTTATTGAATATAGGATACAAGTTTCTGGGTATCTTGTACCTATCCTAGAATAATGTTGTAGAATAATATTAAGTTATTAATAATCAAATATACTTTTTATTTCTAAAATTTTTTTAATGTTAATTAATATTATTTAAGTTTTACTATTTAGTTTTTAATAGTGCTACAATCCTTTAACTATCCTTAACTTGAAAAATTTTTATGTATTATCAATCGATAGTTATTAAAATGAAAATCATTTAATAAATTTTGGTACATTTATTCATTCTTTTATTGTTTTTATTATTTTCCCTCTTTCTTTTTCCTTTTAAATAATTGCCTTCTTATATGTATACAATGTTGATTTTTCCTCATACCACTACTTTTATTTTTTAATTTTTTTTATTGTTCTAGGTCCATAAAATTTAAAGTACCAAATTTTTTCTAATATTGTTGTTAATCGAAATGATTTATTATTAATATAAATTAGAGTAAGGATAATATGATACCATGAGTAGAAAAAGTACATAAAACTATTTATTATTTATATGATTATTGATAATATTGATATTAAATAATATTTAAGTTTCTTTCCACATTCCAAAAGTAATTTTGCTCTAGTATAAGTTTCACAAGATATCTTGTACCTTATAAGTTTTATAGGGTACAATGTATATGGTGGGTACAAAATGGTAGGATAGGTTCCAGATATAAATTTTTGTACTCTGTATCTTATAGAATAGGGTACAGGTAATGTTTCATACCTACCCATCCTATACCGCTCACCCCCTATACCCGCTCACCCCTAATTATATGCATTTATATATTCATTTTTTTTTAATTTTTCCTAAGATGATTTGGACATCACCAAGTATAATTATTGATTGTATTAGTTGTACAACAACCAATTTGTTTATGGAATATAGAGATTTATCTCCATATTTTTTTCTTTTTGCTAAATGTCTGTATATTTGATTATTATCAATTCTCCATTTATACTTTACAAATTATTCATCATAAATACATTAATATGCTCCTTCCTCTCTCTGCAAGCTCTTAATTTAAAAGGAGGTTATCACCATTGTTTGTGATTTGCACATCACCAAGTATAATTAATATAATATGTATACATGTTCTATGCCTTTTTATATGCCCATTTAATATTACTTAGTTCAAGATGTATCCCAAAACTGATTTATTTCGCATTTATTGAACTATTTTACATTTGTGTTTAATTAAGTTTCTTACTATAACTTTATGGGGCTATTTCAAGTGAAATTGCATATAAATTCGAAATAAATAAAAATATAATAATTAATGGTCTAATTTGAGTTTTTCATGTTTTTGTAATTTGGATGAACAAGAGTAAAACTTACTAAATTACTTTTACATTTGGAATAACAAATTTGTTTTATGCATATGAAAAATTTCTTTATTTTTAGTTTTTTTTTTTATATTATTTTAGCTAAAGGCTGAATTATATTACACTATAATATAATTAATGATTTTAGCATATTTTCTTACAAATGTGTATGTAGATATTAGTTGAATATATTATATTAAAAGGACTACAACCATTCTAATGTCGCCTTATAATAAATTATTATACATTTAAAATAAAAATTCAAGTTGCATTTGATCTTATTTTATTATACAAGCGTTATCTGTGCATGTGCTAATTTATTTTTATGTGCATATAGGTAAAAGACATAGTGTTACAAGTTATGTGGTGTTCAACTTAATAACTGAAAATTTACATTAAAAGTTTAAATTTCTAAATCATGGTGATCTTTGTTATCTCCTAAACAAAAATTTTTTAAGCACATAGTGATTTCAAATAAAAACCGTTACACTTTAATATGTATATTATGTATTTCTCCTTCTTTACAATATCAGTATTTGATATTCATGGAAGGCATTTATTATTATATTTCTTTAAAAGATAGTAGTGAAAAGTTGAACATAAACTTTTAATTGTATCATAAGAGTGTATTGCCAATAATCATATCAATGTTACCATGATTTTTTTTCCCAACTTTTATTTCAAACATTTTTTTTTCAAACATATTTAACTATTTCACCAACATGTCAGTACACAATCATATGATTCATAACCAACGTTTTATGATTTTTAATTTATTATGCTTACGTACTTATCGCGAGTACCACGTCACTACTAATATATTAAAATTAATTAATATTTGTGAATCATGTACACATGAAAACGAAGGATCTGTGGATCTGATGGATTTACATTAAAGGTACGCTTGCATACATTTTACTAACATCTTATACTGAAGTACAATTTTCAAGTAAAATCTTCACCCCGTGACTTTGGCCAATGGTGTTAACAGAAATAGGTGTATCAAGACTTATCTATTCATTTCTATAATCCTTTGTTATATTATGATTCCATGAATAAGAAGAATTTAAAATCAAAGAGAGTTGGAAACTTAAACCCTAAAAATTATCAAGGAGGATAGCTACAGATATTTAATAGCAAGAGAATTCAACATACCTTGAGTGTGATGGTGGTGTCTTTTAAGACGCGGATATGTTTTCGCGGTGTCAATCTTTGATATGGTCGAGAAATTCGTATGAAACAACAGCAATGTTACGATGATTACAACGATGAATACAAAAACCGCCGAACGGTGGACGCGACCGCTAATACCTTTCTTCACCATCTTCGTCGTGCCTCTATCCGAGTAATTTGATGGTTTCATCCAAATATATTATGGATGAATTCCGAGTGTAACTGATCGATGATCTCAAATACATGAACACACAGATCAGAGAGAGAGAGAGAGAGATAGAGAGAGAGAGAGAGAGGACTTTTAGACGTTAGGGGTTCACAAATATGGCTCTTTTAAGGTATAATAAAGTATTGACATCCGATCATCGTACTGCTAAAACACCTTCCCTACAAGGACCTCTCCCGGGCGGCCATATCAGAAAATTTTAAACATAGTTATCACTTCAAAGGAAACGTATAAACTAAAAATGGAATCCCATTTTGAAGATGGCAATGGTTTACTGGGGGAAGAAAAGCATATAAAATGTGGCTGTCTAACCTATTTTTTTACCTTTTCCTTCTCTCTCTCTCTCTCTCTCTCTTTTTTTCTATTTTATTTTCCTTGTTCAAGAGGTAAAGGGACCTGCTCCACATTAAGGCCTAAAAGTCCCCACATAAACATTAAACACATACGTAAGTTTTGGTGTCTTGGCCAAACAAAAAAACACATAAGCGGTTACTTCACTTTCCGTGTAACTTTCTTGCTTATGTTTTGCCCTAATTTGGGGATTAAGCAACAAGTCTCGCTACTTCCATATATATGCGGCAAAACTCATTTAGTTGTTGTTGTTGTTATTATTATTATTATTGATATATTACGAATATATAATCGACATAAGTTAAAATTAATTTACACATAATCTGTAATGAGTCCAACATAATAAAATGGAATGTGATTAACTCAGTCCAATGAGCCTTGTATAATATAATAATAATAGCACTGATGGGCATTCTGACTAGCCGTTGCTTCGGTCCCGGTCAGCTGCATGTGGAGTTATATAAAAAACCCCCCGCAAATAATAACAATAATAATTAGGAAGAATAGATAACCTGCGCAACGTTCCGAGTGGTGCTGCTGATCACGAATAGCCTTGAAATAGAAATCATTAATTATCCTGCACAAGCATATGATTCTTGGATTTATTTCCTAATTTGAAAATTATTCTCCTAGATAAATATGCACTAAATTATTGATTCCAAATTTGTTTTCTAATTTTGAAAAACTAATATTATTATTGTGTTAAAGTTTTTTTTTTTTTTTCTCTCGAGGTTGAATTCGAATTTGATATCTTTACTTGAGAGATCAGAGATAATGTCACTAGATTATAAGACCATCCATACTGTGTAAAGATTTTGCAATTCAAATAAATGAGTAAAACTAGATATGGGTATGTGTACCTATATATACATTTATTCAATACATATATACATACATATAAATTAGCATTACGTGATTGTATTTGTGTATTAAAATTAAAAGAAGTTATATACACAAATTCTAACCATAACACAATAACTCAAAGTATAATCTTGTTATAGATGGATGTGGAGTCCAATAAAGCATTTCTGACTTTATCTATTATCTATTACTATTATTAAGCAAATCCTTTTTTATTGGTGTTAAAAAATCAAAAACATAAAGTATAATAATTACTCACTTTATCTTATTATCTTTTTTTTTATATTAATCTTTTTTATATATATTAATCTTTTAATAACTACCTCATCCTAAAACCCAACTAATCTTTTTAAAAATAAACTACTCCCTCCAAAATACTTATAATTCATTTTCTTGAAAAAGACTTCATTTCTTTTCTCTTTAAAAATTCATGCTATAATTTAAATTGAAAATAGTGGGAAAAACATGTCATATGTTAATTTTTTTTTTTTTGCCATCACATATCATATATTAAGTTATTTATACTAAATTCAAAACCTACATGGATTTTCGTATGTTATGATGAAAAAAAATATGACTTTTTTACTTAATTTTTTGTAATTAATCTTTTATGACTTGATATTATTAAATTTGCATAAGCAGGCAAGTGTTGCATTTGCTAGTTATTATTAAGTGAATTTATTTCATTCGTGTCAAAAAATTATAAACTAAATTATGACAGTTCTTAAGTTATCTTATCTCTCTCTCTCTCTCTCTCTCTCTCTCTCTCTCTCTCTCTCTTTTAATGTTTATCACTTTGCATGGTTATTGAGAGTTATTTACTTTATCTTATTTCTTTTTAGTCTTTATTTTATTGCACGATTCCAAAACATGATTGCTCTCTTTCTCTCTTCTTCCTATTTACTCTATGTAACAAACCATTCTTAATACTACTACTTCCCACAACCATTTTTTTTTCTCTTTTGCATATGCATATGCAACATGTGTGCATCGTTTGGTAGCATAATGCTGCTAGAGATGTATCAATGATGCTTGTGCAAAAATTAAATACATCATATAATAAATTTAAAATATAAAGTTATCATTAAATCAAACCACACATGAGCAATGTTTGATGAAAAAATTACATATAAATAGTATGAAAATGCTTAAGAAAATAATAAATATATAATTATAATTTTACATTGTTAAATGTATTGTTAAATTAGAAGAAAAAAATGTTAATCTTATTATATTTATTTTATAAAAATTTACCATGTGCATAATTGAAGAAGATTCATTAAGCCTCATCCAATGATTGCTTAAGTCCTTTACATTAAAAAACACCAAAATCTACAAGTTTAACTCCAATTAAGATAAAATTAACCAAAATAAGAATTAATCATGTAATTCATTCAAGATAATGAAAATTTAGGGTTTTTGACCTATTAAATTGTAAAATCAATGTATAGATGAAATATTTAAAGTAGATTAAAATTATGGTTGCAAATGAACCTAGCTAAGCTAAGTTGAAGGGAGCTTTTGAATGTTCGAACTTAGTTTGTAAAAATTATTAAGTTTAACCTTAGCATGAGTATTTTTATATTGAGCTTGAAATTCATGCTTGAGCTCAAAGAGTTTATTTCAAACTCAAACTCAACTATTTACAATGGGTTCGAGTGCGATGAGAAAATTTTTTACTAAGCCTAAAAAGGAGGCTTGACTTGAATTTGATTCTTTTACAAATCTAGCTCAAGTTGAGACAAACTTAAGTGAACCAAACTTGAATAGTCACGAGCAACTTAACTGCTTGCATCTATAAAATATGATATAAAGTGAAATTCAAGATGATAAATATACAAAATAAATAAATAGATTGAACAAATGACAATAATTAAGAATGGAAATTTCTCTTTGAGTTTTTTATATCAAGATTCTTATCAAACTAAAACTAGTACATAAGAGCTACAAAATTAATATACACACACATATATATATAACAAAAATTAGTTTTTACGATAATTTTTATATATAACTCACAATTCTATTACTGAACTATTTTACGAGCTTATTCATGAGTTTAAACAAGCTTATTCGAAATTATTAGCAAGTTGCCTTATGAGCCTAAATGAGAGCTAAAACTTGACTCATTTAGATAAATGAGTTTTAGTTTAAGCTCAAATCAGACTTGTTTTCTAATCGGGCTTAAGTTATAAATAAGCTAGCTTAAGTTAAGTATAAAGCGAGCCAACCTATCTCTTCAGTGTGTGTTCATGGCATATGAGCTATTTAGGTTAGTTTGTAGCTCTTATTGAAACGAATCATTTTTCATTAAATGTTAAATACAGGAGACACTTACTAGTCATTTTGTATTATGACATGAGAAAGCAGATGATCTAAGCTCAAAACGTACCATATATAAATCCAACCTATACTGTGAGAATACTCTGATAAGCCTCACTGCCTAAAACATCATTTCATCTATGAATATATATAGCTTTTTCTCATTGTTGGCCCTTTTCCTTTTTCTAGTTTCCTCATACTTCAACAGAAATCAAACTAATAAATGTGACACTCGTTGACAAAAACCTTTATAACATCTAAACTTTAAAAATTCATAACTCCCACATTCTACCTTCATTTCCAAATCCGCAAGTTGCATTGTGATTATGACACTACATTCCCCAAAACGAGAGTAAGCTATATAGGGTTTTGCTAGTGTTTAAGTTTCAAATGAACTCAAAAGCCGAGTTTATCAACGATTATATCAATTTGATCTGTCCTTAAGATTTTGAAATAAAGTTTTAGTTCATACTTACTTCATTATAATCCTTAAGCTTTCTTGTGTGTTATAAGTGAAAACTTTGATTTTTTAGGACAATCGTTAGATTACTTTGAATAAAACAAAATAAAGCCATGGTGAGTGAAATTTCTTATGATTTACTACTCTTCTGTGTATTTGGCATGCTGCATGTTGTTTATTGACTATTTATTGTGTAATATGTGCCTTGAATGAGTTATTTGTGATTTTAACGTTTGTCACCCCTAATATGTAGTTGACAATGCAAAATTCATAAAATTTTTATGAGGATGAAGAATGTTGTTTGGACATTGGTAAGAAATTGACAAGTCTGACACCTTTTTGTATTTTATGCATATCTCTTTTATCTAAATTATGATTGAGGGATTCATGTAAAATCCTGGATCATACGTTCACTTAATTTTTTTAATAATTGCTAAATGGATAATGATGTCTCATAGAACTTTTAGAAAATGTTTGAAAAATCATCCCTATTTTCGTGAATTTAAATATCAGTAATTACCAATATAGTTAATAAAAAAGCAATCAAAATAAAAATATATATGCATATACATGATCTATATCAAAGAAACATTTTCAACAACATATAACAATAATAGTATGGTTAATATATAAATGAAAGACAATTTAATTATTAATTAGTTCATAAAAGATCAAAACATTAATATCTTAAACCCTCAACGAATAATTATAACTCACAATAACAAATATTAAAAAATGCCTTAAACAAACGATTTTAAGTATGCTATATTGTTCAAAATATTTAATATAGCAGGCATAAGTTTTCATCTAAAAATATTAACGAATAAATATTTATCATACGTTTAAATTAGACTAAAGAAATGGACTTTCTTAGCAAGTTAACCAAATTTGCTTGCTTTCCACATTCACCGACCTTATAAATTCTCATTACATCATAATCTCCCCCATTCTCTTTCCTCTCTCTCTCTCTCTCAAATTCTTCTTCCAGGTGTAAGAAAAGTAATGATAATAATAAAACAAATCTAAAACTTCCATCAACTTTAAAAACTAGTATCTCTCACACACTTTAGCTATTTTCATTTTCGAAAGCTGTGTTTTGATTATGGCGATGCACTCTTTGATTTGACTAGACAAGATAAGGTTTCATCCAGTCTAAAATAGTGCAAATATGATATTGAACATAGAAGTTTTCATAATATTATAAGTTCTTATATTAATCTTTACTATAAATATATGTTTACGTATATATGTACTTATAATGATATAAAATTTTTTGTCATGCTAGCATGAGTATTCTATGCTTTGACTAGCTGATATCACATTTCATTTATTAAAGGGATAATAAATTGATGAATCAAAGTGCTAAATAGTAGAAAATTGAGCATAGCATTAGATGATTAATTTTTAGAGTCCATTTGTCAGTAAACAGAAATTTAGAGACAAATAGCTAGAGTTAAAATATACATGATAGGATTAATAATTGATCAAATTCTACAAATCTAAAGCTCAAATAAAAATTTCAATTTAATAAACTTGAAATTTAGGAAATTCTAAACCTATAGAGCCTAAACCCTTAATTTAGCCTATCAAGTCTAGAAACTTTAATCATGTAGGTGAGAACACTAAAATTACTCAATTGTGTAAACTTAAAATTTTTGTTTTTAACAAAAAATGTTTTTACAAACAATATAGAAGCCTTAGACTTAATTTAAATCATATATTCTTCAATTAATTATAATTATGTGCATACTACTCAATAATTAACATGATATTTAAGTATACATCTTATATTCTTCATGAATACTTCCTATCATATCATCATGTGATATATATATATATATATATATTCACTTTTCCTTCATGAAACTATGCATAACTTAGATACTAAGGGAGGAGGTGCCACATGTCATGCTAGGAACATTCAAGAACTTATCCATATCCTTATCATTAATATTTGATAATGACACTTTCTTTAATAGGAAATTTTATCTTAATCTTGACATTAATGGGTGAAAATGACCCATAACCAACTCGAATCTTCCCATACTCCTTGTAGAAAACATAAATGTATTCATGAAGGAAGAATAATGTATCAAACCATCTTATCACCATCATCATGATCTAAACCTAATCTACAAATGAGTTCACACATAGCCTATAATTCTTTTCCCCTATAGAAACCGTAAATTACTCACACACATACATAAACCTATCAACATCAACAAGCCACTTCAACACTACATAATTTTCTAATAGTGATGGCATGATCTAGGCATTAACTAACATTTATACATAAGAGGCAAAGAACTCTCTCAATCCCTATTCTAGTGGTGAGATTCATTCCCCATGCATAAACACCCATCAACATCAATAAATAATCCCCACAAGATCATCACATTAATGTAATTCATGAACAAAAGGACAAATGAACCTTAAAAAAACCCTAAGTTTGCCGTGAGCCCCATTTTTCTTTCAACAATACAAATATCAATATCAACACATCTCTTTATCACTTTAAATTAAGACTCACATGCAAGAACTTCAACCATTTTTCTTCATGTCCAAACTATTACCCTTAAAACCGTGAGTCCCTACAACCTTTTCAAAATAAAAATATCAACATAATCATGTATTCCTACATGCATCAAGAACACTTCTAAAACCTAGTTAGAAAACCTTAACTATGCTACTCAAACCCTATAACAAAAGGAGAAAAAAAAAAAACTTCGAACATCAAGAGAAATTACTATATCAAGCTCCAACAATCTAAGGTAAGGAATTAAGCTTTATCATCTTAGTTTAAGTTATAATCAAACTCATGGATGCCTTCTATTTCTCGTTAGATTTTGGCCATCATTAGAAGAGAAGGAAATCACTTTCAAATTACACTAAATAAAGGTCAACCCTACTCTATTAAAGGATCACATACATTCATGTCTAAATTTCAAGAAAACTTAACTTGATATCTTGAATAGGACCTTATAGTGTCTCGACCACTTCTAGGATTTATGGAGTTTAACACCAATTCTTCTTAAGACAAGGTAATTCCTACCCTATTCTAAGCCTATAACATGTCTAGTAATGAATTTCATGAAAAAAGCCAACAAGAACATATAAGTATACTTACATGTATATTTTAGCCAATCTAAGAACTAAGGCTTATCATATAATTTTTAGGATGGAAATTAGTAATATGAACATATGATATGACTCAAGGAGTTAAATTAGTTATTGGAAAAAGACATGAAAATATATGTACACTTAGGAAAGTTTCGGATCTTATAGGAAATCAAGCATCCCATATTGTTTTATTCGATGAAACTTAGAATACATTAAGAAATGTAAGCATATGTTATGATTCATGAAGATATAATGAATACTTGAGGAAGATATGAGCATGTATTATGCTCCTATAGGGAAGTTTCGATCATGAGCAGATCATGTATATTCTAAGACAAAGTAGGGTAGTTTAAATAATAACCAATATGTTTTCATGTGAAAATAAGATTAAGGGACAAAACAAGCTATAAAACCCCTAAGAAAGGACAAGTAAGTAAGTAACATACAATATTAAGGAGAAATACACATTAAAATAGTGGAAATTGTGCTTTAGAAGCATAGCCACAATAACATTGCGAATTGGATCGCAGTTGAGTTGCGGTTATGATAGAGATCGTAGTTGGATTGCGGTGAATTAAGGCATTGTTGTAGCCACAACTTTGCTTGTGAGAAAAGTTTAGATTCACTCATTACAATTCACAAATAAGTTGATCATATGATTAAACTCAAGAATCACTTATGTGGACACAATTATAGGTTTCAGCTCATATAGGAAAGATAGGATTTCAAAAACTAAATTGATATAGTTGGAGAACACATTAGTTAATATGATGATGTAGGTTGCAATTAAAAGATTAAAATCAAGAAATACTCTTGAAACTATTGGCATGAGTTTTGACACATGTAGGACAATAAGGCGTATAGTGCAAATTAATGAAAATCATAGGAATCATGGTTGATAAGATCAAGTTACTAAAAGATACATACTTAAATTAAGATAAAGAGAAACACAATGAAAATAAACATAAGTGTATGTTTCATCCAAATATATATTAATGAACTTAAAATGAGTTTAACCACTAAAATTTGATGAAATGTACATAAAACAAAGGAATGAACTGGAAATAAGAATTACAAATACAAAACAAGAATAATATGTATCATAATAACACATTTCGGATCCCTAGAAGAACATAAGGAAGAATATGAAAATTGATTAATTTAATTTGATAATAAAAAACTGCATTAAATAAGCTTCCAATGCCTATTCATGGCTAAAATCCGACTGAAAATCAATACAATACACCTTGTTTAAGGTTACGCAATTAAAATAAATATATGAAATCATTTAAGACACTTTTCTTAAGAAAACTAAGTTCATACGAACTTTATGGTTTAACTTAAGAAAAATAAACCTTACTAACCTTAAAATGATTATATATATATATATATGATAAAATTGAATTAGGAATGCTAAAACTTGAGTTTAGAATATGTAAATGCACTCTATGATTTATTACATAAATGTGAATATAATAATGAATATTTTTTATCTCATTTCTTAGGGGATACAGACTAGTCTTTGGATTTTTCCCATACGTTACTATAACATATGAGTAAACATAGGCAAGTGGTTATATTCCTATGACCTTCATATCTATTTGTACTTGTAGGTTTAGAGTATGATATTTGTTAATATAAATTAAATGATTCATGTGTGGGGTTCGAAAGTTCATGCAAGTGATTGCTTGTGATTACCATTGAACATGAAATACTATAATGTTTTTGAGCTTTAAGGATTGATTATTTTAATCTTTGTAATTGTTTGATATTTGCATGATCGCTAAAGGACATAATAAATATCGGCTTAATAATTCAAATATGAGCATATATTGCATGATTGCATTGTTGAAGATCATCACCACTACACAATGGCTCAGATGGGCTGTGATCATGGAGGGCTACATGTGTACTATACGCCTTGTTTTGGGGGATGGGAATTAAATTGTCTTGGGGAAGGCATCCCATCTTTTGTGGTCATGTCGGTGTCATTGTTTCGAAGGAACTTGCTTTAGAAACATGATTATATGTATATTATTTTCTATATATGCAAAGAAAAAATGTGCTTTGATTAAGTTATTTTGAGTCTCGAAGTAGTAAGGTGATAAAGCCTAATCCAAGGCCCGGTCCAACAGGAGTATTTTTTTGCTAAAAGAAAACCAAATAACCCTAGCTTACTCCTCACATGCTTTTTCTCTCTCTTCCGACAGAATTAACTTTTTCAAAGGTAAGTTCTCTCTGTTTCCTCTCTTTGTTTTTTTTTTCCTTCTCTCGAATGTTCTTCACAGAATTAAGGTTTCTAAATTGTCTTTCTAAAATCCTTCGAAACTTACAAATGATTACAGATCTGTGTTTGTTCTCTCACTTACTAACTGTATTGTTTTTTTTTCTTTTTTTACCGCAAGGGAAAGGTTGGAAACTAAAATCAGAAGAAATGAAATGTTGCAACACTGTTTCTGAGTTTCGAGCACTCTGGGGGCTTCAACACTAGATTTCAATTTCTGGGTAAAAATTGTTTTTCCTTTTCTTGCTTGATGTTATATTTATATGCTTTTCGTTCTATCAGATACCATCCATTCCTTAATAGGAACAGCTATGATATGTAACTAACAAATTTGTCCTATTTGCTATTCTATGATGTAATCATGTATTACGTATGAAATACAGCTGTTATCTGCTAGTCTATTGTGTAACTATCCTTGTATTACTCATACAGTATAGCTGTTATTTGTTACAACAGATATGATCATTTAACTATCTTGTTTGGCTAGTCTATGTTATGTAACATAATCGACTAAATGTTGAGATCTCCTCCTTTGTCGTCTACTATTCATAACATAAGGTTTCTGGGTGCTGATGTTAATAACTACTCCTTAACCCTTAATATAGAGGGTGCAAATCTATTTTATATATGGTTACTGTTTGGCCATATGTATCTTTTCATTTGTTTATCTACATTGCATAAGTTTGTTTTAATAACTTGGCTACTATTCCTTAAATGGCATGAAGCGAAAATATACTTCACTTAATTGGATGTTAACAGTTTGTTTTTGCAAGTAAATTGAAAACTGGGAAGGGATAGGATCTGAGTGCAGATTGCACCAAGGATCAATTTTACAAGATAGGTAAATGATTAGAAATTTGAAACAGTAAACCTAATTGAGAGATAAAATTTGAAAATGTAGTCTTCTTTCTTAACTACATTTAGTTGATATTTTTGTTAAATCTAGGTTTATCTTGTCTTGCCATTTGGTAGGTTATCTAATTCTCAGTGATCCTTGTGTGGAAGTTTAGATATTCAAGAAATTATTTTCATAATAATTAAATATATATGTGTAACATAATGAGAGGATAATTAATTTGAGTCTTCCAAACTCTAACTTGCAAGGCGATCTTTATACTGTGGTGCACATGTGATATGACGATTTAGGGTCATCCTACTAAGTCCCATATAGGGATGTTACAATTCAAGATGCTACAAAAAGCTAAGAAAGATATCCACAATTTAATGTTTTGAGTTTTAAGAAATTCTAACTGGATCAAGTTATAAAATTATTGTAAAGTTATTATAGTTATCAAGCTTCTAATAGTAAGTTGATTTATTGGTTAGAATTGTAGGCACCTAAACTCATCACCTATGTTTTATCAAACTATGTTAAATGTAAAATCTTTAAATTGCTAAACATTAATTTACACAAATTTAGATATTAAATAGATCCTAATAATTACTCTTGACGAGCTATACGACCTACGTAAGGAAGCTTATAATGACTTACAGAACTATACGTGCTCTCACTAATATATTTCCTCTTAAACAAGTTTCAAACAAAATAATATTTAATATACCCATGAATTTCATACAAGAAACCTGAAACATCCCATAGAAGAAGTTCTAACTAACATCGTGGTTAATGATTGCAAATAAGTTGCTTGAATGTGCTCCTGTGTGAATTGTGTTTCCTGCATTACCTCATCTGAATTGAATGGTATACAATTGGAAGACGTGATGATAATGTTATGACTCATGTACGTAATAGAAAGCAGCCAGCATATTTACAGGACTATGTACCTTAAAGTACAAGAGGAGTCATGTATAGCATCGTATGGAAATAGTTAAGACAAGTATAGCATCATGTGTAATAGATCACAAATAGTTAGCAAGTGTAGTATCTGTAACAGAATAGGACAGCTGGAAAACAGCATGCAATTGTAACAACTTCTATACACAACTGTGTATAAATAGAACGGAGAAAAAAAATAAAGGAACAACCAGATTTTAATCAAAAGGTACCATCAGGAGCTACTGGAGGCTCGAACTCCAGAAACCCTTTACTCATCCACAATCTGCCATCTTTTTCCACGAAACAAGAACACAAGACAACAAACAGTTAGAAATCAATTAGAAAACGTAATACACAGTAAGAAGAAACCCTAATTTTCTAAAAGGATCTAAGTAGAGAGAAACAAAAGGGAGCGGAACTTACGAAGTAGAAGTGTTGCTGATAGAGTTTAGAGGTTAGGGCACCGATTCGGAATTTACATTGCATTTTCCGGTTGGGCTCAGTTATTAGGATTGGACTGTTGAGGTGTGTGGGCCGTGGGCTTTATCATTGGTGCTTTCATTGAGTTTTCATCATTGTGGCAATGGCTGATGGTACTCGCAGTTGGTCTCAATTGAAGGAGGATCTACAGTCGCATGAAAGTAAGATCCTATCTCTTGAATCTAAAACAGATAGATTATTATCTGATATGAGTCAGGTTTTGCAATTTGTTAAATTGCAAATGGAGAATCAGGTTAATTCGAATTCTAATTCACATGTTAACTCATCATTTTCTCCTGAGGGACATTCGACTCAAGAGGAATCTCAATATTCTTTCCTCAAGAATATGAAGTTGGAATTGCCTAAATTTTCGGGAACAATCCAATGTCTTGGATTTTTAAAGCCAATCAATTTTTTGATTTACATAATGTTCCTGATTCTGAAAGATTAAAGATAGCATCTTTTGCAATGGAAGATGATGCTGCAGATTGGTATCAATGGTTGTTTCGGAGTGGTTTAATTTCTACTTGGCCTGTATTTTTGAAGGCTATGGAACATCGTTTCGGTCCTTCTCTATACGAGGATCCACAGGGCAGATTGTCTAAGTTGGTTCAAACTGGAACTGTTTTTGAGTATCAACATGCGTTTGAATCATTATCTAATCATGTGACTGGATTATCTGAGAGTTTTCTCATGAGCTGTTTTGTGTCAGGTCTTAAACCTATACTTCAGCAGGAGGTCTTAGCTAGTCAACCTACTGGTTTAATTCAAGCAATGAGTTTAGCTAAGCTTTTTGAATCCAAGTTTACACACACTTTACCATATACTGTTTCATCTTCTACATCTCTTCCACATAGTTCATCTTTTTCTAAACCTGGTATTTCTTCCACTTATACACCTCCTACATCCTTTAAAACTAAACCTTTTACTCCTAAACCTACTTTTTCTTCATCTTCTTCCACTACTCCAAATACATATTCAAAAAAACCTTTACCTTTTAAAAGACTATCTCCTGCCGAGATGGCTGTTCGACGAGAGAAGGGTCTTTGCTTTAATTGTGATGAAAAATTTAATAAAGACCATATTTGTAAAGCAAATTTCTTATGTTGATACTTCCAACTGAGGATGATACTAGTGATCCAGTCTCATTAGATTCGATATCTCAGGATTCTTTGGACAATCCTATTGAGATCAGTTATCATGCTTTATCAGGCACACAAGCTCTTAGAACTTTGAGACTTGAAGGGTGTATTGGGGGACAGTCGGTTTCTATTTTAATAGACTCTGGGAGCACTCACAATTTTATACAGGAACATGTGGCCAGACAGTTACATTTACCTATCTTAGCTACTCCTACTTTTCGAGTGATGATTGGTAATGGAGATACATGAGTTGTACAGGCTTTTGTGAGAAAGTACCATTAATTTTGGGAGACATACAGCTGAATGTTGATTTGTATGTTCTTCCTATACAGGGGGCAGACTTGGTATTAGGAATACAGTGGCTTCAAACTTTAGGGCCTGTTACTATGAACTATGCTCATCTTACTATGGATTTTTTTTTGGATGGACATCACGTTTGTTTACATGGTATTTCATCTGTTTTGCCCAAACGGATAGAGTCTCCTCAATTAAATAAATTGATCAAATCTGATCAAATTGCTGGTTTGTTTAGTTTGGTGGCTCAGACGGATAGTTCACTGATTGATACCACCTGCAATAGTTCGGTTGAAGAACTATTGGGCAGATTTCCCAGTATTTTTGAGACTCCATCATCATTGCCTCCCTTACGTGATGTTCAACATCATATCCATTTGAAGAATGAATCACAGCCCATAAATGTCAGACCCTATCGTTATCCTTATTATCAGAAAGAAGAGATGGAAAAGTTGGTTCAGGAAATGTTGACTTCGGGTATCATAAGGCCAAGTACCAGCCCTTTTTCTTCACCGGTTTTATTGGTGAAAAAGAAAGATGGTTCATGGAGATTTTGTGTGGATTACAGAGCTCTGAATCAAGCCACTGTGTGGGATAAGTTTCCCATTCCTACTATTGATGAGCTTTTAGATGAACTTTATGGAGCCACTATATTTTCCAAATTGGATTTGCGAGCAGGTTATCATCAGATACGTATGTATCCTGATGATATTCATAAGACAGCTTTTCGAACCCACGAAGGACATTATGAATTCTTGGTTATGCCATTTGGCTTATCTAATGCTCCTTCTACATTTCAGTCTGTTATGAATACTATTTTTCGGCCTTATCTGAGAAAATTCATCATTGTTTTTTTTGATGATATTCTCATTTATAGCCGATCTCTTTCTGATCATTTAAATCATTTGGAGATTACTCTATCATGCCTCAAGGAACATGAATTTTATTTGAAGCGCAGTAAATGCCTTTTTGGCCATACTACTGTGGATTATTTGGGACATGTGGTTTCTGCTTCAGGAGTTACTCCTGACCCAGCAAAGGTTCAAGCCATTCAGGATTGGCCTATGCCAAGTAATCCTACCCACTTGAGAGGATTTTTGGGACTCACAGGATATTATAGGCGTTTTGTGCAACATTATGCTACTATTGCTGCACCACTCACGAATCTTCTCAAGAAAGATGCTTTTGTGTGGACTCCTTTGGCTACTTCCGCTTTTGAGAAGCTAAAAGAAGCTCTGATGACCACTCCAGTTTTGGCCTTACCAGATTTTTCACAGAATTTTATTGTTGATACAGATGCCTCAGGTATGGGCATGGGGGCTGTGTTGCATCAGGGAAATCATCCCATTGCATTTTTTAGTAAGAAATTTTCTTTGAGATTACAGAAAGCTAGTACTTATGTGCGTGAAATGGTTGCTTTAGTAGAGGCGGTTAAAAAATGGAGACATTACTTGTTGGGTCGACATTTCATTATTCGGACAGATCAGAAAAGTTTGAAGGAAATTCTTTCTCAAACTATTCAAACACCTGAACAGCAACAGTATTTGGTGAAGCTTTTGGGTTATGATTATGAAATTGTCTACAAACCAGGGTCTGAAAATGTTGTGGCAGATGCTTTATCTCGCCAATTTGTTTCTTTACCCCAGTTGAATTCTATTTCTCTACCATCCTTTGACTTTGTCACACTACTTAAGACAGAGTTCAAGATGAATAAGGAGTGGCAGAAGTTGTTTGAAGATTGTGTAGCTGGAGTCTCTTTACCTTGGCCTTTAAAAGCCAACAATGATTTGTTGTTTTTAGGGTCAAAAATTTTTATCCCTCCTCATTCTTCTATTATCAATTCTTGATATTAGAATTTCATTCGGCTCATACAGGGGGTCATTTAGGAATTTGAAAACTTTTAAGCGACTTTCAGAATCTTTCTTTTGGCCTCATATGAAGAGGGATGTGGAACAATTTGTGAAGTGTTGCCATGTGTGTCAACAGATTAAGCATTTGAACACATCCCCAGCTGGGTTATTGCAACCACTTCCAATTCCTGATGAAGTGTTTGAGGATATTTCTTTGGATTTCATTACAGGACTACCACTGTCAAACAGTTATTCTGTTATTATGGTAGTAGTGGATCGCTTATCCAAGTATACTCATTTTGGGAGTCTCACAGCTCATTATACTGCTACTTCTGTAGCTAGATTATTTGTGGATACAGTAGTCAAATTACATGGCATTCCCAAATCGATTGTGTCAGATAGGGACAAGGTATTCATGAGCAAATTTTGGAGTGAGCTGTTTAAGCTCAGTGGTACCACTTTGAAGATGAGTTCAGCTTACCATCTCAAACGGATGGTCAAACCGAAGTGATGAACAGATGCTTGGAGCAGTATCTAAGGGCTTATGTTATGGATTATCCTAAGGAGTGGCCCAAATTCCTTTCTTGGGCAGAGTACTGTTTCAATACCAGTTATCATACAAGTACTCATTTAACACCATTTCAGGTGTTATATGGCAGACTTCCTCCAACCATTTCTAAGTATGTTCAAGGGCAAACACATGTGGATGCGGTTGATCAGGAGTTGAAAACTAGAGATGATTTATTGAGATTGTTAAAATCAAATTTGAGTCATGCTCAGTTACGCATGAAACAATTAGCAGATAAGCACAGGACAGATCGAGCATTTGCAGTGGGAGACTGGGTGTATGTGAAGCTTCAACCATATAGGCAAACCTCTTGCCTATAGGCTTTCATTTAAGCTTTCACGCAGATACTTTGGGCCATTTCAAATTAAAAGTCGTATTGGTTCTGTGGCCTATGAATTACTTCTTCCCGAAACATCAAAAATACATCCTGTTTTTCATGTTTCTTTGTTGAAGGAAGCCAAGGGTATTACTACTACTGTGGTTCCGTTACCAGGGGACTCTTATGCCAATTATCCAATTGTCAAACCCTTAGTAATATTGGATTCACGAGTGATTCACAGACAAGGGCAAGTTTTTAAACAACTGTTGGTTCAGTGGGAGTCTCTTCCCTTAGAGGATGCCTCTTGGGTAGATCTCAATGATTTTAAAAGGGACTTTCCAGATTATCACCTTGAGGACAAGGTGATTTTTCCAGAGGAGGAGGAACATGTTATGACTCATGTACGTAATAGAAAGCAGCCAGCATATTTACAAGACTATGTACCTTAAAGTACAAGAGAGTCATGTATAGCATCGTATGGAAATAGTTAAGACAAGTATAGCATCATGTGTAATAGATCACAAATAGTTAGCAAGTGTAGTATCTGTAACAGAATAGGACAGCTGGAAACAGCATGCAATTGTAACAACTTCTATACACAACTGTGTATAAATAGAACGGAGAAAAAAATAAAGGAACAACCAGATTTTAATCAAAAGGTACCATCAGGAGCTACTGGAGGCTCGAACTCCAGAAACCCTTTAATCATCCACAATCTGCCATCTTTACCTTCCACGAAACAAGAACACAAGACAACAAACAGTTAGAAATCAATAGAAAACGTAATACACAGTAAGAAGAAACCCTAATTTTTCTAAAAGGATCTAAGTAGAGAGAAACAAAAGGGAGCGGAACTTACGAAGTAGAAGTGTTGCTGATAGAGTATAGAGGTTAGGGCACCGATTCGGAATTTACATTGCATTTTCCGGTTGGGCTCAGTTATTAGGATTGGGCTGTTGAGGTCGTGTGTGGGCCGAGGGCTTTATCAGATAGATAATACATTTGATGTTTGAGAATGAGTTGTTCGAGTATACTTTATACGTAAGTTGTGTTTTAATTTCTTGCATTACTCTGCTTGAAGCAAAATGTATATTGATTGATCACCCTAAATATATTAATGACAATTTGACTATAAGTAAAACTGGTAATGCATTGCTTGACTCGTGTCATTAATTGCTCTCACCGTCCAGTGATAAAATGGAATGAAACAAGCTTTAAGCTATGGATATAACCTCTTCAATTAAGAAATTATTAAGTTAAGATTGAGTTTCGGATTTATAGAATGAAATAACAAATTAGGGGAAGTCGTGGATAGCGAAGCTATGTCGAACCATTGACTTGGGTCTTATTGTAAGTCTTAAGAGATCTTGGCTTAGGACTACATTTAACATATTTGTGAAGTAATAGAATTATTTGGACTATTGAACTTAGGACAACAGTTGCAATAAAAGTGTTTTAAGCTTGGATGACTTGGACATTGACGGAACTAAGCATTCCCTAAACCTTAGGTTAAGGAGGGATTAAATCCTAGATTTAATGTGATTATGGAAAGACAGTGTGCAATGAGTGCATTGTATATGGTTGTTCATGCATAACATATCTGTAATAACTGGCTTGTTTTTACTTATTGAGTAGTAATGAGGAAATTGTACTCCCATTTCACTAAGCCATGGTTTTACTCACCTTCTAAAATATTGTTTTGCAAGTAACTCCACAAGTGAGGGATGGGTCATCCTATACCCAAGGTAATTATCATAGACATCAGGAAAGTATACAACCTAACTGCAAAGATTCCACTTTGAATAATATTTACTTTGTAAATTAGGTTTAATGCAAATTATCTATTACTATTTGGTAGGGGATACATTTTTACTATGATCCTATTTATTTGTGGAAGGTCAGGATTCCATAGTTAGTTTAAAATTATCCAATATGTATGTATCATAAATAGCATAGAAATTAAATGTCAAATAAAGTCTTGTGATCTCTAACACAAAAGATGACTATCATGTAGTGGGTGCACACATGCTAGAGCAACTTCTAGTGATATCTACCAAGCCTTAGTACGGGGGTGTCACAGTTTGCCATTAATATAAAATTCTTTTCACTTTAATACCATTTTCAATATGGAAAAATTTTATAATTTGAATCTTTTATTAATAATGTTATTTAGTCACTCATTCTCTTTTATTTTTATCGCTTATGCCTAAGGTTGATTTCTTTTTATTATTATTTTTAAATCTTAGTAGCAAATAGGGTTGCAAACGAGCTGAACTGCTTGTGAACTACTTGAGCTGCAATGTTTACCTAATATAATTTTAAATGATATAATTCTTGACACATTACATTATAACTCCACAATTTGAAGGATTACAACTCTTCTCACATAACACGAGATTATATAAATTTATAATAAAAATAATAATTAATATCATATAGTGCCAATACATATTATGCATAGCACATATTATATTCTAGGTGTCATATGTTGCAAATCATATATATGATATATTGTATGGGTACAGTTATAGCTTTATCTGAATTTGTAATATAATTTATTATATTTACTAAATCTTGTAAATTATAATTGATATATATATATATATATAATACTGTATATAAGTTAGACAATATTGATTATATGAATTACAATTATCATATATAGTGTTTTTAATTAATAATTGCTATATGAAATAATACGAGAAGAGAATGATAAAAACTATACTAAAGAGAGTTTTTATACATCGCATTAATATTAATGACTGATGATTCTCTCTTATTATATGCACACACGTATAGGTACATAGATATAGATGATTCTCTCTATATGTATTTATTGAGAGAGAGAGAACAAAAAAGTTATCTTTTTTCCAATAAATTAAATTATCTATATTTTTATAATATGCTATAAATATGGTATGTCAAAATTTTGAAATCGGATTATAAAAAATTTAAATATAAAATGTAATTAATTATGAAGCTACATCATCAAAGTGATAATTATGGTAATTTTTTAAAATTAATATTGTGATCACAAAAAATAAATTCAATATGTGTTATCCTTCTTATTATGGTATGTTTTCAATATTACTTTTATTCTATTATACTTCTATTATACTATTTAGTTGATACCTTTTGTTTTAGTGATATATTTATATTATTAATTTTTATAAACAATTTGATTTTTTTATTCTATTTTAGTATTTATTCGATACCTTTTCTTTAGTGATATATGTATATTATTAATTTTTCATAAACAAATTAAATTACAATTGAAATTTTAATCCGCATATTATGCGGGGCTGTATCTAGTAATATATAATTTTAGGAACTTTCGTTTTTTTTTTTTTTTGTGCTTATTGATATCATATTTCTATTGAAAAATGAAACAACATTCAAAAGCACAATTCTAAAACTCTCTATAACATCATTAAGCCACGCCATATCATTTTATCATGTTTAATGAATGCATCAAACTCTGGAAAAATTAGTCATTTGCTTCTTCAAATAAATATATAAACAAAATGAAGAAAAAAAATCATTTCCTAGCCATTAAGATATTAGAGAGGACATCTGAATGGCCTGATATAAAACATGAAATTAGTTTGGAAAAAGAAAAAGAAGCAGCCGAAGAACGTGATCCCTTAGTCAGCTATGGCCTTTCATGCCTTATCATTTTATCATGCTTAATAAATGCATCAAACTTTGCAGAAATTGGTCATTTTCCTTATGAAGAAAAATTTATTTCCTTAAAATTGAGATATTGGAAAAGACATCCTGGATGTCTTTATTTATAATGCAAAGTTAGATTTAAAGAAAGAAAAGAAAATAATCCCCTTAATCAATTATTATGGCCTTTCATGAAATCCCAATTTTGTATTTACAATAAATAAATAAGATAACATTAATTAATAAGTAGAATTAAGTATGTGTCTTATCTGGTAAAATAAGCTATATTATCTTAAAAAATTAGACCTTTAAAACCTATTCATTAACCAAACTTTATTGTCTCACTAACTTTAGAAATATCCACGACACACATATTGATTCTTTCCAATAAGTGAATGACTATCATCTCTTCATGACCTTTAAAATCATGAACAACACTCTTTTGATTAAGGCTGCAAACGAGTCAAACTACTCGTAAGCTATTTAAGCTCAGCTCATTTCATATTTGACTCGACTTAACTTGTTTAGCTAAACAAGTCGAGTTTGAGCTCAAATATGGGCTTGTTTAGCTAAATGAGCTAGGTCTAAGCTTGTCTTCATTTTAGCCGATTGCAGCACGGAATTTATGCAGTAAATTTCCCAGTCGAATGGAACTAGGAGGAAACTCATATGCAAGTTTCTGGAGCAGAAATATTTTTTTATCTTTTTGTATTACACCCTTCTGTATATATATAGCGCAATACAGGCATGTGACTTGTAACTAATTGCTCGTAAAGAGAATAAATTGTTGATAATACCATGTGATGGATATGCTACATCATATGGTTGGTTACAATTGTAATATTCTAGAATAACCATTATTTAGCATATTCCATATAGACTCTGTCTTAATTTGTTGCTGCTGCATCAGTTGGGCCCATGGCACCACTCGACCCACAACTAGTGTCCAACAATGGTCCACAATCAGTGTCCACCTTTTCAATAAGCCCACATTTAGTTCCCATGCAAATTAACTTTCGTACGCCACATGTTTCACTTCCCACTTTACCCATCAGCATCTTAGATTTTTTTGGTTCTTCTTCCTTGTTCAACAACTTAACCCTACTCTCGACTTCAGCAAACCCTAGCTCAGAACAGCAATTAATAAATTTATAGTTTTACCCGTTGAAATTTAAAAAGGAGTGTTTAGAATGTAATCTGGAGTTAATACTTAACCACATGGTATGAATTACGATATTTTTTTTTATTAATCCTACCACTTAAGTGTTTTATTTAGGGCTGTAAATGAGTTGAGTTATTCGTGAGCTATTCGAGCTTGACTCGTTTCAAGCTCAGCTCGGCTCAAGTTTGATTAGTAAACGAGTTGAGCCCGAGCCCAAAGTAAAGCTCATTATTTAAATGAGCCGAGTTCAAGCTTTGATTTTAGCTCGTGAGCAAACTTGAGAATAAGTTCATTTAAGCTGATGAATATTCTCCTGACTAAGCTCGTTAACAGGCTTATTAATAAGCTCATTGGTATATTTATGAATTTTTTGTGTATGATATATTTATCTATAATTACATAATAAAAACCAATTAATATTTAATAATTATATATATTATAGCAACACTTATATATTATATTTTAGATTTAAAAAAATTAAAAACGGGTTATCTAAATGAGTTGAGTACGAACTTAAGCTTCATATTGACTCTTCTTTTAGTTGGCTGATAGAAAACCCAATAAGTAGCTTTTATTTATATTTAATATGATTCTAGTGTTACAAGAAGTGTTGGATATGTGACTCAAATTCATGTAAGCTAACAGCCTTAGAGGATACACCACCGACCTATATCTTGTGCCCAGACGGCCTTGAAGCCTGCGTTTAAAAATTCGATTTTGTGCATTGTAAAGGTTAGCTCAAAGTCATTGGTCTTCATCCCAACGTTGCTAGCCTTTCTTGTCAAAGCTGCCAGCCAATGAAACTAGGACTTTTGAGTTGTCAACCTTGGTGGGTTTATGAGATTGTTGATCAGTTGTATCACTTGTATACACATCCTCTGTGTATTTCATTCTTCAATACTAGTGAATTCCTCTCTCCTTTGCCCGTGGTTTTCCTGCAAAGGTTTTCATGTAAATTTTGTGTGTGCTTTACTTTATTGCTTTGATTTTATTTTTTGCCATTATTTGTCAGATCTGTTTATAACAAGAAGATCCTTTGAGCTTAATCTTAGTATATGGAATATCATATGCTTGTTATTCGTTCCTATAGCTTTAAAAAGCAAATGAACCTAATAATATATACTATATCAAACATATCAGCAATATATATGTGTATGTGTATATATATATATATATATATATATCAAACCTAAATTAACGTAATGTATGTGGTTGAGGTAGATGAGGTAATCAATTTGATTAGAAGGGTTATGCCATGGCTTGAGCATCTAGTGACTTATATATTAGAGGGTAGGTTTTTGGAAAGAAATAACTTTTAGTTAATTGTTGATGTGATTTGAGAATCCAAACTATGGATATGCAACAGGGATAGATGCAGAATTTAAGGTTTAGGGTGCCATCATTGATATTATCAAAGTTACTATTCTATTGCATTTATTATATAAAGAAACAATTAAAACTAACAATATGAAAGTAAAAGAAATAAAAATGAAATCATCAAAGTATGACTTGCCACTCCTCTACAACTTATTTGGCTTGAAAGATGAATCAAGTGATAATTGTTTTACTTGCTTGTAACTCAATTATTTCATTTATTAGTTTTCTACAACATATCCATAAAGTATTATATATAAAAATACTGCATAAAGTAGAGTCAAGATATATATATTTAATTAAACATATATATTAAACCACATGACATTTTTATTTAGTAAGTGTTTTACCAAATGTCTTAATTATTATATATAATACAATGCATATGACATATTATGTTATAGATAATATAATGCAACACATATTATGCATAGCACATATTATTTTCTAGGTGTCATATGTTGCAAATCATATATATGATATATTGTATGGGTACATTTATAGCTTTATCTGAATTTGTAATATAATTTATTATATTTACTAAATCTTGTAAATTATAATTGATATATACATAATACCGTATATAAGTTAGACAATATTGATTATATGAATTACAATTATCATATATAGTGTTTTTAATTAATAATTACTCTATGAAATAATATGAGAAGAGAATGATAAAAACTATACTAAAGAGAGTTTTTATAAATCACATATAATATTCATGGCTGATGATTCTCCCTTATTATACGCACACACATATAGGTACATAGATATAGATGACTCTCTCTACATGTATTTATTGAGAGAGAGAGAACAAAAAAGTTATCTTTTTTCCAATAAATTAAATTATATATATTTTTATAATATGCTATAAATATGGTATGTCAAAATCTTGAAATCGGATTATAAAAAATTTAAATATAGAATGTACTTTTGATTGATAAGAAGGAAAATTGAGACATGCCAATCAATTTTCAAATCTAGCTATCCGATTAAAATATATTAAATCTTTTCTTAAATGTTACCAATGTTACATATTATTGGATAAATAAAAGAGAAAGAAATGATAGGTCTAATATTAAAAAAAAACAATAAAAAGGTGAGAATAAATTGAGCGGTTTTTGGGTTCGTTTTGGAAAAAAAATTATGGAGATAGGACGATCTAAAAACATATACCAGATATAGACAAAAGAAGGTGCTCTTAGGAAGAGCATCTACGAATTTGGTCTATAGGCACTCTTGTTGACAACGCCTGGGGATTACGAAGAAGGTGCCATCCAAGACGGCACCTTCACTGTCACTATAATTTACCCCAATTTCCACTTGAGCAAATGCTCTCATTCTTCTCCCAAAAAACTCTCTCAAAAACCAACGAGTAGAAGTTGCCTCCTCCGATCTTTGTCCATCTCTGACAATTTTTTTTTGAAGCAATCCAATCTCCAAACTCAAGTAAGGATTTTGTTTTTTTTCCCCACATTTATTTCATCATATTGAAATTTTTAAGCGAAAAATGATAAGAAATGGAGAAAGTGAGGGATTGTGTGATTTTGTCTGAATCAATGTGTTGTAGCTATTGATTTTGAGTTGTAAAGTGTTGTAGGTGTAGTGTATGGAGTATTGGTGAGTTTTATGTCACTGCATTTGTCGATCTATTAAGTTGACATTGAGATTATTTCCATGCGTATAAGGTATTCTGTGAAATGCCTTAATGGTTTAATGTTGTGGATTTTGATATTTAATTTAATGTGAGCCATCGATTGTGTGATTTTGTCTTATTCAATATGTTGTAGCTGCTGGTTTTAAGTTGTGAGTTGTTGTAGGAATAATGTATAGAGTGCATGCTGATCTGTGAAGTATATAATGAAACGATATTAATGGTTAGAAGGTATTTGATGGAATGCCGCAATCGGTTAAGAGCCGTCTATTTGTTGATAGTGATCTTTAATCGAATGCGAGTGAAAGATATTTTAGATGTTGAAGAAGTTGAAGTTGTTGTCATAATTTAAATTGTAAGAAATGAGATCTAACATTTTAGTTTGCTGTCAATAGGTTTGGAATGGCTAGCAATGTAAGGTTCATTGTTTATACACATGGAAATATAGTGGATGGATGTTATGGGCCACAATATGATAAGCATCCCATTGGGAAAGTGAAGGTTAGGATGGATGTTGGTTTTGAAAAGTTTAAGGAAATTATTTGTGGTAAGATTGGTGTAGTACATAGTAACAATGGTGTCGAGAAAATACATAGGCATACACATTATATGAGTCATGGGGTTGTATACATGCTAATGCTAATTATGGATAATGATAGTCTTGAGGATTTAATTTCACTTGCTACTAAGTTAGGCGTTAGGTTAATTTAGGAAATATTTGTGCATAGAGCTGGACAAATGGGCCATAACCCGTGGGTTGGCCCGTTTAACCCACTTTTAAAACGGGTTAGGGTTGATTTTTTTCAACCCGTTTAAAAGCGGGCTAAAAAAACCCAGCTTGTTTAACCCACGGGTTAAAGCGGGTTAACCCGCAACGAGCTGGTTTGGCCCACTTTTTTTTTTTTTTTTAGATTAAAATAGGTTTTAAACTTAAATTTGAAAGTTGAAACCTAGAGAGTACAGTGGACTGTGGTTTGTGAAGAGATACAACAGCTCACAGGCACCACACCACACCACACCAACAACTAGAATAACCACGTCCATAAGATGAAAAGTAAGAAAATAAACAAGCAACATCGAAATCCACCAATTGAAGAGCAGAAGCAGTCGGCCGAAAAAAGAAGAGCAGAAGAAGCCGCCCAGCCCATAAAATGAAAAGTTCAGGCTAGCCATTCCGTAAATCCATGCATCAAGTAATGAGACCAAGCAGTAGAGTAGGCCCAGCAAGTCAAATTTCCAAGCAAGTTCTCATGGTCCAGTGAACAAGTCTTCAACCCAAGCAAATGTAATATATATTTTTTTGTTGGAATGAGGTATCCAATATTAGTATTTTTCACTTGAAAAATCATGAGAGATGACGTTAAATTATAAGACTATTAGTATAATATTGTTCTTTTGTTAAATTTTAAATGAGTCAAGTTAGTAGGTTGGCCCGTTTAACCCACCAGCCTGTGTGGGTTGGGTTAGGGTTATAAATTTTGGCCCGTTTATTAAAGTGGGTTAAAATTTGTTGGCCCGTTTAACCCACCAGCTCGCATGGGCCGGGCCAGGTCGGGTTGGCCCATTTAACCCACTTGCCTAGCTCTATTTGTGCAAGTCACTGATCGGGCTGTCACACCTTCAAATGTTGCTGGTGGTTAAAATGACATGAATGAACAACATGCTAACACGTTAGGCGTGTAGTAGTTTCAGCCTAGTTCATCTTCAAATGTTCCCACACAAAATGATGGTGTTGTGTCAGTTTCGCCCATGCATTGTGAACAATATGATCCAATGCCAGTGGATGAGAGAATTTGAGAATAGAGTTGCACAGGAAGTGACACCATTATTTGCCACCGGGCTAGAAGATGATCATTTTAATGGTTACTATCATGTGGATGAAAATGGTGATGCAGTGGAATATGAGGTACACAAAGAGGCTGATAATGCTATGCAAGAAGAAGTTCAAAGGGGTAATATTGCAAATTTTGCTATCCCACATGGCTTAATGCCACGTGATGTAATGTCAAATCAGGTATCGATGAGAGATACAACTCCTTATTTTAATGTAGGTGGAGGCGGTGATGGTTACGTAACATTTGAGGATGAATTGGATGCTACGTCTACTAATATTTGTGATAGCTAAGAATTAGTGAAGGGAATGATGTTCAAAAAAAGGATGACCTAATTGAGGCTGTAAAATCTTTTCACATAAGAATACATTGCAACTACTGTGTTGACGATTTGGAGAAAACCCTATGGCCTGCTCATTGCACCAAAAATGATCAAGGTTATTCATGGCAGATACGAACTTGTTTGAAAAAAATAGAAGGCCTATTTATAATCACTAAGCTTCATGGTCCCCATTCCTGCACTAATCCATTACTTGGATAAGACCATTCACAAATAGACTTAAATATCCTAGCTTAAGAATTTATCAGCTTTGTTTGGAAAAATCCAAACCATAAGGCAAAGGAGCTTGAGTCTCATTGCTTGGCTGTATATAGGTATATGGTTTCCCGTAGAAGAATTTGGGAAGGTAACAGAAAAGCAATTGCTATAGTATATGGTGATTGGGTGAAATCTTACAATGAACTCCTAAAGCTATTCTATGCAATCAAGTCAACTAATTTGGGGTCAATAATCGAGTGGGGCTAGACAAGATCATCTTAACTGGATTAGGCATATTTCAAGTGAGTACTTTGGAGCTTTGGCCCTTGTGTGGAGGCCTTCAAGCATTGTAGGCCAGTTATTTGTGTAGATGGTACATTTCTATATGGCAAATACAAGCACGTGTTGCTCGTGGCATGTGGTGTAGATGGGGAAAATCACATCTTACCATTAGCCTTTTGTCTAGCACCATCTAAGTCTAAAGATGCATGGTCATGGTTTTTGAGGAAATTGAAGTGAGGGGTTATAAGATATAGGACAGAGGAGACTACATGCCTCGTTTCAGATTGGGGGACTAGTATTATTGGGGCAGTTGATGATGTAGCAAATGGGTGGCAACCTCACATTGTAGTGCATCGATTTTGTGTACGCCATATTGCTAGCAATTTCAACAAAGTTTATAAGAATCAAAGGTACAAGAACTTGGTAACATATGCAGCTTTTCAAGCACAACCCTATAAATTTGAAAAGTCTATGGAGCTTGTGAAAAATATTGATGAAAAAGCAGTTGAATGGTTCAATTAGATTGATTCAAATGGAGATATGGTCTTATGCAAGGAGGTATGGACCCTAGCATTTGATGGATTTTATCATTGTGGGTAAATGACAACCAATATGGTAGAGACATACAACTCTGAGGGGCTTACTTGTAGTTGGCTATCTTCTGACATATAAGAAATTCAATCTATTACAGATGACGCCATACAAACAATCGATGAGCATGGGGTTGTTGACTATCTTTACCTCGAGTTTCGGTACACTATGCAATAGGGTGAAGCTGTAGAAGATTGAACCAAGCACGAGCAGTAGCATTATGAGACTGTCCACCATGCTCCATCATCATCTGCTGCCACATCTGTTGTGGTGAAAGGACGGCATAGCACCTCCTTGTTGCCATCCTACTACACTCCATACAGTGAGGTTGGTTCATCATCACGTCATCCTCTGCTACCACCATAGAAGAGGTGTCCAGTAGCTCCAGATTAAGACATGGGTGAAGGATTGACACAGTTATCATAGTTTAGGATACCCACCCAGACTATACCAATCACTCCACTAGATTTCAGTGCATCTTTGGTTCAAGAAGGTGAGCCAAAGGTTGCACTTGCAACTACATAGCCTATTCGGCGATCCATAGTGTCGAGGATTGCTAGAGGCGTACAACGGAGTACTAGGAGACAATAGGAATATAGCTTTCCTTGTTGTATTTGCTTTTCATCAAAAAACATTTGTATTTTTTAAATTCACTTTATGTAATTAACTTTTATTTATCTTGGTGGTGAATGTTTTTTCACTTGGATGGTTTTGATTGGTTTCTCATGCTGAGTAGTGGATTGGTTTCTCTGTAGGTTTGAGATGTTAGATTAATCGGGCTTCCCACTAGTGAGTAGTGGAATGGTTTGTGGAGTAAGGGAGTTGGTGGTATAGTTTCTTATTTCTTCTTGTTGATTTTTTGTTGTGTTGTTGGTTTAGGTGTTCAACTTATTGTATTTGGGCATTGTTTTGTAGGTGGGGTGCTTGTATTGAAGGCGCTGTTGAAGATGGAGCCTTCTTCGCAATTCCTAGGCGTTGTCACAAACAGTGCCTATAGGCTAAACTTAAAGGCGCCATCCCAAACAGCGTCTCCACTAGCCTATTTTCGGTATCTGTTTCCAGATCGTCATTTTTTTTTTTTGTATTTTTTTCCCCAAATGAAGCCCAAAAACCCAAATTGAGCAGGCAATTTTTGCTTAACTCAATCAAGCTTGCGGAAGTATTATAAAAAATATAAAAAACTTTTGTTGGTATTTAACCATCGGAATGTATGGGAGAACGATGAAGCTATTAATGAACACATCGTACTTTAGTTTGTAGAAATACTTTGGATAAGATTTTGCCTATTTTTCTAACTTTCATATTTCTGTCTTATGAAGAAGCAAGACAAATCATTTCTTATTCTCTACACAATTGCTCTTGACCATTGTTGCATTGTGATGGAACCCATCAACAACATTAATTAGCAAACACAAAATGGCTGCATGGAATTGCAATATCTTGGTCTGGGAGGCCTGGGGTTCCCTGATAAGCGAGTTACTATTAATACGACGGAACGATAACAACTGGCTTAGGTACAGAAAATATCAATGAATCCAAGTTGGAGGTATAGGATACAGTTATAAATAAGGCAATGGCTAGTATTAGGATATCTAGAAGATTAGTTTGTGGACACTTGGTATAAGGATATCTATTAATATTTCAATGTCGTCCTTCAGTCGCTGGGGAGGTGTTTCCTATCCTCCTTTGGACGGTGTAACTAACAATCTAACATTACCTATGATTCTTGTATGAAATGTTCATGCAATGAAGTATATATGTGCTATGCCTATCTGTGTGTGTGATATTTTACTATTGACCTCGATAACTTACTCGTTTAAAATTTTTACCTTTTAGGTGCAAATGAGTATGACGACGTAGACTGCCATCATATCTAAGGTTACTGGCATGTGGAATACGAGTGGGAATGATGATAGTTCTACTACGAGAATCCCAATTTCTGGTGTGGCTTAGTGGACCCTTAGTCTTAGTGTTTAAAATTTAAATTATTTTGGAGGCATTTAATTGAAATGCTTATTTTTATAGATCACCTTTTAACTAACCTACTGCTTTTATTCTTTAATACTTATGGACAATGTAAGTTTTGAATATTAAAATGTTAAAATTAAATTAAAAGCTGACTGATTTATATAGACTTAAAATTTCTTAACAAAACAAGAATCATATTTGCTTTTGTAGAACTTGGTTATGTCTTAAGTTTTGTAGTCCCATATTTTTAAGTTTACCATTAAGAGTAGATTTGTTTGTGTATAAATGATAATATATATTAAATAACTACCTTAACAAATAGGCTAAAGACCATTGTTTTTAGCCTTAAAGTTAAAATTTTGTTATTGTTAATTTGAAATTTACCTTTAGTTTTATATTTATTTTATTTTTCCTATTTTCAATTTTAAATTTTAAAATGAACTTCTACAATTATTTTTATTTTTTTTTCCTAAAGAAAAGTTCTTGTGTCTACTTTAGAGGGTGAGCGGGTAACCCTGTCGTATAAGATATCCATTCGAATCCTGTTCGATCGGGTAGGGTTTGGGTGGGCATTAAAGGCTATAGGGTAGGATCCGAGTATAGAGTTTACGAAACCTGCTTTCACAAGATAGGATATGGATATGAGGTTTTCATACCCTATACCCATCCTAGAACCTGTACTAGTACATATTTTAGGATATATTATATCTATCTTATTAAATAATATAAAGCAATGTTAATATACACAAAATAAATAATAATACTCAATTTTTATTTTATGACCACTTTTTATTCAAGATTATTATTTTGCAGATTATCTTCAAAAAATTTTTACTATAGAAGAATTTGTACTATTTTATTTTAGAAACACTTGTTATTTTTATTTTAGAACGCCTATAATTGTATGTATATACCTAAGCTCCCAAATTATATAGATATGCTATTTATTTTCTAAGACTAGTTAATATGAAAATTGCTCCAAAGTTTTTTATTTTAGAATCTGCTACAATTTCTACAATTTTGTTTAATATCATATAAATGCATTGGATAGATTTTTGTTATAAGTTTCAGCTTTCCCACATAAATAGATTCTACACATTGCAGAACTTGTGATATTGACAAATTACTTTTAAAATTCCTTTCCATATACTATTTATAGTGAATGTATAAAATTAAGGTAGTTAAATATACTACAGGATATAAAATAATATAAACTTGAAATTTATGAAAATATGAAAAAAAAAAAAGATATTTCGTAAGTAAATCAACATGTTCCATATAGTACCCTGTACCCTGTAGGTTTTATAAGGTACAAGGTACAGGGTACATGGTGGGTAAAAGATACAACAGGGTAGATTTCAGGTATCAAATCTAATACCTTGTAGCATATAGGATAGGATACGGGTAGCACTTCATACCTTAACCCACCTTGTACCCGCTCACCCCTAGTCTACTTTCACTTACATTGCAAAATGCTTATACAAAAATAACAAATCATACACATATATATTAGCAGAATAAGCACTCATAATGCTAATGCAAAATGTTACAAATCAATTTTAGGACTTATTACAAAACTATAAATACTATAATTAACAATTGTTATTTTATTTCATGGGAGATATTGAGCCTACGTTCTCAAACCCTGAGTGCTTTCGAAGGACATATCAAGTAAACAAGAAAGCTCAGGTGAGGGATTTCTATTGATCTGCTATTTGCTTGTGTTTGCTATTGCTTGTTGTTATGATTTATTATATTGCTTGTCTGATGAATGACTAATTGTTGTGAATGCTATAATCTGCATGATTGCCTGAATAAATGAATAAGTTTAATCACCTGACTAAATAAATCGGATATACTCGTTGCATGTACTTGAAACCTCCTGTAGGTAATGTCCTGGATTTGCAATTAAATGTATTTTTGAAATATATTTTCAAAAGACCATGACTTGGAGAAGCTCAGGTCATTTATCTCTTAAACGAGTTTTACCAAAAGAATTTATGAAATAAATATAGGAAATTTCCTAGTAATGTTTTGACACTAGATGTTGCCTGATTGGGGGTCCACTTGTCAAGTGGCGGTAGATGTTGCCTAGTTGGGGGTCCACTTGCCAAAGGGCGATAGATGTGGCCTGATTAGGGGTCTACTTGCCTATTTTACTATTGAAGGATGATGGTCTGATTTAAATACATTAATCAATATTAACTAGCATAAATCACGTGAACACATTGGGGAATATTACCTTTTTACTGATGACATATAATCATTAGTTAAGTCTAGATGAATGTAACCACCAGGCGATCTCGTTAAATATAAAATGAGGTGTCCTATGTAAAATAAATATAGGAGACAACTGATATGTAGACAGTATAAATTTACATTATTTATGATTCCGGACTCCCATAAACGTGTTGCTTGCATTCATCACGTATGCATTCATATTACATATAGATAGATTTGCATGAATGATTAATTAATACTTGATAACTTACATGACCGGTAGTAGTGAGGAATGAACTCACTGAGCCTTTAGTTCGCTCACCCCCCAACTGTTTTTGCGTAGGAGTAATGATAGCTTGGATTGTGCTAAAAATGTTTAAAGAGTGCTTCTTTATCAAATTTTCAGGAAGTTAAAAGGCTAAGTTACTATGAACTTAGAATATAATATTAAATAATTTATACAAATAGCTGAGACTTCACAATTTGTAGGATTGAAATCTCATTTTCACTATTTGTTAGTGGATACTAATTTTTTGCGATCATGGTGGAAGGAGAAAAATCGAATTCCATAGTTGAATCTCAGTAATACTATTACATGTATATGTATCAGTCAAGTAGAAATATAAATAAATAAATAGAGTCTTGTGATCTCTGACTTACAAGACGGTTATCATGTTACGGGTACATACATTGTATGATAACTTTAAAATAATCCTACTAGATTTCCTTTTGAGGCATGATAAGTTTTTTGCAACATAAACATAAAAGATTATATATAATAATGTATAAAGAAGAGTCACAATATGTATTTAAGTAGACATATAGATTAAACCACATGGCATTTTTATTTTCTAAGTGTTTTACTAAGTGCCTTAATTATTATATATAATACTATGCATATGGTAGATTATGTTTATAGATAATATAATGCAACACATATTATGCATAGCACATATTATATTCTAGGTGTTGTATGTTGCAAATCATATATATGATATATTGTATGAATACATTTACAGCTTTATCTGAATTTGCAATATAATTTACTATATCTACCAAATCATGTAAATTATAATTGAATATACATAATACTAGATATAAGCTAGACAATATTGATTATATAAATTGCAATTATCATATATAGTGTTTTTAATAATTGGTATATGAAATAAACGAAGGCAATGTATTGGATTAATTATGACAACTGTCATAAATATAGAAGG
This sequence comes from Combretum micranthum, assembly GCA_024138025.1. Taxonomy (NCBI): domain Eukaryota; kingdom Viridiplantae; phylum Streptophyta; class Magnoliopsida; order Myrtales; family Combretaceae; genus Combretum; species Combretum micranthum. Next base: position 137,987 of record JAMXBD010001318.1, read on the forward strand.
TATCAATAAATCCAAGTTGAGGTATAGGATACTATTACAAATGAAGGCAATGGATTGGTTTGTTAATGACTAGTATGGATAACAAGCCTAGTTGAGAAGATTAGTTTGTAGACACTTGGTATAAGGATATCTATTTAATATTTCCATGTTGTCCTTGAGTCGCTCGTGATGTGTTTCCTATCCTCACTTGGAAAATGTAACTAGCATGACCTATGATTCTTGGATGAAATGTTCGTGCATTGAAATATATATGTGTTATGCATATATATGTATAATTTGGCATTTATGAGGTGATATTTTGAATTTTTATTTTTAGGTACAAATAAGTATGATGAGGTAGACTGCCATCACATCTAAGGTTGCTGCATGTGCGATACGAGAGGGAATGGCGATAGTCCTACTAACAATTTCACTTTCTGGTATGGCTTAGCAAACTCTCTCAATCCCAATGTTTAAATTACTCTCGAGCTTTGTTTGTTTTATCATTCTTTTAATTGTTTTAACATCTTATTTCTATAGTTTTTCAAATAGATGTTTGTTCAAAAATAAATATAGATAAAAAATAGACATTTTTAATATAAATAAATCAAAACATAGATATAAATCAGATGCTGGTAAAATCTAGATAATTCAAATAAAATTGAAATGCTTATTTTTAGAGATCATGTTTTAATTAACCTACTAGTTTTATTTTGTAATACTTGATATGTTTGGAAATTATTTTATATATTACTGCAGACTTTAGGAAATAAGAATCTACATCTATGTAAGCATTTAAATTAAAGCTAGTAAAAATATTAAAATACAAACATTAAACATATATATTGATATATTTCTTTTAGGTAGACGTGAATATGGGTCAGTCTGACCCATGACTCGACCCCACCTCGACAACCATGATTTATCAACTTAAGCTGGCTCGACCGCTTGGATCATGACTTGTCAAAGGCTCGACTGGATGGATTGTCAGGTCAGGGGCGGTTCTAGGCCTTTAGCTTGCCAACCCACTAGGTTAGGTTAGATCACCATAATTAAAAAAAAAAAAGAAAAATTCAAAGCAACATAAATATATATATATTATATATAGATAGATAGATAGATAGATAGGGAAGAAAAACTTAAACTAATTTTGATGTGAACAATAAAAATTAAGATTTAAAAGTAAACATGATTGATTTACTTTATATAGACTTCAAACCAAAAAAGAAATCTTGTTTCTCAACATTGTTTCTTCAAAATTATGGGATCAATATTTGCCTTTATGGGACTTGGCTATATCTTGAGTTTTATTGTCCCACATTGCTAAGTTTATCATTAATAGTGGATTTGCTTATTATGAATGCATATATTAAACAATTACTTTAACAAATGAGACTTCAAAGTTAAAACTTTGTTATGGTTAATTTGAATTTATTTTTTGGTTTTATATTTATTTTATTTTTTCCTATTTATTAAAAATAGTGTCGATGTCTACTTCCATGTACATTGCAAAAATGCTTATACAAAAATAATGATATCAAAGTACAAATCACACATAGATATATATTAGCAGGACAAGCACTTATAATACTAATGCAAAAAGTTACAAAACAAATTCCACGTAAACTTCAATTTGAAATCAATAAAAACATACACCTATCATTAAAATAAAAAGCATAAATATTGCTCGTTACATATTTATTTGCTTCATGCTTCACATTATAAAGTATATCATTTTTATTTTATACAAAATATATTTTTTTTCAATCACTCGACACATGATAACTTCCATATAGCCATGGGTACTTTTTGTTAAGTGTTTGTGATTAAGTGGAAGATATCGAAAGATATGGATTAAATTGTAACACATCAAGTAATGTTTTTTTTTTTTTTTATGTAAGGATATGATGTGACATCAAGAGATCCTAATCCCTTTAATATAATAGGTAAATATATGTGTATGTATGTGTATAATAAAAAAAAAATCATATACATTGTTATATTCTAATAGTAATTACTAAAGTAAATCTTCTTTTGACCAATGTTACATATTAGCTATCCTCATCCATTAACCTTTTGGCCTTCACATAAGCCTCCTCTAAGATCCCCCTAAATCTATGCAAATTAATTATGACATTTTGCTCCTTTAAGTATACATCCATAATCTTTTGTGACCAATAATTCCCTCTATAAGCTCTTGGATCCTTTACTAAAATGCTTTCTCTTCCATATTTCTCTACCAAGCTGCTCTCATCTTCTCCAATCCTATACTCCATGTACTCTAACCTAACATCATGAGCCGGCTTGGCAAAACACACCTTTGCCAGCCAATCAACCCCTAATGGTACCACTTGTATGAACACTGAACGTGGCCGAAGGAACAATGCATGTGTCAATGCAGCCCCATGAACTCCAACAAATACATGACTTGTATTAATCAATGCATAAGCCTCATGTAGTAAGGTTGTAGCATTTGGTTCAAATAAAATAACATCAAAACCAATACTTTCAGCTAAAATTACTACTTCTCTATGATTCAAAATTTCACGTCCAACACCACCTTTCCGATTAACTAACACAAGACGGGATCGAGCCTTAAGAGGCTGGTAGCTGATGGCATGATGGTTTTGGTCATAGCCATAGGCTTTATTTAAAAGTGCCTGAAAATGAGTGAATGATTTGGAATTTGGTATCAATTTGGGATTTATGGTCATGAAGCCATGTGAAATTAGGCCCAAAGTGACCTTATTAAAACAATGTGTGACATGAACCTTATCAAGGAAAATTATTGGGTAATCACTAAGAGTACGTAAATAGTGTTGGTATCTCTGGACCCTCATCACTTGCCTGATCAATCACGAAAACAAAAGCGTGGTCATCATGGTAGATTGAATTGACGGTGATGAAAAGGGGTATAAGCAAATCATTGAAATCATGGAAGAAGTTTCCAGGGAACCCATTCGCACTGAATATTAGGGCAGGGATATCGTGTTTCACGCCACACGGTAGGCTTGGTGTTCCGCAATAAGAGTGAATTCTCGAGTTTTTGACATCGTTTGATTTTCCCATTTTCGGGGAATGGTCGGATGGTTTGTTGTTGGTGTCTCAACCTACGTCTAGTTAAGGCTGTAGGACCAATGAGAGAGAAGGTTGAGGCTGTAGGGTCCATCACTGTAAGTCCGTAGATGGTGCATATGTCGTAAAATGTGTGCGAACGGTTGCATATGATTGCGTCTCCGGCTTTTGGTGTTTGATAAGCAATGGGCGATTTTAACAGTAGATTGTGAATTCCACTCTTCGGTATTTCTAGCTGCAGAAATAGGAAGAGATAATAAGGACAAAATATACATGGTAATAAATCTATTGTTTAAAACTTAGAGTGAAACACATGTCCGTAGTCTACCATTGTTATTAAAAAAAAATAATTAAAATATAATTTATATTAAAGTAATTATCAAATTACAAGTGCAAAATCTCTCTTGAATATAAGATATAGAAAATTACAAAAAAAAAAAATTGCATCTTATATATGCAATTATTGTTATGATTGTCGATTTGCTTATGGAAGATGCAATATTGAACTTTCCAAAATAATCATATCTTGTACATATGATATTAGAGAGTGAATAATCGCATGTAATTATCTAAACAAAATACCATGCAATTTTTTTTTGAATTGCAAAGGGATAATTAATTTAATTTCAATGTTATTTAAGTGATAAATTTCTTTAATGGCCTTAGACTGCAAAAAATAAATAAAATAAAATAAAATAAAATATAAATGAAAAACCTCTTAAACTTGTACCTACAAATATAAGTAACAGTAAGACATATCAGTCTCATATGTACACTATAATAATCGGTCACACATCAACAAATAATAAATGTTCAATAAGAGATTGGTTGGTTTAAGTAGTAGAAGATTTGATTAAATTTTAATTAGTTGTATCCTATGAGACACAGTATACCTAATGCCATTAAAAAACACTAAGTTCATAATTTTAACACGAATGTTCAAAACAAGTGAAAAATAATAAAATTAAGTTCATGATGAATTCCATATAAGTTAAAATTGCTAGAATTTTTAATTAATATGAGTAAAAAAAACCCCATTATATCAAACAAAATTCGTAGACAAAATGATAAATAGCAAATTAAATATAGGAGTACCGTGATTTCTTTTAAAAGATAATATTGTTGGTCTCCATATTTTGATATGAAGTTAGCAATTATTGAAACATTTATGTTATATATAAAGATTTATCTCTCCCTTTTAATCAACTTACTCATCATATCTATATTTATATATATAGAAAATGAAACAAAAGAAAATTATATATCAAGATTTAAAGAAACTAAATTTAACTATTACCATAGAGAAAATATTTGTTGAGTGATAGGTTGTGCTGACAATTGTTGACATGATGCAATAACTCAAGATACGAGACAGTTAAAACATGGTTTAAAAAAAATCAAAACACAATATAAAGACGATTATAATACGAATAGACACTTTCTTTTTATGACTTAATCATTTGCAATATATAATTAATTTCATTTAATTTTAATGCTAACATGAATTAAACATAAATTAAAACACAATCCATTAATACCAACTGTGAGTGCTAGGCACATTGTAATACTTAATAGTAAACAATATTAAATAAAAGGACAATAATCCATCTACTGTGATAAGATATTTAGAATAGATAACTACAAATACCCATACTTATCAAATTCTTATTTACCTTTTCCAATCACATTTCCATATTTATCTACCTACAGCCTGCAGGCTTCTAATGAAACAATTAAAATGATGATATGAAAACGACTCCGAGATGGAAATGGCGCTGCCATGGGAAAATGAGTTAAGCCTCTATAAGTAAAATGGTCAAATTAATGTTTTTTTATGTTTAATTTCCTTATTATTAGATTTCCCTTTTTTTTTAATACTAAATCTTTATTTGACAAGTTTCTTTAGGGTTGCTCAACAACCTTTATTAGCAGTTTTTTTGTTTTATTTTAATAAAGAGAGAGCGAGTGAGCTGTGACTAAATAAAAATGATTAGTTAGAGATGTATAGCTCTCTTGTGTTTATGGATTGAAAATTTTAGGGCCAAATGTCTCCTCATGAGGATATACACGACCATGTTGTTATGCAGATATTAATAAAATTTTAATATATATATATATATATATAATGTACAGGCAACATTGATATAGTTATTTTAAAAATGATCTATTTCATCATTATAAGTATAAACGTTTATCAATATATATACACATATATATATATATATATTCCATGTAATATCGGATGAATTTTATAAGGTAATGTTGTTTCATTAATATATACATTCCTTTATAATACTTTTAAATTCTTCTATAGCTGCCTTTTAGTAATGTGCACACAGTAATATATAAATTGTGAAATCCATCAATTGCGATAATTTCTTTACTTACTACTACATATCATATTATTAGAACAGAAAATCAAACTTACTCCGCTGAACGAAGGTTTTTTATGCTAAGAGTCTGAACTAATTTACGCAATAAAAATTTACATGCGAGTGATGCGACTCATCAAAGTTTAAATTTTACAAATTGCAATGACGATACAAATCATTGAGTTAATACTAGAATATAAGTACACTAACGAGGAAGTAAAACATGAAAAAAATTCATTGAGAATTATGCCTTCATCTGTAAAGAATAAGTACCATCAATATAGGAATCATCTAACTGTTAAAATAAATATATAATTCGAATATTTACAATATTAGTAGTTCGATCATGGTTAAGTATAGTGTAAGCAGTTGAATAATTGATGAGATCGGTCTCGTCAAAATTAACTACAGAACCATAGAATTTCCCTAACTTCTAAAACAATAATCATCCATATTTTGCTCACATTGTTTATATTAACATTTTATTGACATTTACATATATATATATATATATCACGTATACATAAATACAAGAAAGCTGTAGATTTTATTGTAAGCCTTGATGCTTTTCTACCAACATCTTTTATTCAGCTATTGATGTAAAATTTTCGCCATCGTAACTTGGGCTATTGGTGTTATTCATTTCTCTGACTTTGTGTCGTATTACAATTCCATAAAAAAGGAGAATGAAAAATCAACGAGAGTTGGAAACTAAAAACCCTAAAAATTATCAAGGAGAATAGCTATAGATATAAAAGCAAGAGAATTTAACATACCTTGATTCTGATGGTGGTGTCTTTTATAATGTGGATATGTTTTTGCAACGTTAATCTTTGATATGGTCGATAAATTCCTATGAAACAACAACAATGTTACGATGATTACAACGATGAACACAAAGATCGCCGAATGGTGGACACGACCACTGCCTTTTTTCATCATCTTCGTCCCTCTCCCTCTGAATAATTTGATGCTTTCATCCAATTCTTATAGATGAATTCTGAGTGTAACTGATGATCTCAAATACACGCACGCACACAAAGATCAGAGGGAAAGAGACAGACTGGACTTGGACGTTACGGGTCGAAAAAGATGGCTTTCTAGAAAGGCACAGGTGGCATATAGCTAAAAAGGGGTCGTACAAATAGGTATAAGGTCATGGTTTTTTTTAAGGTATAAATAAGGTAATGGCATCCAATTATTGGCATCCCATCATCGTAATACTAAAACACCTTACCTACGAGGACCTCTCCCGGATGGCCACATAAGAATTTTTTCTTTTAAGTTGGCCAAAAAAGAAAAAGAATTTTTTTAAAATTATCCATCACTTCAATGGAAATGTACAACTAAAAATGGAATCTCATTGAGTTGAAGATGGCAATAGTTTATTGGGGGAAGAAAATATATATAATGTGGTCATCTAGTGCGTTTTATTTTTTAGTTTGACATTAGTTTGAATCAGATTATTTATTAAAATTATATATAAATAAAAAATAAATATTTTTATTCATAAATAAATTTTACAGATAAAATAAAAATAAAATATAGATATAGATCAGAGATATATATATATATATATAATATAGATTAAAAATAGATTGTTCAAGTAGAACCCTAATTCTTTTTTAAATTTATTTTCTTCTTTTCCTTTTCTTTCTATTATTTTTTTTCCTGTACAAGAAATCTGGGGATACTACTCCACATTACAGCCCAAAAGTCGCCACATAAACACATAAGAGGTGCCCTGGCCAAAATTAAAAAAAAAAAAAAAGAGAAGAAGTGGTGACTTAACTTTCCTTGTAACTTTCTTGCTTATGATTTGCCCTAATTTTGGGATTAAGTAACCAGTCCCGCTACTTGCATAACTATGCGGCAAAACTCATCCTTTAGTTATTATTATTATCATCATCTTTTTTATAACTTAATATATTACGAATATATAATCAAAATGAATTAAAAATTAATTTACACATGATCTGTGATAATGAGTCCAACATAATAAAAGGGAAAGTGATAAATAGCCAAGTCCAGTGTCCCATATATATAAGATGATCAATCAGCACCGATGGGTAGTCTGACTCTAGCCGTTGCTTGGGTCCTGGTCCAGCTGCATGTGGAGATAGAAAAACCTGGCGAGGTGAACAAGGGACTTGCAAATAATAATAATAATAATGAAGCTTATTCCCATCGTCTCACTGGCCGATAGCATATAAATTTATTAACAAAACGAAATGCGAAAGAGGAAAAATAGATAACCTGCGCAACGTTCTAAGTGGTGCTGCTGATCACGAATAACCTCTAAATAGATATGATTAATTATCCTGCACAAGTGTATGATTCCTGGATTTATTTCCAAATTAAAAAAATATTCTCCTAGATAAATATGCACTAAATTAGTAAATCCAAATTTGTTTTCTAATTTTGAAAACCAATATCATTACTATGTTAAATTTTTTTTTTTTTTAACGATTACAATGAGTGGGAAAATTTAAATATGGAACCTCTGACTTAAGAGACCAGAAATGATGCTAAATTATAAAACAATTGGCACTGTATTAAAGGTTTTGCAATTCGGATACAAGTGTATACAACTAGATATCGGTATCTGTTACATACCTACAAACATTTATCCAATACATATATACATACCTATGTATTAGCATCACATGATTGCATTGTGTGTATAAACATCAAAAGAAGTTCTACAAACAAATTTTGATCATAATAGAATGACCCAAATTAAAATCTTGTTACAGATGGGTGTGGAGTCAAATAAATTGTTATTGACTTTATATAATATTACCAGAGAAGGACCAAAGATGCATGAGGAAAAATTGAATACAATCATATAATAAAATTTAAAATATAAAGTTATAATTTTTAGATGTATGGATACTAGTGGAGTAGTCAAGTTCGTGCTACGTAAGTATCGCGCTATACGTGATTTGCGAAAAATGACACGTAATGACACGTCAAGAATGATAAAGAGAGAAGTGGAATTGGGAAGAGAAGTAGACAATCTCAATTGTCTCAAATGCACTTGTAACAGGTGAAGGAACTATTAAGATCAAATCCTATTTCTATTGATGAACAAGTGTTTGATTCCTTTGGAGGAAAGCTCAATGTTTCTTTCAATTATCTTTTACTTGGAATGAGGAGGGACTGGGATATGTATATAATTTGGTTATCAATGTCATCTATTAGATTATGTTGACAATTAATAATTAAGATGAGACTCTTTTATGCATGAGCTATAATAAGAAATGTTGGTTGAGGGATAGGCCTATCCAATGGCCCTACACCAATCCACCATGACAAATCTCTCTTGATCAACCCATTGAGAATTAGACTCTTCAAGTCAAGCCTAAATAAATAAAAAAATAATATTTATATAATTTAAAGCCCATTGACATCATTAAATCAAACCACATAGATCATTTTAGATGAAAAAAAAATTATATGCAAATAATATATAAATACTCAAAGAAAAGAATAAATATGTAATTATGATTTTACATCGTTAAATGTATTTGATAAATTGAAAAATAATGGTAATCATAATATATTTATTTCACAAAAAAATCTACATTATGCATACATAAAGAGGATTCATGAAGCATGATCTGATCAACTATTAAGTCCTTTCACATTAAAAAACACTCAAAATCTACAACTTTAACTCCAATTTACTCAAAAGTTAACCCACAATTAATAATTAATCACATAATTCATTGAAGGTAATGAAATTTTAAGGTTATTGACCTATTTAAATTTTAAAATCAAATTTATAGATAAATTATTTATAGTGGATTACACTACAAATAACTCTAGTTAGGTCGAACTAAAGAGAGCTTTTGAATGCTTGGACTTTGTTTATTTAAAATTATTAAGCTTAACCTCAACCTGAGCCTTTTTATTATGTTTGAAATTCATCATTGAGTTCATAAACGAGTTTTATTTCAAACTTGAACTTGACCTATTTACAAATCGAGCTCGAACGGTGATGAATGAACTTTTCATCATGACTAAAATTTAAGCTTGAGTTCGATACGTTTACAAATCGAGCTTAAGTTGAGTTAAGTTTAAAGTGAACCAAACTCGTATAGTTCATCAGTGACTTAACTTGCATGCAACTATAAGATATGATATAAAGTTAAATTCGAGAGGCATATACAAAATAAATAAATAGATGAATGGAGGATGATAATTAAGAATGGAAAATTCTATTTGAGTTTTTTTTTTTTTTTTATACCTAGATTTCTATCAAACCTAAAAATAATACATGAGAGTCACAACACACACACATATTAAATGAAAATTAGTTTTTAGTATTAACTCTCTCTCTCTCTTTCTCTCTCTCTCTCTCTATATATATATAGATAACTCATAAACCTGTTAGTGAGCTAGTTTGCAAGTTTATTTAGAGTTTAGACAAGCCTATTCACAAGAATAAATAAGCTGTCTCATGAGTCTAAATTAGAGCTTAAACTTGACTCATATAAATAAATGACTTTTATTTTAAGCTCAAATCCAGCTTGTTTACTAGTCGGGCTTGAGTTAAACAAGACAACCTAAGCCGAGTTTAAAGCGACCCAACCTATCAATTGGGAGTGTGTTTGTAGCCTATGACCTGTGTAGGTTAGTTTGTAGCTCTTATTAAAACCTATCATTTTTCACTAAACTTTAAATAAAGGAAACAATTGCTAACATTTTTTTTTTATGACAAGAGAAACCAGAAGATCTAAGCTCAAACCATACCATGTATAAATCCAACCCATATCATGGAATTTCTCTAATATGCCTCACTGCCTAAAACGTCCTTTCATTTGTAAATATATGGTTGGATCGTTGGATAAATACAATATAAAATCAGAACTCGAAGTTGAAGTATTCAAAATTTATAAAGATAATTGGTTCTATTGAACTTCAGTTTAGCAACTTTAAACATTAGCAAGCGCACCTACAAAAGTAGTATAGAAAGGATTAGATCGGATCCTAAGGGATCGATGGCAAATAATGTACTCACATTCCATCCATTATCTAACCAAGAAAAAATTTAAAAGAACATGGTAAAAACAAAAGCTAAACTATGTTAATGGAATATTCACAAGTGTTTGTTGGACAAAATTAGAGAATGGGTTTGCAACTTTAGAAAAACAACAGCCTAGTGTTTACTACACCAACTCCTTATCATATGATTTCATAAAAATAATACTCTGAGAGAGTAGTTTGTTGGGATACTTGTACTGCCAGATTCACTGAGGTAAACTAAAGCTTCACTTGAAGTTAGTAGTTTTAGATCCAGATACTAAACCTACATAAAGAATAAGAATCCTTTGTTTGAAAAACCAACTCAATGAATTTTAAAAACAAGTGACAAAAAGTTTTCACCCGTCCTCTCTCGAGATAAAAAGGATTAACTCCATTAGTAGCTATAGATCTATTCAAAAGAATTACCTCGTAGCTTATTCAATTGAAATCAAGCATGAATTTAACAAGTGCACCACACAATTAGATTTACGAAAACAAATCAAGCTACTAATTATAAATACCCAGTCAATTTACTTTAAAGCACATTTGCAATCATGTGAATCAAGATTTGGATTCGTAAATCCTAAGTTGTAGGAGATTATTTTTCCATAGGTCTAAACATTTAAGAAAAAATCTGAAGAAGTAAATCAATTCGAAAAATTATTCAATTAATTTCTCAGATTCTTGCAACAATCACAAACATCAGGGTTAAAATGATTTTACCTAGAAAACTATGAGTCTTTTAAAGCAAGAATAAAATTGATTTCTTTCACCCTTGAATTCTCTTTCTAAAACTATGTTTGATAAAATTTACAATATTGTACACTACTTACAACGCATGTTTGCCCATTTATTTATAGGCTCAGGGTACATAAAACATGACGTGGCAGATTCTTTCATAACAAAATTCTTCTCATCTCCCCGCACATGCATGTTTTCATGTACTTTGGCTATCGCAGGCAAAATGTAGCTCTGGTTGAGTGCTCACAGTGAATGGAAAATAAGATCAACATTGAAACGCTAAGGAACACTTGCATTTTTGTCCATCCATCTATCCAAGGTAAAAAATTGAAGTCATGGAGGCTTGAATAATTGAGGCTTGAAGTAGATATGTCCAAGAATTGATCTTCAAATTAAGGATTGAATATAAGGCTCGAATTTAAGGCTGGACAGAAGCTTTTTTGTGAATTGAGGCTCGACCTCCTCAGAACACATGTCGAGGGTGACATCGAAGGCTCGAGGTTGAAGCACAACAGACCATTTTTCTTCATTCTACTTCAACTTTTCAGCCTTGATGGTGATTTCACAAGGCTCGACTTTGTCCAACTTTGACTTTGTTTGCTGTTTTGCTCCAAATATGATAAAAACACTCCATTTCTCCTTCTTTGGATTCAAGGAGCTATAAAATACAATTAACATTAAAAGCACATGTATTCATAGGAATTTATTCAAAAAATACATCAAAATTAGCTCAAATTCCTAGGAAAAAGATAGAGTAAAAGTGACTTATCATGTTCCTCCACACTTAAGCCTTTTCTTGTCCTCAAGCAAAACATCATTCCAAACCAATAAGGCTTAATAAGGAAACAAATCATAAATGGAAATTTGACCAGATCAGATACAATTTGAATCATCTCAGCACCTCAAATATTCTATCATCTCTATTGACTGTGCTAAAATTACTTTTGCTAAAATCACAAGACTTATCTATGTAGATCAGCCTTTACCGTCATCATTTAATAAAGAATTTTAAAGCAAAAATTATTCAAAAGATCAATCAGAGTAAGAAAGAAACTCAATCAACTTTATTCCCCTTATATATAAATATATGTAATTCCTTAATCATCTCCCTAAGCAGAGTAATCAAGAATGAATGCATACATATTAGTTCATCCTTTGAATCTTTTTTCTCGTTTTATGCTTTTAATTTTAATTATTCCAAGCTGCAGAGGGGAAGGTTTTTGTCTTCTTCTTCACATTTCCTTTGGACGGGTTTTTGTCAGCTTCTTTTTGCTTCTCTCTTTTTTTTATTATATTAAAATTGAAAGAGGGACAAGAAATTGCTCTTCTAATGGACCAACCCATGCCCATTCCAATTCTAATTATATATATATATATATATATATATATATAAGGCATGAGGAAAAATTATCAAGTTATGATCATCATTTGAACATTCACTAGAGATTTAAACAGCTCTCAAAATGACTAAATTGAAAAATATACAGATCACTTAAGCTTCTATAAGAAAATCGAGTAGCCTTACTAAGGACCTTAAGCTACTTCCAGCTTTAAATTTCTAAACTAAACAACAAGTAAAACTACTTCAAACATATATAGTAAAGTGATTTAAACAAAATAAACATAATTCAATCTCATGACAATTTCATTGATCATTCAGTTGAATGATTTTTCGAAAAAAGTTTGTCAAATTTTAACCATTTTATTGATTTCTTATGATTTTGCATAGAAAAATTTATCTTTCTTCACAATTACTCTATTCTAGAATCATTCTACAGTCAACCCTATATCTTGCTAATCCCTCCCCTACACTTAAACTAAACATTGCCCTCAATGTTTAACAACATGCATAACAAACAGGGGATTCAAATCAAATTAGAGCAATATTCAAAAATTAGAAGTTCAAAGGAAAACTTCTCTTTTTGTGAGGCTTGAGTGTCAAATTGTTATTGTTGTCTTCATTGCCATGAAGTTCTATTCTAACAAATTGCAACAAAGATCAACAGTTATCAAGGCTCAATTAGAGCCTCAATAGAGTTATGGACAAAAATTTCATAGAAAAGAATCCGCATTATTAAAAATAATAAAAGAATATAAGAATTTATTAAAACACACATAAGGAATTTTAAAGAATGAAAGGAATTTAATGCTCGTCTCCTAGCCAATATTTCCAACTTCTATTGAATTCATTTCCTCTGGGTCTAGGAGCATCATCGCTTCTTTCTCTTCCTCTACTCTACTGCTTCCACTATCTCTACTACTACTTCGATGATGTTGTGGAGGATGATCAACTGACTGGCTACTTGATTGAGAGGGGACAACTCCTTTTTGTTGTTCAGCCAATTTGGCTTCATGTTCAAATTGCTGTTGCAGTTTTGCGCAAAAATTTCATCATTCTTTTGCTGGTCTAACTCGCACTTCTTTACCTCTTCTCTTCTCTCCTCTTATTTTCTTCCTCATCCTCACTACCCTCCAAGGAGCTATCTTCATATAATTCTTCATCTTCATCTGTCTCCTCTATTTCTTGAGGAATTTCACTTGGTTCTGAAAGAGATGACTTAGGCAACTGTGCTTCTTTAACTACTTTAGTTTGAGCTTCTTCAATTCTCCAGGCTGCATATATTTCATATGGAGTAGCTAATTTCTAAGCTAATTCATCATCAGCTTTTCTCTGTTTAATCCTCTTGGATTGCTCCTTTGCTCTTTTCCTGGCTTGATCCATCTCTCTATAGATCTCCTTCCTACTTCTGACAGCATCCAACATGTTTTGTATAGTAATACTATCATCCAAATATGAGAATCTTTAGGTACTTCAAGAGGTTCTATTGAAGAGCTTTGCAAGGCTTTAGGAAGAGGTATATCTTTATTTAACTCGACAGGATCAAGAGTCATTGGGGTTTCCGTCTGATTACACCCCTCTTCTTGATTCGAGGACTTATTCTTTTTAGATTATTTCTTCTTCTTTTTCTTTTCATTCTTTTTAGCAGCCTTATTTGGAGGTGCTTCTTACTCTCCTTCTTTGTCAAATTGCTGCTGTAGAGCTCTAGCAAGCTCTTCATCTTGTTGCTCTTACTCTTTATACTTCTGAATATATTATTGGTACTCTTGCTCTCTTTGAAGAAATTCTTCTTTTTCCTTCTCCTCCTCAGTTTCTGGTGGAATAATTGGTCTTCCCGCTGCTACTCTTTGTGTTTCCTCCTTAACCATTAATCATATTTCTTTTGTCGAGCTTGTTCCTCATTGAATGCTTATAAATTTTCCATAATGAATTCTTCTCTATCCAACTCGACTTATCCTTCTTCAAGTATGTCAGAACCATATTCGTCTAGGAGATTTCTGGCTACTTCTTCCAAAGAATTATTTACATGTGCTTTGTAACCTTCTTCCTCATTGACTATTTGTATAATCATGCTGGTAATTGCTTGGATGATGTCTTTTTCTTCATTAATCTCATCTTCCAAAATTTCAATGATCAATTGGTTAATGGCTTCTAAGAGTTTTTCATCAAGCAAAAGGGGAATATCACTTTCAAGAACTTCATTGGAGGGAATTAGCAATTTAATTCTTTCATAGAATACTTGATCAAAGGGTTTTCTTAAATAGATATCTCCTACTATTGTTGGAGCTCCGTGGACCACTATATGGTGCACTTGTGATTGGAAACACTGACAGATTTCATTATCGGCTATCTCTTCTTACAACAAAATTTCATCTACAAATTTTCTCATGATAACATCAAGTTAAGCATCCAGGACATTAAATTCTTCTTCATCAGTCGGGCATAAATTCATGTCAATCCTTTTATTTGCTACTATTGCTGCAACTTCATTGGAAATATCCATAGCAACTTCTTATTCCACTGCAATTCTTTCTACAGCTCATGGCTTTTGTACAATTTGTTGAACAAGATCACTCAAGAGGTTTAGATTGTACTCTTCATCTGAATTCTCACTCTGGTGAGCTACTGGAACATCTTCTAAAATTGGCTCCATAATTGCTTCAACAATGTGTAGTTGTGCTGGATCAGCAACAACTTCTGTATTATGTGAAACAGAAGCATCATCCTCATTTAAATCATCAGAAAGAATAAGTTTCCTTCTTTTTGGTATAGGTTTCTTGGTTCTTTGTTTCTTGAAGGTTTTGGGTAAGGTAGGGACAGGAGCTAAGCTTATTAATGCTTGCTCATTTGTTTCAGGCTATACAATGGATTCATTATCCTCACCAATTTTGTGGACAGGTGACTCAGCTAACTATTAGGTAGTTTGTGTTTGGGGTATATGTATTTGTGGCTCATTATGTGCATGGGATTGTGTATTTACAGGTGAGGTATGTAGCAAAATTGTGGGAGAATGTATGGGTGATTGTCTAGTTGATGAGAATAGTTCGGTATCATCGTCAAGATATGACTCTAGCAAAACTGGTGATGGAGAAGGTGATTTGGCTGTTGTGGATTAAGGCCGGAAACCACTTCCAAAACATATGTTATCATTTTTTTTTTTTTTTTGCAATTTCTCAATTCCTTCTTTTGTTCCTTTCTCATGATCAGACAATCTTCCTTTTACTTCTTTCATCTCAGCTTCTAATTTGTGGAAACTGGCTGTTGAAGGTTGAGAACTAACTTCTGGTGCAAAAGCTTCAGTAGGAATTTCTTATTGGACTTCTTGTTGGGGTTATGTCTCATCTCTAGTTTGATAAGCTGGTGCAGCTGATACAAGAGCAAGCTGTGGCTCTAATGTCACTAGTTTTGCAACCACTTTAGCTAACTTCCAATCCTTAAAGGACTTCTTTTGTAAATCCTTGTAACTACATACCACATCTGTAGGTCCTTGGTCAGGCCACATTCTTAAATTCTTCAAAATTCTAAAAATCAAACCCCCAAGAAAATTTCCTTTGCAATGCAAAGTAGCTTGATACTTTATTTTGCAAGCAAGTAACAAACCCACATTTGTTTTTATCCCCCTCATTATGCTAATCATTGGCTGGAGTTCAGCTTCAACAATGGTAGTACCTTCTTCTAATTTTGAAAAGATTCTCTTGATTAGCATATAATGCAGCATCTTTACACTTTTATTTTTAAAATTTGAACCCATTACTCTTGAAGGAGCAAATGGTCCTTGAATTTCTTTAGCAATGAAACTTTTGACCTATGAATTCTGCTTCATTCAAATATTCTTCATCATCATATAGGCCCATTGTAAAAATAAATGTCAGCATGGGGACCTGCCTGTACTCCTCAAATGCATAAAAATTAACAGAATTGTCCAAGCGGGGTACTTCTTCATCCATCTTCAAATTGGCCATAAATGCTATCATTACTCCGCAAAAGCTTCCTCCTCTATCTTAAAAACTCTACTCCATCCAGAATTTTTAAAATATTTCTTAAATTCAGTCTCCATCCCATAACTCCTTAACAACTCCCAATTCAATACTGAATTTTCAACTATTCTCTTATGAACCAAATACATATTATATCGCTCTCCATCTTCATCAAATAAACCACTAAGAGTAGTAGAGTTGGTACTTACTTGAATTTTTTCCTTGTTCAATTTTTGCTGTGAGTGAGATTGCATTTATTTCCTTTTTGATGCCATTATACTTAGAAAAAAAAAAAAAAAGAACATCAAACTAAAATGCATATTTCAGAGTATTAAAAATGAAAAATCCCTAGTTCTCTTTCATTTTTCGAAACAAAACTTGATATTACTTTTTTTTTTAATAATTAGAAACAAACTAGGTCTATATAGAAAAACAGTATGTTCAAAAACTGAGAACGAAGTTTGTGACTAATTACACAAAGTTTTGAAAACCAATTCATATCATTAGAGAAAAACTTTTCTATTTATCAAACATTCTAAAACTCTGTAAAACCTTAAAAATGTACAAATTTAACTTCTTCAAAGATAAAACAATAAAAACAAAAGAAAAAGGAAAGGAAAGAGCTTACCATAATGGATTGATTCTTCACATAAGAAAAAAATTTTACGTAGTTTTTAGGAATGCAAGTTATATACAAAGAAATTCTTTCTATCAAGTTTGAAAATACATATTTTTTTAACGCAAGAGGGAAATGAATAGTCTTTTTGTTCTTTTTATATTAAGGAGGGTCGAGAGCAACGTTAGGCTCGACAAATTATATTTTGAATAATTTATTTGCAAAAGAATTAATGAATTAACGAATCTTGACTTAAAAATAAGTTGCGGGTTATTAAAAGAATAAAGAAATAAAGAATCGAAGCTTAAAAATAGCCTTTATTTTATTCCTACATAAAGAATTAACAAATTCGAGGCTTAATGTCGAGGATCATCATCGAGGCTCAACTTAAGGCTTACCTTATCAAAACCTATAGTTGCTTCGAGGCTTAACTTTTCACCTGTATTAGAATTCTCATAAAGGTAAAACAACAAATAATCTCATTCATTTACCTACTGTTCCATGCATTCAAACACAAATTATAACAAAAACATTCATCACTTGCCTTAATCATAAATAAAACAGGTATAAAAAACCTGATAACTGTCTTTACAAACAAACTTAATAGCTTTTATCCTACAAACATTCTTAAACGCAAATATTCAGATTCTATCTCTTACTTCAAACAAACTTTCTAAAATCCCTCTCAAACAAAAGCAAAAATATATGATAAGCATCCCACGAATCATCATTGCTTCGATTGGTCATAGAGGTTGGCTTCTGTATTTGGTAGTAAAGATCCAAAAGGTCTTTCTGAGAGTAACTTTGAAATTTACCTAAGTTTGGTTTCCAAATTATGAATTGCAGCAGTATGATTCCCTAAAGTTGCATCAACTCCTTGCTGCATGTTCTCAGAAGCTTTAATAAACTATGATATCGTGTCCTCCAACGAACCTTTGTTGTTCTGAGCAACATTCATCTTTTGACCTTGACCCTAATAATTTTGTGGATTGCCAAAAGATTTGGGAAGGTTGTTATTATTCCACTTGAAATTTGGGTGGTTCTTCCATCTAGGGTTATATGTGTTACTGTATGGGTCATTCTTTTGACCACAAAATTAGACACAAATTCAACACTCTCAAAGGTCATTCCTTCTATAATCGGTCCACATCTATCCTCAATCATATTCATCTATCCATGTCCTATGGACATACTCTCTACTTTCTTACTCAGAGCATCAATTTTGGAAGCTAGGTTGGTCACTAGGTCAAGCTCAAAGTCGCCTCTTAACTTCTCCTTCTTTGTTCTCATAGATGACCATTGATAATGATTGTTTGCCATATCTTCAAAGAAGTTCATATACTCCTCAGGAGACTTATAATTCAAACTTCATCCAACTGCAGCATTGATTAATTACTTAATCCCATAGTTTAAACCATTATAAAATGTTTGCTCTTGGGTCCATTCAGGTAATCTATGGTGTGGGTAGCATCCTAACAACTCCTTCCATCTTTCAAAAGCTTCATATAATGCCTCAAAGTCCATTTGGTGGAATGAAGCAATATCAACTCTTAATTTGGCTTTGTAGGATGGTAGGAAATATTTTCTCATAAATCCTTCAGCCATCTGTTGCCAAGTGGCAATGGAATTTTTAGGTAAATTGTTCAGCCATTTCTTTGCATTCCCTCTAAGGAAAAATGGAAACAGTCTTAATTTAATTGCATCCTTCGACACACCATTGATTTTAAAGGTATCACTGATTTCCAAAAATTGTTGCAGATTGTTATTTGGATCATCATTTGGATAATGTTGGGCTTAATTTCAAAGTTATTTGCTACAACTCGAGGCTTAACTTATGCTAGTGTTCGCTCCTTCTAGATCTAACTCTTCATGGATTTCTCCCCTGTTGTCGTTTTCAACTATTTCATCTAATAATGATTTTGATCTCTCTTTGTTCCCTGATCTGGATTTTCTCCCTATACGCTGGGGTTTAGGATTAAATGGAAACAAAGATTTAGAGTGACTCCTAGTCATAATTCTACATATTATTTAGAAGAGAATCAGATAGAAACAAAATAAAACTTAGCATGGACAAAAAGAATTAATATAACATGGACAAAAAGAATTAATAATTAACAAATTAAAAAAACAGATATGTACAAAAAAAAGAATGAACGAATTAAAGGATTAAAGAACTATACAACAAAAGAAATATAGGAATATACAAGAATATGTATAGAAAGAAATAAAGAAACAAGAAAACATAAATAAAAACATAAATATATATAGAACAACAAAAAGGAAAGATATATACAAAAGTAGATATATACAACAAAAATATGTACAGATATATACAAACAGAATTATGTATGGATATATGAAAAACAGACATATACAATATTTACAACTGTTAGTAGCTAGAATAATAAATGGAATTACTTTCTGATATTGCCTTGTTGGGCTTCAAAATAAATGAATCCAACACCAATCCCCGACAATGATGCTAGAAAACTTGGTTGGATCGTTGGATAAATACAATCTAAAATCATAACTTGAAGTTGAAGTTTTCAAAATTTATAAAGCTAATTGGTTCTGTTCAACTTCTATTTAGCAACTTCCAACATTAGCAAGCGCACCTACGAAGTAGTATAGAAAGAATTAGGTCAGATCCGAAGGAATCGGTGGCAAATACCAAACTCACATTCCATCCATTAATAAAATATTCACAATCATTTACTAGGAAAAATTAGAGAATGGGTTTGTAACTTTTGCAAAAACAGCTGCCCAGGGTTTACTACACCCACTCCTTATCATGTGATTTCATAAAAACAATACTTTGAGAGAGTAGTTTGCTGCGATACTTATACTGTCGGATTCAATAAGGTAAACTAAAGCTTCTCTCGAAGTCAATAGTTCTAGATCCAGATATTAGACCCGCATAAAGAATAAGAATCTTTTGTTTGAAAAACCAACTCGATGAATTTTAAAAACAAGTGACAGAAAGTTTTCACCTGTCCTCTCTTGAGGTAAAAAGGATTAACTCCATCAGTAGCCACAGATCTATTCAAAAAAATGACCTCTCACCTATTCAATTGAAATCAACCATGAATCTAACAGGTGCACCAAACAATTAGACCCACAAAAAGAAATCAAGCTACTAATTACAAATACCCAGTCAATTTACTTTAAAGCGCATTTGAAATCACATGAATCGGGATTTGTATTCGCAAACCTTAAGATGTAGGAGATTATCTCTCAATAGGTTTAAACATTTAAGAACAAATCTGAAGAAATAAAATCAATTCAAAGAATAATTCAATTAATTGCTCTAATTCTTGCAACAATCATAAACATACCTAAAAACTATGAGTCTTCTAAAGCAAGATGAAAATTGATTTCTTTCGCCCTAGAATTCTCTTTCTAAAACTATGTAAGCGAAAATTTACAATAGTATACACTACTTACAATACATGTTCGCCCTTTTATTTATAGACTCATGGCACAAAAAACATGACATATTTATTACATGACGTGGCAGATTCTTTCATAATAGAATTCTTCTCATCTTCTTACACATGCGTCTTTTCATGCGCTTTGGCTATTGCAGGGAAAATGTAGCTTTAGTCAAGTGCTTGCAATGAATGGAAAACAGGTTTGACACTGAAACGCTAAGGAACACTTGAGTTTTTATCCATCCATCTATCGAGGGTAAAAATTGAAGTAGTTGAGGCTCGAATAACCGAGGCTCAACTTTAAGGTTCGATAGAAGCTTTTCTATAAATTAAGGCTCGATCTTCTTAAAACACATGTTGAGGCTCACATCAAAGGCTCGAGGTTGAGGCACGACAGACCATTTTTCTTCGTTTTACTTCAACGTTTTAGCCTCGATGGTGATTTCATAGGGCTCGATTTTGTCCAACATTGACTTTGTTTGTTGTTTTGCCCCAAATCTGATAAAAACATTTCATTTCTCTTTCTTTGGATTCAAGGAGCTATAAAACAATAATTAACATTAAAAGTATATGTATTCATAGAAATTTATTAAAAAAATGCATCAAAATAAGCTCAAATTCCTAGGAAAAAGATAGAGTAAAAGAGACTTATCAATATATAATATAGCTTTTTCTCCCCATTGGCCCTTACTTTTCCCTTTTCCCTTTTCCAATTTCTTCTTACTTCTTCACCAAATATTGAACTTACAAAATGCAAAACTCGTTAGCGAAAACCTTTGTAACCTCCAAACTTCAAAAATTTATAACTCTCATAATCTACCTCCATTTCCTAATTTGCAAATTACATTATGATCATGATACTTCATTACCTAAAACAAGAGTAAGCTTGATAGGGTTTTGCTAGTGTTTATGTTTTGGATGAACTCAAACATTGTGTTTATCAATGTTTATATTAATTTGATACGTTCTTAGGATTTCGACATAAAACTTTAGTTTATACTTACTTCATTGTAATCCTTAAGCTTGGAGGAACGTTTCTTGTGTGTTATAGGTGAAAATATTTATTAGCTAAGGCAACTATTGGATTACTTTGAATAAAACAATATAAGGCCATGGTAAGTGGGATTTCTTATGATTTACTGCTCTTTCTATATGTTTGGTACGTTTCATGGCTGTTTATCGACCGTTTATGGTGTAATATGTGCCTTGAATTAGTTATTGATGAGTTTGGATGTTTGCTTTCGTTTAGTTATAGCTTATAGTGCAAAATTTGTAAAATTTTTATGAAGATGACGAATGTCGTTTAGACGCCAGCAAGACCTCGATCATCCTAACACTATTTTGTATTTTCAGTATATTTCTATCATCTGAACTTTAATTGAGATGATTCAAAATACTATGGAAAGCTAAGAAAGAGATATATAATTTTCATGTTTTAAGTTTTAAAAAAATATAATTGTATCAAGGTATAAAATTGGTGTAAAGTTACGAAAGTTCTCAAGCTTATGGTAGCAAGTTGATTTGTCAGTTAAACTTTTAGGCACCTAAACCCATCACCCATGTTTTATCAACCTATGTTAAATATAAAATTTATAGATTGCTAACATTATTATACACAAATATTAGATATTAAATAGATCCTAAGGATTACTCTTCACGAGCTATATGACTCATGTAAACAAGCTTATAATGACTCACGTAACTATACAAGCTCTTAAAATATATTTCCTTTGGAACAAGTTTCAAAGAAAAATATATCTAATATATATGTAAATCTCATAAAAAAAAAACTTGAAACGTCTCATATGATGTACAATCCCATGTACATGTTTAGAAGAGTGACTAACCAATGTTGTGGTTAATGATTGCAAATAGATTGCTTGAATGTGCTCTTGTGTATGAATTATGTATCCTGCATTACCTCATCTGGATTGAATGGTATATATGAAGTGATAATGGATAATGCATTTGATGTTTGAGAATGAGTTGGTTGAATATACTCTATGTGTAAGTTGTTTTTTCTTGCATTACTTTGCTTAAAGTGAAATGAATATTGATTGATCACCCTAATTCTATTAACGACAATGCAATTGCATGGACTCGTATAATTAATTATAGTCACCGTCTGGCAATATAGTGGAGGGAAATAAGTTTTAAGATATGGGTATATCTTCTTCAATTAAGATATTATTAAGTTAAGTTTATGTTTTGGCTTCGTAGAACGAACTAACAAATCAGGGGACGTCTCAGACAGGGAATCCATGTAGGACCATTGTCTTCGGTCTTATTGTAAGTCTTAAGAGCTCTTGGCTTAAGACTACATTTAATGTATTGAGAGCCTCTAAGCATGAATTAACTAATTTAACAGTAGCCAAAACTTTGAGAACCATGCTACATGGAGCATGATGCATGGCAGATCCTAAGCAAAGTAATTGCCTATCCAAGTAGTTTCTATAGTAAGTTATGGTGATGCAATTGAAAGTGGCAACCAATAGCTCAATTAGCCATGCAAAGCCAAGTTGATTTGGTGTGTTTCTCTTTATAGGTAATTTTTAAGAAAGAAAAGTCTGAGACAAATAATTGAGGCCTTTATTTTTTACATTTGGTGAGCTTCGTAGGCCAACAGAAAATAAGAAGAGCTGAGGCCATGTGTCCTTTCTTCCTTTTAAAAGAACTCAGTAGGGACTAAAGAAAAAAGAAAGAAATAGACTTGGGGAGAAATTATTTCCACTTGAATTCCTTCTTTAGTTGAATGCTTATGGACAGAATATAAGATGCAAGAAGGAGAAAAATGGGACGACATATAGAGGAAAATAGAATATGAGCGATGGATAGAATAGAAGAGAGACACACAGCTTAAGTTTTCTTTTCTTCTTGGGGACTTCCATGCCTCGGAGCTTTAGCTCCATTTTATTTTCTTCATGTAAATAATTTTTATGAGTAGATTCCATCCCAGGAGCATTGGGAAACATCATCTGAACTTAGAGTTAGGAATGGGATCTTCAATCTAGGTGATTCTGTTCTCTTTCTATTCTTCTTGCTTTGGATGTTGTTTAACTTGTTGTTCTTCTTGAACTCCATTAAGAATATGAATTAGAAATCTGTGGTTAGGGTATTAGTTGATGGGTTTGAGTTATTTTCCATGATTGTGTTGCTTCATCAAGTTGTTGGTTCCAGTTCATCAAATGTTTTATTTGTTTGGAATACATATAGATCTAGGATGGAGTTCGAGAAAACGTTTTCTAATCGCTCCATAAATGGCTAATTTTGGATAAAGATAGACATAGTAATATGCACTTTGATTCAATTAGGAATTTAGGAACTTAAAAGGATTAGTCAACTAATTTCTTATCTAGAAATAGAAACGATTAATTTGGGTAATCTCGGGTATTTATTTACTTTGAGAAAAGGAAGTTATATGTAGTGTATAATTGCTTGAAAAACCTAAATCAATTAATAACTTGGCATACTCAACACATGTTTAGTTAATAGCATGAATTTCACATTGATTGATATTCAGGTTGTTTGATTCATATTCGTATTCTTTTAGGTGTTGGAAATAACAAAATTTTGGTAAAGTAGTTTAATTTTTTTTAATTCTTTTTATTAACTCAAAAATCAAACTCATTGGTTTCCTAGCTATAATTAGGTTGAATATAGCTGGAAGCTACCCCTTATTCACTGTGGACACGACTCAGTACTCATCGAAATTTATTACTGCACCTTGATAGGTAGGGATTTTTGAAAAGGTCACCCTAATAGCCAAGGATTTAGATCACCTTGATAGCTAAGGATTTTGAAAGGTCACCCTAATAAGCAGAGAATTTTGGAAAGGGTCAACTTGATAGGCAGGGATTTTGGTCACCCTAATATCTAAGGATTTTGGTAAAGGTCACCTTAATAGTTAAGGATTTTGTAAAGGATCACCCTAATAGATAGGGATTTTGGCCACCCTAATATCTAGGGATTTTAGTCAAGGGCCCCCTAATAATCAGGGATTTTTGTAAAGGTCACCCTAATAGGTAAGGATTTTGGCCACCTTGATAGCCAAGGGATTTTAGGAATTAGGTCACACTTATTGGCAGGGATTCAGGGAAGGTCACCCTAATAGTCAGGGATTTTCGTCATCTTGATAGCCAAAGGTTTTACAGAGGTCACCCTAGTAGCTAGAGATTTTGGTCACCCAAATATCTAAGGATTTTACTCACATTGATAGCCAAAGGTTTTGGTGATTTCATTGGGGATTCAAAAGGCTCACTCGAATGCTTTTAGGATGTTCAGAAAAAGGCTTTGTTAGATTTGTGTGAAGACAAATTATTACACTTCATTGAGGAAAACGGTCATTTGTTCAGATTCTACTAGTGAAGATTGCATTGACATGTTTAAAAGAGGGAAGAATGTGTTCATTAGATTTAACTAAGTAGTCATGTTATCAAATCCTATAAGGGAGAAAGGGTGAATACTCATTGGGGAGGTAAATTTCATGTAATGAGGTCAAGTTTTGTGTACTCACCTTGATTTGGAGAGATTGTATTCATTGTAGTTGGTTTTGGTTCATTTTGCAATAATCACTTGTGGGTCTGATCTCGATTCGATTGAGTAACAACAGTATGCCCTAGATTTCTAGCACTAACTTGAGCTACCTCTTTACAACATGGAATTGAAGGTTGTTCACTTAACATTAGAATTCTTGCTAAGAAGCTCACTATTTTTCAACTTCAAGCATTTCAGGCATAACAAGATTAACCATCGTTTTAATCTACTCACATGGGTAGGATGATAAATTGGAACTGGCAATTCAATATATCCAAAATGACATTCACATTTTCCTATATTAGAGGTATCATAGGTCTAACACTTCCTAAACTCCAAAGATGCACTTGAATAATTTTTTTCTATTCTTTCTATTAAGAGTTATTTTAGGATTCATAGCAAGCCATGTTGTTCAGAAATCATCTGTCTTGACTTAAATTGTCCTAATTTCTACATCAAACATCGCTACATAGATTTACTCAAACTAGAACTATGAGTTTACAAGTGCTCTTACCGAGGAATATCTCTTTTCATAATTAGAAACAAAGGGTTAGTCCATTCAATAATAAAAAGTCCCTTTCTAAGAAAAGAAGCCTAAATGAAACAAAGTCATGTAAAAAGTGTATAGGAGTGAGATTTTATGAGAATCCTTCAAGTATGAGGAGTGACTTTATTTACTGAGGGGACGAAGGAATGAGATGAGATGGTCCATCACCATTAGTCCTTTTGTGATATTGTTTTCATTTACAAAAGATAAGAATGCAACAGCAAAGAGATAGACCCTCAAAACATCAATAAAGTTTCATTTCATTCATGGATAATACAACTTTGCAGCATTTGCATTTACAAGGTCTCTCAGAGTTGATCCATCCATTTTAGCCAATATCAATGCACCACCCATCATGACTTTCTAGATTACATATGGTCCTTCATAATTTGAGGCAAACTTTCCTTTAAGATCTATACATTTGGTAATACTTTCTGAAAATCTAGATTTCCAACTTGGAAGTTTTTAAGCCGTAGTTTCTTATTGAATAACCGAGCAATTCTGCTTTGATAATACTAACCATGAAAGATTGCCCGTAATCTCTTTTCATCAACTAAATTAAGTTGCTCTATCCTTCTTTAGCCCTATTCGGCTTTGTTAATTAATTTTCAGAGATTACTGAAGAGATGGGATTTCTACTTCTATTGGAAGGACCACTTCAGGTCCATATATAAGGAAGTATGAAGTTGCCCCAATTGATACTCAAACTGTGGTCCTGGGAGCATCTCATTCCAATCTTTATATGTTACTACCATCGTTTCGACGATTTTCTTGATGTTCTTGTTAGCAGCTTAAATTACCTAATTCATCTGTGGTCAATATAAGGTGGAATTCTTGTGGTGTATCTTGAATTGTTGACAAATCTCATCAATCAACTTATCTTACAGGTTAGTTCCATTGTCGGTCATTATAACTTTAGACACTCCATATCGAGACATAATGTCTCTCTTGAGTAATTTGGCAACCATGCATTTGGTGACATTTGCATAGGAGGTAGCTTCCACCTGTTTGGTGAAATAGTTTATGGCTACTAAGATAAATCTATGTCTATTGAAAGCTTTTAGAGTGATAGGCCTAAGCACATCAATGCCTCACATAGCAAATGGCTAAAGAGATGACAATATGTGTAGTTTCTGAGGAGGTGTATTCTTTCTATCTACATAAATTTGGCATGAAGGACAATGTATAACATTCTTGATACAACCTGATTCCATTAGTAGCCAATAATATCCAATTTTTATTATTTTCCGAGCCAAAGTGTGACCATTCATATGTGGGCCACATACTCCTTCATAAACTTCCTACCCTGCATAAGCTTCTCTACTTCTTCTTCATTCACATACCTAAGGAGTGTAGTGTCAAATGATCTACTATAGAAAGTGTTTCCGCTAAGGATAAAGTGACTATCTAATCTCCTTAAAGTCTTTCTATCGTTCTTAGTTGCTCATTCTAAGAATCGCCTATTTAGGAGGAAGATCTTCATATCTTGGTACCATGGGGATTGACTTTGAACTTACTCAACTTAAAGATAGAAAACTAGTCATCTTTCAATTTCGATCTTTAGAGGTTGTATCTCTATCTTGTCAGTAACCTTAATCATGAAGGTCAGTGCTGCTAATGCATTTACAAATTGATTTTAGGTTCTTAGCACATATTGGAAGGAAATGCCTTTAAATTCTTTGATTAACTCTTCCAAATGTCATGATATGGCACTAACTTGGGGTCTTTTGTTCAGTACCCACCTATAGTTTGCAACATAGTGAAAGCTGAATCCTCACACACTTCTAACTGTTCAATTTCCAATTCTAGTGGTATTTTTTGCCAAGGATACAAACTTCATACTTAGCAATGTTATTAGTGTAGGGGAACATTAACTTGGAAGCTACAAGAAAATGTTCCTCTTCGAGGGAAATCATTATTGCCCTAACTGCACAGCCATAAATGTTTGCAGCTCCATCAAAGTACATTTTCCAACTTGGTAGGCTTTCATCTTTTATATCACCTTGAGTAACCAAGAACTGCTCAACAAGGGATTGTATTATAGTCTCAAGTGTTACTTTCTCTGTCAGCAACTCTATTAATTGATTAGCAACTACCTACCCTTTTACTATTTTTTGTGTGATGCGATGCCATACTCTAATAGTAACATATGCCACTTGGAGATCCTTCCAATCACAATAGGCTTTATAGATAAGTATCTCAACAAGTCATGTTTGGTCAGTAACTCAATTAAGTAATAAAAAGTGTATTGACAGTATCTATACATGATCCAAACTAGGGCACAACTAGCTTTTTCGGCTTTAGAATTATTCTGTTCTTGAGGGGGAAGTTTCTTGCTAAGATAATACATGGCATGCTCTTTCTCATCTTCACCATTTTACCCCAATATATAACCCATTAATTCTAGGTGGACAACAAGGTACAATATCAAGGGCTTTCCTGGTTTGGGGGATATCAAGATGGGTTGATTCATCAGATACTCCTTGATTTGTTGAAAGGCTAGTTCATGTTCATTATCCCATTCGATAGTTGCATTCTTTCTTAATAATCTAAACCAAGGCTTACATCAATCTGTAAGCTAGGATATGAATCTGGCCATGTAATTGTCTCCTAAGTAGGCCCCTGATTTCTTAAGAGTTTTTAGTGACAGCGTTTCTAGAATGGATTTTATCTTATTAAGGTCCACTTCAATTCCCCTTTGACTAATTATAAATCTAATGATTTTTCCCAAGAATTCCCCAAAGGTACACCTCTTTGGATTCAACTTGAGCAGAAATTTTCTAAGTCGTTCAAACAGTTTTCTCAAAACTTCGATGTGATTCTCTTCAACTTGAGATTTGACAATCATATCATCAACATAAACTTCAACTTCTTTATGCATTAGGTCATGCAACAAAGTCACCATTTCTCTTCGATATGTTACCTTGGCGTTTTTTAGCTCGAAAGGCATCACCTTGTAGCAAAAAGTACCCCATGTATTGACGAAAGTCATCTTAGTCTTATCCTCTTCCATAATGCGGATCTGATTATATCTAGAGAAACCATCCATCAAGGAAAAGAGATGGTTCTCAACTGTGTTGTTGACCAAGACATCGATATGGGGTAAAGGAAAGTCATCCTTACGGGTAGCTTAGTTCAAATCTCTAAAGTCTACACAAATCTTCACTTTACCATTATTTTTCATGACAAGTACTATGTTTGCAATCCTTTTAGGATAATCTATGACCTCAATGAACCCTACTTCATGTAATTTCTTAACTTCCTCTTTGATTTTATGTATGATATTAAGTCTAAATCATCTCAAATTTTGCTTTTTAGGTTTGGCATTTTCTTTGATGGGCAGTTTGTGAACAACGATTAACAGATCTAAACCAGGCATATCAACATATGACCAAGAAAAAATGTCTAAGTGGCCAGCCTAAAATTCTAATAGTGTACGTTTTGTGAGTTACTCAAGTTTACCCCCTATTCGAAGATTCTTTGGTTCTTGTTTTGTTCCCAAATTAACCACTATGATCATCTCATCCACAAAAATATGATGCTATTCATATTGGTTCTAGTACTTTTGAATCCTTGTGTCATCAATATCAGCTTCAGTGACTGACCCAACAAGGTCAAAACTGATATCGATGTTCTCATCCAATGTGAATTCATGATATCTTGAAGGACTTTCGAATAAATGAGATCTACCATGAGAGATTAAAGTATATATGGTAAAGAAAAGAGAAGCAAAATGAATATAGAAGTAGAATAAATAAAGAAGAGTTAGAAAGGTATAAAGTTCATGATTTTATTCATATGGCAGTTTTATTTATTTACAATTGTAGAAAGATAAAGAAAAGGGTAGGGCTTAGTATTAATGACTCTATTTTACTCAGGACTCTTACTTGTCTAGAGAGCTAGCACTATTAATAGACACATCAAACCAGTTGTTAAGTGCTGAAGTAGTGATGCTCTCTTACTCAGTAGTGTCAGATTGGTGAGCGTGGTCACTTCTAACTGTAGGTATGGAGTATCAGCATGTGTTGAAATCACATTCATCTATCAAGCAGCTGTAAACTAAGGTCTTCCATTTGCTTACTACTAAGGTAAGGGATAACAGTTTCATGATAGATAGCATAATCTTGTTCTCCCAATATAATCATCACTTGACCATTGGTCACAAACTTGACTTTTTGGTGCAAGGAAGAGGGTATTACCCTTGCAACATGAATCCAGGGTCATCTTAGCAGCAAATTGAAAGACTTGGGGATGTCTAGTACCTAGAAAGTGATTTTAAATGTTTTAAGACCAATGTTGACTTCTAGCTCAATTTCTCCTTCATAGCCCTTGGACTCGCCAAATGCCTTAACACCTAATGAACTCTACTTGATTTTAGATTTATTCACCCCAAGAACTCCAAGGTGGACAGTAGACAAACATTGAGGGATGGTCCATTGTCTATTAGGACTCGAGCTAGTAGCATTCCTTTACATATCACCACTATGCAAAAAGCCTTGGTATGCTGATTTCCCTCTTCACTCAAGTCTCCAGGATAAAATGCAACTTGACCCAATGTCAATATCTAATGGATTATCAGGCCCAACTACTCAACTTGTATGTTTTCAAGAACTTTTACCTCTTCCAAGACTTTCATAAGTGTGCTTCAATGTGAATTAGAGGAGAGCAATAATCCCATTTGCGATATTAAGCAAGGGTCTTAACAAGTTGATCCATGACTTTATACTCACTTTCTTTGACTATTTCAAAGATGACATAGAATCTTTCTCTTTGAGGTCATCATCCACTTGAATAAGTTGTTTTTTACTTTTAGTGTTATTCATCTTCTTTTTATCCTCCTCATTACTATCATATACACGTCCAGATCGAGTCAGCTCGTATACATCAACATAGGCATTATAGTTTTTATAGTTAAAGGGCACAGCCCTATAATTTTTTTAGTTGGATCAGGATATTAGACGCCAACCTCTTTGGTGCCTTGGTGCAGTATCTTCTTTTCGTTCTTATCTTTATAGCACTGGATCATAACAAGTTTTGGAACTTCATCAAGCATGTATATTTCGTTTTCCTAGTATCTCAATTTTTTTTTTTTTTTCCTATGAGTTAGCTACCTTCCTCTTCAAATTTAGACCCCTCAGCCTGTAAGCACTACATCTTCCAAAGGGGTAAGGGGTTTGGCCTTGAATAGTCAACCAAAATCTAGAGGATTTAACTAGGGTGTCAATAGTGGATCGCTTGCAACCATCTTGCGTTTAGCTCTTTGTAAGTGTTTCCCTTGCATTCTACTTCCTGCTTTTACTTTGGAGTGATTATTTCCAGGATAACCCTTTTGTGATCATTCTATTTAGAACATTTTTGTAGGATTTCAATTTTCACCTTACACGATCTTTGAGGTTCACATGTTGCAGATGACCCATTTGTTTGAGCTTCCAAGCAAGTTGAGAGAAAGAATAGGGTATCTTATCTAAGTTTAGGGGAGCTTCTTCTTCTTCTCTACTATGATCATGTTGATGCTATGACCATGAGTGGACAAAGTATTGTTGTTGATATTAGGCCTAGGGCTTCAATAGAATCTAATTGGATGAGTTTTGCATCAATAATGTTGGATGTGATGTTTCAATCTCCAACAATTTTCAATGGAATATCCCCTTGCCCCATATTTGCTCACATTTCATGTTAGATCATATCCTTTTGGTTTATACCCTTAGAGCGGAGGCTCAAAAGTTAGCATTTTCTCTTCTCAAAGTTTGTGCAGTACTTGGGATAGAGGTATAGGAAACTTAGTGGATTGTCGAGTTAGACTATTTTTCCTTTCATGTCCTTTCTTAGGGTCCCTATTTGGTTTACTAGGCCCTACAATATCAAATTGAGGTAGAACTGGTTGAAAGGATTCGGTGTTTACAACACAACAATTGATTCTTTTTCTTTGCCTATTGCTTGGGTTGGTCTTTTTATCATGTAACTCAGCTAATTTAGCAGACAAAATTGCATCTTCACTTCTACCCTCAGTTGCCACTATATCAACAAAGCTAGCAGCTGTATGCCCTACTAAATGCTAGTTATATGGCTTACCTAGGGTATTGATAAACATAGCCATAAGCTCTTTCTCAAGAATAGTGGTAGTAACCATAGTAGCCTTGCTCCTCCATCTTTGAGCATATTCTTTAAAAGTCTCATTGTTTCTTGTCGACATTTTGCTTAAGGTATCCATTGAAGGAGCCACTTTTATGTTGAATTTATATTGACCCAGGCTAATTTCCTCTCAAGTGTTGATCTCATTCATATCTAACTAAGCATACCATAATAGGGATGGCGCTATAAGGCTATCTTGACGAGACTGTACCATCATGGAGTCATATTTGGTGTACCTACCTATTTTGCAAATGTACATGTGAGTTTGGAGCATTGGATAGCGAGTCTTTTTGTATTTCGCAAATTCTAGGACTTTAAATTTTTCAAGATACTCTCCTTTATCCTGATCTTGTAGATTGAGAAGGCCCATTATCTTGAAGTTAATGTAAGGCCTAAACAATTTCAATTACTCACTCATTTTCTTTATAAATTTCTTTTCTACCTCTTTTTCTTTTTCATCTTGGCCCTATGTATTCAGGATCAACCCTTTTTGGCATTTTATCTCTTTGTTTAACTATGTGTCTCAGTAGGGGCATTGTTGGATTTAGCATTAGGGCCTTATCTGGATGACTTTGAACCAAAGTTTTTGGTTTCTCCATGACCTTGTTGAGAATCAATTCTAAGGAAGTCATTCTTTGTTCCATGGGGTCACTATTGTTCCCAAACATTTTAGATCTTGACTTAGTAATTATTGGACAGCGAGCCTTAGCAACATTTTTAGGTGATATCTTGGTGGGATGTGTGGCATTTGGAACAAAATTTCATCAATTAAGTGATTTTTTGAATTTTTGACAATTTTTTAGATTTTTATGAACATTTTGCAAGAATTTTTATAAAAATGAAAGATCAGACATCTTGTTTCTACAAAATTGAATAGAATTGTTAGTAATTAATCTTTACACATCAAAACTGGACCCTGAGGGGTCTTTTTATTACAACTCAATTACTTAATTGAACTTGACAAACTTGACATTTTTCTTTTCATTATTTATTTACAAAAAGGCCTTTAAGTGCAAACTCAAACTGTATGAACCCAACAAGATAAATTACACACAAACTGGATTTCAACCGAACTAGATTTTAACTGGACTAGACTTTGAGGTAGACTTAAAACTGAACTGGCTTGAATAAACTTCATTATAATCTTCTTCGCTTTAAGGGAGGTGATGGATCCTGCTATTCATCCATCTAGTCTTTGTCTTTGGTCCCACTTGGTCCTACCTCATCATTTAGAGAATATTTAACCAGCCAGTCCAAGAAAAAGCTTTTCATCAGGTTTGGGTACACCTTGCTACTATTCCCATTATTGTCATCATTCTTATCATCTCCAGTTGTCCTCTTATCTTTCATTAGATATATCTCCCCTAAAGTGGGCCCATATCCTAGCCCAAAAGTTTCTATGTGCTCAGCTACCTCTAAGGTTTCATAGAAAAAGGCCCTATTTTCACGTTTACACTCTTTCACTCTCTGCCATGGCTAGGCCTCTTCTTCATCTTCTTCTTCTTGCGGATAATAGGGATAATCAACAAAGTTACAATGTTGTTCTTCAGTGAAGGTAATCTTAGTTGTGATCTAGCTAGGTTCAAACACTTTTTCAAGTTCAGTTATATCCTCATTTTCAGCTATTTCATTATTGCTTGCATCTACTTCTTCACCCTCAATTCGAGCGCCTTCTTTTTTGGGTTAGTGCCCCTGCTAGTGGCTTTAAAAAACTCTAAAAAATATTTTTATTTTTGGAAACTATGTAAAATTTTTTAGCTTATATATTTTTTTATAATTTAATATTACATCCTTAGGTTTAACAATTTTTGGTCAAATGTCCGTTATTATCCTATTATAAAAAAATCTATAAAATATGATTTAATGAAAACTTCCAACCATACATACTTCAAAAGTATAAGTACCAATTTATCAAAATCTAATTATAAATTACTAAATTGTCAAAAATACTTGACTTGCCATTATCTTGTTAAATCACTTATAACTTATGTTATATATATTGATTTTCAAAGGACGATACTTTCAACTGTTATAATAAATAATAATTGGTCCGAAAAGAAAAGTTATATATATATATATATATTCCTTTTTATTTTCTAAATTTCTAATAAACCGACTAGAATGTTGAAAAACAGAATGGTTGAAATTTACATAAAAACCTTTTCTTTAAAGTTCTATTTTCGTCTTACGTTGCTAAATAAATTATCTAAGTTTACTTTGCCTATTATGATCATAACAACATGTAACACGTTACAGTGAATATAAGTAAAGAGGCATTTGTTTATAGCCTATTTGGATCGTCATTTTAGTGTCGTTTTGGCATCATTTTCAAACCAAATAGATATTAGTCTAATATAGATATGATACTGATGAAAAATCGACAGTTTTACTCATAAATTAACCAAACCGAGTTGATCCAGATGTGAACCAATACCAAACCGATACAAATAAAATTCTAACAATCCAAACAAGCCCTAAAAAGATTCACAGTTTTTTAAAAAAGAATAATTTAAAGTTTAATGCTATATTTTCCTGTCTTAATATGGGTCTATTTATTTCATCATGATCATTCCATCCAATTATTAGTTTATCTAAACAAATATCAAGCATAAGAGAAATAAAGACTAAAAAAAAAAAGAGTAACACAAAGTTGTGATAAGTAATCAAAGCCATATTTAATTTTATTTGAATTGATTTTACCGTATGTTGCATGTCCTCACAGGTCTCCTGCTGTATTTTTCGTGAGGTTATACTAGGGATGGTAAATAGGCTATGGCACATGCAATTTGGCACATGGGCTATAGACCTAGCATGACACTCAAGGTACGTGAAGAAAAAAGATAAAATACAAGCATGCATATAATAGCATGTGAAACATGCAAAATAAGTGAACCGGGACAACATAACACGTAAACTAACACATGGGCCTTTTTTTTAGATAATAACATAAAATCAGTCATTTATGTTTTTTTTTAATTCACTATAAATTGTATTTAAATAATATAATTTTATTTATTATTTTAATTAAATCTATTTATCTTTATAAATAATATAATATGTTTAGTATATTTTACTTCTTAAAATGATCTAAAGTGTATTAACATATTAACTTGAAATTTTTTAACAAATAAAAAAAATTATTATTTTACTAAATAATATAGTATTAATTATATTAAATATTAAATTGCTTAATTAATTTTCTCTAAGCAATTATATCTTTTATTCCCTCCTTTATAAAATATTGTTGCCAATTCTTGAATTCATGGTGCCCTTGTGACTCAAAATTAAACTACCCAAATGTAAATTTTACAAATGGATCAAAGATAACAGACTACTTCATATGAAAAAAAATATATACACACACACATACAAAAAAAGAAGAAGAAGCTCCCATTTTCGTCTACACCCAAACCTCATTTACACTTATCCCACAAATAAAATATCGTTATTCTCCTTTCAAGGTCTGTCGAGTTCCACAATTCAATGTTGGCCATTCTAAAGAAATCATTATATTTGCCTCCGCCTATTCTTATGTTAGCAAGATAGAGAATAGCCTTGAATTGCTTTTGACATTTGAAGCAAGGTATGAAAATTTCCACATCTCAGATGTGCTCATCATGGAAATTTACATAGACACGTGTGATGGCTAGATTATAATATACATATATTCTTGTCCAAGGTGTGTTTCCCAAAGTTTAAATGATCACAACCATCACCATAAGCCTCAATTGGGGAAAAACTTGACTTAAGTCGCGTACTTGCAATCTAATTTTAGATGAGAGTAAATAATCATATCCATACAATATTACCATAACTGAACAAAAAAATCATCAAAATACAACAAATTTATCCGTACCAAAATCGGATAAAGTTACAATAATATGGCACTCATAGCATAATGCAATAATAAATGTACAACATATAAATATTTTTGAATAATATGTACTTGCCACATACGAAATATTTACCAAACTTGACACATTTACTACTTAAACTAATAGACATACCACCATAATGCAATGAACTTACCATAATATACAAATCTACTACATATCAAAATCAAACAAATTTACCACAATAAGACGGAGTTACCAAAATCTGACAAAAATAGCACATAACACAATTAGGAAATTTATATAATGTAACGAATTTAATACTTCAAAAATTTGCATAAAATCGACCTATCAAAACATAAATTTATCATAATAAGACAAATCTACCATTAGCATAACATATAAACTATCAAAATGCAACAAACTTACCTGAGTATAATAAATCTACTACTTAGTACTAAAAGACAAAACTACAAGATAAACTAACAAAATGCGATAAACTTACTTGAGTATGACAAATCTACCACTTAGTAATAAAAGACAAAACTATCAAAATGACAAACTTACCAAGTATGACAAATCTACTACTTAGTAGTTAAAAAAAAAAAAAAAAAAAATACAAGAAAACTACAAAACTTGACAAACTTACTAAAGTATGACAAATCTATTACTTAGTACTAAAAGACAAATAACTAGAAAAACTACTAAAATTCAACAAACTTACCACATATAACAAATCTACCACTTAGTACTAAAAGACAAACAATTAGAAAAAATCAAAATGCGACAGACTTACCACATTATAACAAATCTACCACTTAGTACAAAGATAAAACTAACGAAACAAACTATCAAAATGTGACGAATGTACCAAAATATGAAATTTTACTACATACTAAAATAGAAAAAAAAAATCATAATGTGATAAATTATCAGAATCCAACAAAAATAACACATACAACAATTGGACAAACTTACCAAAACACAATGAAATTTACTATTTCATAAGTTAGTGTAAAATCAATCTACCGAAATAGAATAAACTTACCACAATCAGACAAAACTACGACTTAGTACTGAAAGACAAAACTAGCAGACAAACTACCAGAAACACAAATTTACCAGAATTCGATAAATTTACCACTTACCACAATCGGACAAACTTACCAAAATGCGACAAAATTATCTTGAAAATATGATGTTTTTACCTACCAAAATTCGACGGCCATGATTTAATTATATAGATCCAATGGTTTAGTTCGCATCCAAAATTAGGAAAAAACTTGACGACTTAAGCCAAGTCCATCCCTTAATTAGACATGCTTTTGTCTGCACTTGTTGAGGAAATGGAAAATTAAAATTCGAAAGCCAATCTTTATATGGACGATGCATTTAACACTGGCAGATCAACTTTTAAAAGTTTTTTTTCGGTGATGTAATATATTTACATTATTTATATGAAGCATACATAGAAGTCATCTAGGCAACTTAGAACAAGCCCTGGAATATTGGCCAAAAACAAGCCAAGTGATGGCCTTACAGCAGTAGCCCTAATTTCTCTAGTAGTACCATACTGAGATACATCCATATTAAGCAAAGTAGACATATGCATAGGAGATGTTTGCCAAAAAACATCATCATAATCCATAGTGTGTGCAAAATGAGCAAGAACATCTGCAACTTGATTTGTTTCTGATAA
Source organism: Combretum micranthum (assembly GCA_024138025.1). Taxonomy (NCBI): domain Eukaryota; kingdom Viridiplantae; phylum Streptophyta; class Magnoliopsida; order Myrtales; family Combretaceae; genus Combretum; species Combretum micranthum. The sequence goes on from JAMXBD010001318.1 coordinate 175,292, forward strand.
GAGACCCTAAGGTGATGAAGTTGAGAAAGTTTTTCCTTGCATAAAGAAACAATATGAACATACTTGATTTTCAAATTCAAATTTGAAGATATAAGAGCCGCTCCAGCTTGTGAATCAACAACAAAATCAAGACTCATAAGACCATGTTGAATACATAATTCCAAGCCATAAGCAACGGCCCAGAGTTCTACTAATAAAACATCCATATGGTTGATCCTTTTTACATATCCGAAAGCCCAGGAGCCATGATGATCTCTGACAACAAGTCCAATGTGGTTGTATTACCGAACCAACCGTATTAAGTTTGACTCATCCTTGAGGTAGGGGTGTCCAATGAAGAATAAAGCATTCACTTCTTGATCTTCAAGGCCCTTCAAATACCACATCAGCATATAAAGGAATTATTTTCTTAAAGAACCTCATCATTTTATCAAGTTCATTCACTTCTTTTTATCCTTTTATGGGTTCCTGTTACTTTTATACAATACTTTTCTTTTATATAATAATAATATAATATTTCGAAAGAACTCACTTTTTGGAGTCATTTATAGAGGATTCTAAAAAGTTGAAGGAATCCTCCACATTTGTAAGGACTTTAAAATATGAGCCCTCATCTCTTTTCATGGTACAAGAAGGAATTGTACTAGGGCATCGAATTTCCAAGAAGGGTGTCGAAGTGGATACAACAAAAATTGACACTATTGCAAAATTGCCACCACCCACTACAATCAAAGGAATTAGAAGCTTCCTGGGTCATGCTGGTTTCAACAGGAGGTTCATTCAAGGTTGTTCGAAGATAGCTCGATCACTGACCAAGCTCTTGGAGAAAGTTGCCCAGTTCAATTTTCATAAAGAATGCCATTCTACCTTCAAATTATTAAAGGAAAAACTTATTTAAGCACCAATCATGGTAACACCATATTAGAATCTTCCTTCCGAACTCATGTGCAATGCTAATGATTCGGCAGTAAGAGCTATTCTGAGACAAAGGAGGAATCACCATTTCCAGCCAATTTATTACACCAGTAGGACGTTGACATCTACTTAAGCGAACTACACAACAACCGAGAAGGAGTTGCTTGCTATCATTTTTGTGTTTGAAAAATTTAGGTCATATTTAATTCTTTCCAGAGTTATAGTTTTCATTGGTCATTCTGCTCTAAAATACTTGCTTGCAAAGACTAATGCCAAACCAAGGTTAATTCGATGAATTTTACTGTTGCCAGAGTTTGATTTAGAGATTAAAGATTAAAAAAAAGGTTATAAAAACTTAGCTGCAAACCACTTGTTGCGACTTGATAGTCCTTATGTGAATGATTTGAAAGATGAAATTGACGACACTTTTCCATATGAAAAGTTATATTTTGTTTGCACCATAGACAAATTCAAGCCTTGGTTTGTAGACATGGCCAATTACTTAGTCGATAGGGAAATTCCTACTGAGTTTAATTATAATTAACAAAAAAAGTCCTTTTCTAACTCGAAATATTACTTTTGGGAAGATCCATATCTCTTTCAAATTTACTCAATTGAAGTAATTAGGCAATGCGTTTCACATAAAGAAGGCCGGATAATTTTAAATCATTGCCATAGTGGACTAACTAGAGGTCATTATGGTACAAACAGAATAACACATAAGGTTTTGAAAGCTAGGTTTTACAAGCCCTCGATTTTTAGAGATGCAAAAATTTGGGTTTCCAATTGTGATAGTTGCTAAAGGATAGCAAATGTTTCCAAGAGGAATAAAATGCCCTAAAAAATTATTTTAGAGTGCGAAATTTTTTATGTCTAGGGCATAGACTTTATGGGACCATTTCCATATCCTTTGGTAACAAATATGTTCTAGTAGCTATTATGTTTCAAAATGGGTAGAAGCTCAAGCTTGCTCTACCAATAATGCTAGAATTGTCAAAGTTTTCTAAAAAAATTCTTTTCAAGATTGGATGTCCACAAGCTCTAATTAGTGATAAGGGTACCCATTTTTGTAACGATGAAATTGAAAAAGTTTTAAAAAGATATGGAGTATACCATAGGGTATCTACCCCTTATCATCCACAAACAAGCAGAAAAGCTAAGGCCTCTAATAGAGAACTCAAGCGAATCTTGGAAAAAAAACAGTAGCATCTAATAGGAAAGATTGGGCTAAAAAGTTAGATGATGCACTATAGGCATACATAACAACTTTCAAAACACCACTCGGTACAACTCCTTACATAATAGTGTATGGAAAAGCATATCATTTGCCTATGGAGTTAGAAGATAGAGCATATTGGGCTATTAAGCTGTTGAATTATGACCTTTCGGCTGCTTGAAAGAAAATGTTTTCTCTGTTGAATGAATTAGATGAGTTACGATTGGAGAAATATGAGAACAATAGGCTATACAAAGAAAAGATAAAGAAGTGGCACGATGAAAACATTAAGCTCCCACACGAGTTTCAAGAAGGAGATAAGGTATTATTGCTCAATTCTCACTTGAAGCTTTTCCTAGGAAAATTAAAATCTAGATGGTCAGGACCATTCAAGGTCAAGAACATTTTCCCCTACGGAGCTGTAAAAGTCGAAGAATCCAATGGTAGAATTTTTAAAGTCAATGGACAACGGCTCAAGTTATACCAAGGGCCGACACAAAATGTTGGTAAAATGGAGGAATTGCATCTCAGAAAAATTCCTTAAAAAAACATCATTTCATACAAAATCCATCATCTTAGCTTTCAACCATTATTCTCCATGATTCAATCAAGGCTCTAATTGAGCCTCATTTTCGTACTAATATTTGTTCATGATCTGCTTTAGAAAAGAAATAAACAGGGCAATACAACACGCGACAACAATCATCCCCTCAAGCTTTATAATAGAGAAGTTTTCCTAATAACTTCTAAATTACTTAATCTTGCTCTAATTTGAACTACTTAAAATCTCTAGTCTGTTTTTCATGTTTTTAAACATTGAGGACAATGCTTAGTTTGAGTATGTAGGAAGGGAATTAGAAGGATTTGATGCGGGGATGATTGATTTTAACATGATTGACTTTGAAACTGATTAATTTTGAATATGAGATCTATCAAGAGTAGAATATATGTGCTTTGAATGATCATTTTTTTTCTCTCACAAATAATAGGAAAATAATGAAATGGTTAAAATTTGATCAAAATTTTTCGAAAATTTTGAATAAAAACTACAATTAACTCAATAGAGCAGTTTATGAGAATCATCATGAGATTAAGTTATCTTTACTTTGTTTAAATCACTTTGCATGTATCCATGTGGAGTAGTTTTACTTGTTATTTAATCTAAAATTTTAGAGCTGGAATTAGCTTAAGGTCCATAGCAAGGTTACTTAATTTCTTTGATGAAGCTTAAATGATCTGTATGTTTTTCAAAATTTAGTCATTTTGAGAGCCGTGTAATCTCTGATAAGGTTCAAATGATGATTGTAACTTGATGATTTTTTTCTTGTGCTTTATATAAACAAAACAAAACCAAAATAAAAAACTTGAAAACCATGCTCTTAGGGTTGAAATGGGCATGAGTTAGTCCTCAAAAGAGCAACTTCTTGTCCACTCTTTCAATTTTAAATAAATCATGATATATATATAAAGCAAAAAGAAGTAGGCAAAAACCAGTCCAGAGGAAATGAAAAGAAGAAGGCAAAAACCTTCCCCTCTGAAGCCTTAAAGCTAAATACATAAATAAATAAATAAATATATATATATATATATATATAAAGCACATTTAAGGAAGAAAATTAGGCTATGATCTAATGTATATACCTTTACTTTTTATTATTATGCTTAGAAAAATGATTAAGGAACTGCATACTCATATATAAGATGATAAAGTTGATTGAGTTTCTTTCTTACTTTGATTGATCTTTTGATTAATTTTTTGTTTAAGATTCTTGATTAAACAATTATGGTAAAAGCAAATCTACTTAGATAAACTCCGTGATTTTAGCAAAAGTAAATTCAACACAGTTATTAAAATTATTGAATATATTAAGTGCTAAGGTGATTTTAAGCTCAACCGAATCTGGTCAAATTTTCCATTTATGATTTATCTTCTTATTTTGAAAGCCTTGCATGGCTATTTACTTGAGGACAAGCAAAGGCTTAAGTATGGAGGAATTTGATAAGTCAATTTTATTCTATTATTTTCAAAGGAATTCAAGCTTATATTGATGAGTTTTTGATTAAATCCTTATGAATCTAGTGTTTTAAATTATAAATCGATGTTTTTTAGCTCTTTAAATCAAAAGAAGAAAAATTAAAGTGTTTGTCATCAGATTTGAAGCAAAACAGCAGTAGAAGTAGAGAACAAATCTGTCGCACCCTAAATAAATACTGATCGAGGCTAAAATATAAGCAAAACAAGCATAAATTGGTTTGTCACGCCTCAAATTCAGCCCTCGACGTGACCCTCGACAATTGTTCTGAGGCGATTGAGCCCAAACTTGAAGAAAAGCTTCTGTCGTGCCTCAAAGTTGCGCCTTAAATCTGACCCACGACAGTTGCTAAAGTGATGTACAGACCTTTGCTTTACTTGTGTCGCACCTCAAATCATCAAAGCAGTTGAGCCCTCAACAGCACTCAATTTAACCCTCGATTGAGGAATGGATAGAAACGATAGTGTTTTATTAACTTAAGTCAAGCCTTATCCTTAATGCAGCACTCGAGCCCTCAACTCTCCCCTCGATGAAGCGATGGTTTTAGCATTTGGTCCAGACGCGCACATGTATAAATCATCATTTCTTTCTATGCTCTTGTCCTATAAATAAGCGTGCACGACATTGTAATAAGTGTGTGTTGTACCTTTAGAGATTTTGTACAGTGTACAGAATTGACGTAGCTTAGTGATAGAATTTCTAGAGTAAAAGAATCTCGTTTCTTCTTGCTTTAGAGAGTCTCAAAGTTTTCTGGATAAAAACCAGTATTTGTAAGACCCTATACAAAATATTAATATCTTTCGATTAATTTCATATTATTTCTTCAGATAGTGTTCGTAATGCCTAAATCCATGGACAAATAATCTCTTACAACTTCAGGTTTGTGAACCAAAATCCTGATTCATGTGATTTCAAATGCTCTTTCAATTTAATATTGACTGGGAGTTTATAATAAGTAGCTTGATTTTATTTTCATGATTCTAATTATATGGTATATGAATTAGATTCATGTTTGATTTCAACTGAATAGGCTGGGAGTCATTCTTTTGAATAGATTTATGGCTGCTAATGGAATCGATCCTAAATATCTCGAGAGAGGGCGGGTAAAGACTTTCTATTGCTTGTTTTGAAATTCATTGTGTTAGTTTTAATAACAAAGGAATCTTGTTCCTTAAGCGGATCTAGACTGATGATAGCTTGTGAAGAGATTCCAGTAGTCTGGTTTAGGTCTAGAGTTTATGATCTTTGAAGTGGCTTAAATTTAACTTAGTGAATCCGGCGATGCAAATACCCCAACAAACAACTCTTTCTTTGAGTTTGGTTTTGAGAAATCACATGATAAGGAGTTAGTAAAGCAAATCTTGGGCTATCGTCTTGTACAGTTGTAAATCGATTCCCTAATTTTGATTAGAAAACAACTGTGAATATTATTAACGTTAGCTTAACTTCTGTTTCCATTATGATTTGCTAAATTTTTCTTGGCTAAAATAATAGAGGAAATGTGAGTATAATAGATGTCACCATTCCTTTGGATCTGGCTTATTGTGCGCTTACCATTACTGTTGGTGGTTGCTAATTGAAGTTGGATAGGACCAATTAGTTTTATAAATTTTGAAAAGCTTCCACTTCGAGTTGTGTTTTTAAAGCTAAAGTCCAACCCAAGCAATTATTTCTTCTTGAAAATTCTAGGATCCTGTGTCGAAGTCCTCCAATATGGATGACCTTACACGATCCATAAAAAAAAAAAATTTTCTTGCAAATGAATGACCATAATTCATGAACCGACACGCGAAGTTTGTGCAATTTCTTCTGAAGAACTTGTTGGTTGAAATATTAATTTATTTCGAGAATGCCAGATTCTCCACAGCAAATTGGAAGCCCTTGAGCGGTTGCACTTAGACGAAGATCTGAGGAAACAACCCAGCAACTGTGTTTAATTCATCATATGAAGTTGAGATAGCAAATTGTATTTTTTTTATATAGTTTAGATATTAAATTCTATATTGATCTAAAACAAATCATGCACTATTCATCATTTCAATTTATATTAAATATAAAATTTATTTATTATATTTACATTTTAAATTTTTTTAAAACTAATTTAAGTAAATTTCATAATTTAAATTCCAAAAACCATAGGAAACAAATACAAGTCGAAAATAATAAAAAAAAACCATATAAATTGTGTGAAACCGAAACTGATTAAAGATAGGTGGAGACACCTAATACAACACGCGATTAAATGAACCAACACGATATAGCATACGAAGCACGACAAGCAAGTATGAATGGGTCGAACATGCAAAAACATGCAAGACGTAAAAAAAATAAAATTTAGCACACAGATGATACGGCACAACCCATTTGCCGAGTCTATGATTCTTCTCTATTCATCAGAACGGCAACGAGAGAAGTTGATTGCTACTTTATTATTCAGGATTTCTCGGTTCTAATGAATCATATTAAAGAGGCATAAAGTGAGGACATTGTCCAAAATGCTAGTGATTTTTCAAATCAACGTGTAGAAGAAGGCACAGGCGTCTACATCGAAAGGAACGCAGATGATCCATAAAACCTTGACCCTATCTATTAAAAAAGACTTCTGGTCGCTTTAAAATTTGTTGACTAGAAACAGGACATTCTCCCATAATTGTAAGGAAATTTTTGTCATGAACCACTAGATACTAGATAGTGACTTCTGTTTCTTCAGAAGGTTTCACGAAATTAAAATTTTCAAATATATAATCTACGTTAAGGAACAAAAATATGTATTGCACCATGCCACCGTATATAAATTCTAATAGGAAAAAATACAGGGAAAGCATCCATATTTTTATAGTTTTCTTTAAAAAATTTGTTTGGATTTTTTGACGATGCATTTAAAAGATAGGTAAATTACATCAAAAGGCAACAATATTTAAGAATATGTTCATTTAAGGTATAAACGTTAATTAGTTAAAAAAAGATATCAATGTTTAGAGAGTTAGTTCAAGGTATCAACGTTTTGAATGGAAAGAAAGAGATATCAACTTTTGACAAAGTGAGTTAAATAAGGTCATGGTTGTCAAATCATGAGCTAACTCGTACGTTTCTACGGATTTACGAGTTGATGATTGGATTTTGATTCAACTCACATATAAAATCGTTTTTTGAGTAAACTCATGTAGAACCGCAATTTAATATAGTAGAATCATTGATAGAATTGGTAGTAGAATCGTAAGTAGAATAGATGTAAAATCCTAAAGTTGTAATTATACAAATTTTTTTCTATTTAAACTTTAAAATTGCAATCAATTTAATATGTTTAAATTTAGGGTATTTGGGGTTGATATTTATCTTAATCTATTTAATTTTAGTTTTTTTTAATCTTTATTTCCTTTGTTTTTTTTATTTTTTAGAGAGTTATTTTCTTTTTAGGTTATATACTCTAATATATTTTGAACGATTTGAATTAAAATTAAACAAATATATATAGTGCTACATGAACATGAAAATGTTCATTATTGCACAAAACCAGCCACTCACACATAATAATTTAAATGATTTGCAATACATCTTAATAATTGTAGATTGTGAATCATCATTAAATAAAAGTAATTATTTTAATTATCAAATTTGCACTAAATATTAATGAGAGTATGTGAATTATGATTGGTAAAACTTAAATTTTGGTTGTATGTAATTAATCTACTACTAAATTCTCTATTTTCATAATTTTTTTAAAATTTTATTAGTAAAAGAAGTAAATCTATGGTTCTTGCAAGCAAATTTACATTATTGAAAATTAAAGCAATTTAATTGAAAATAAATCTAAATATTCATACAACAAATGAATTTGGCGTTGATACTTCATTTGATATATTTCATGAAATGTTTATACATTTTTTTAACTACTTAAAACAATGAATTTCTCACCAAACATTGATACCTTCTAATGTCTACTTGGTTCATCGTTTTGGCATTATTTTGGTGCCAAACAGATACTAAACTGATATAGATATGATACCGATGAAAAACTGATAATTTTACTCATAAACTGACCAAATCGAACCGATACCGAACGAATACTGAACTAATACAGATCCAATACCTAACTATCCAACACAGGCCCATAAACTATTTACATTTTAAGGTATCTAAAAGTCTAAAAACTATTTTGCATATTTGTCAAATCAAGTGTAGACCTTACATGCATGTCAAAATTTTAAGCCCTCTTTTAAAAAATTTGCACAAAGAAAAAAAAAATCTATAATTACTTTTAAAAATAATTGTTAATACTTAAATAAAATTAGCAACTCATAATATGATTTGACATATATACATACCTATATATATATAGAAGAGAGAGAGACATTAGCATGGGTCTCAATAGCTTAGAACCTGCTCCAAATTACCGATTTGTCGGTTTGGTCAAGGTGAATCTAGAACCGACTCAAAATTGATAATTCACGAGTCCAATCAAGGTGGACTTAGAACCAGCAAACTAACCAAATTTTATCGATTACTCTAAAAAAATTATTTATTTTTGGAAATGCCTAAAGGTTTTTTCTTTTTTTTTTTACTGTTGTGACCGCCCCGCAGATGCCTATATCCTCTAGCCGGAATCAGACCCCGTAGTTCATCTTCATTTTTTGTAAAACTTCGGTGTGTGTATCTATTTTAATTTTGAAAAGCAGAGAAGTATAAGAGATTAACCTTTTTGAGATTTTTTTTTCTGTAAAAGAGTCCTAAAAAGTTTTATTTTTGTTTCTTGCTTTTGTAAGCTCCCAAAAGGATCCTAATTTTGAAAACCCCCATCCATTTGTTTTTTGTATTTTAGAAAATAACTAGGCAATACCATATACATAAAAGTCTGCAAAACTATTTTATTCATATATATATATATATATTAATTTTGTGGAATTTCTATTTTTAATTTTTTTTAGTTATTTTGATAAAGAAAGAAAATTATGTACAGGGGATAAGCAAAATTTTAAGGGCTTTTTGTCTTTCTATTTTTTTTTTTTATATGATCGTAAACTATGGTGGTATCTTCCCAAAATTATATGGCATCTCACGATAACATTTACAAAATTAATAAGCCTAATTCTATACATAAGCCGATTATATATTTAAGTTCCAACCTTTTTCTTTATAACTTGATAGCCTACTTATATATCAGCAAACCTATTAAGCCTAATATTTATAAATTTAATTTAACATAGCTATAATGATATTTACAATGGCATGATATTTGTACTTTAAAGGTAAACCTTTAGCAAATTTTATATCTTTATGGTTTCATTTAGGGTAAAATGTAAAAACACCTCCTAAACTTTAGAGGCGGGTGGTTGATCTCCTGAAATTCAAAAGTAGTTTTTGATCATATATAAACAATTTGCAAATAACGATATTTTATACTTTTTTTAACAAAAAGTACAAAAACCGTATTTTTAGGTGTACTTTTTTGTATAAAACTAGTATGGATTTGTACAAAAAATGACAGAAAAAATGATGTGATGTCCTTATTATTAACAAATTGTTTCTTTTGAGGTCAAAAACTACACTTTAAAAGTTCATGGGTCAATCTACATGAAGGCACGTGATATGACACACGAATAAATCGACAAGTACGATAATACATGAGAAGCATAACATGCGAGGCACGCGAGCTCGAATAAGCTAGACATATAAAAGCACGCAACATGTAAAGCACGTAAAATTTAACAGACAAACAGCGCAACACTACCCATTTACCATGCCTTGTACCATTGGTCATCTATGATCTTCTCTACTCATCAGAATGGAAACGAGAGAAGTTGATTGCTACCTTATTATTCAGGATTTCTTGGTTCTAATGAATCATATTAAAGAGGCAAAAAGTGGGGACATTGTCCAAAATGCTAGTGATTTTTCAAATCAACGTGCAGAAGAAGGCACAGGCGTCTACATCGAAAGGAACGCAGATGATCCATAAACCTTGACTCTATCTATTAAAAACGACTACTGGTCGCTTTAAAATATGCTGACTAGTAACAGGACATTCTCCCATAATTGCAGGAAAATTACCATGAACCACTAGATAGTGACCTCTGTTTCTTCAGAAGTTTCACGAAATTAAAATTTTCAAATATATAATCTACGTTAAGGAACAAAAATATGTATTGCCCCCACCGTATATAAATTCTAATAGGAAAAAATACAGAGAAAGCATCCATATTTTTTATAATTTTCTTTAAAAAATTGGTTTGGATTTTTTGACAATGCATTTAAAAGCCTATAGGTAAATAACATCAAAAGCTAACAATGCTTAGGGAGTTAGTTCAAGGTTTCGAATGGTTAGAAAGAGGTATCAACGTTTGACAAAGTGAGTTAAATAAGATATCAATAATTAACCATTAATGAAAAATTAAAGCGATTTAATTGAAAATTGATCCAACATCAAATTAATTTTGCAAAACCTTGATACCTTTTTTAACTACTTAAAATATTAATACCTTAAATGAACTTATCACCAAACGTTGATACCTTCTAGTGTAATTTATCCAAAACCTATATTTATAAACTATTTACATTTTAAGGTATCTAAAAGTCTAGAAACTATTTTGTATATCTGTCAAATCAAGTGTAGACCCTTAAATGCACGTCAAAAATTTCAAGCCCTCTTTTTTAAAAATTGCACAAAGAAAAAAAATTATCTATAATTACTTTTAAAAAATAATTGTTAATACTTAAATAACATTAGCAACTCATAATATGATTTAGACATATATCCATACATATATATATATAGAGAGAGAGAGAGAGACATTAGCATGGGTCTCAATAGACTCAGAACTTGTCCCAAATTGTTGACTCATGGGTCTGGTCAAAGTTGTTAGGATCTAAAGTATGCCTTCAATGGGGAGAAATCCAATAGGTTTTGTGAAGGATTATATAAGTGGGATTTTGACATCATCTATAACCCAAAACCTTAAGCATTAGTTTAATCTTCCTTCTTATAAACTCTTTACATAAGTCTCATATTTCTTATGTGGGATTCTCATACTTGCACCCTAACAATCTCCCCCTCAAGTGAGTGTCTCCATAATGGGGTATGCCATACTCTTTCTCAATAAGAGCTTGTTAAACTGACTCCACTAAACCCGCTTTCTAATTAAGTAGTCTCACCTACTCACCATGGGTTTCACAAACGAGTCATACCACAAAACTCCTCTTTTCATATGGTGAACCAACCGTGGGAGATTCTCAATCGAACAATTGGCTCTAATACCAATTGTTAGGATTTTAAGTATGCCTTCAATGGGGAGAATTCCGATGAGTTTTGTGAAGGATTACACATATGGGATTTTGACACCATTTATAACCCAAAATCTTAAGGCATCATAAGTCTTATATTTCTCATATGGGATTCTCAGACTTGCATCCTAACTATAAGGACCCCTATCACTCTATAATTAAGATAGGCAATAACAGTTCCCCAACCACATATAACTTATAGGATTATATGTAAGGTTGTCCAAAAAGAATGTTTTAGGAATTGTTTGCCTAATTCCATAATTAACATAATTAAAACCATAATTTTTCAAAACTTTTAATAAAACATAACTACACCTTCAACATATTTCACAAAAGAAATAAACTTCAGTCATACATAGCTAAGTATATATATATATATATATATATATATTACACCAAAGGCTTCTTACAAGCCTTAACAAAATTATACATATAATCCAACTAGAACTTTAAATACATTCACAAAAGCTATCATAACTAGTCTATTACAAAATATGGATTCCATCAAGTCTATGGTCATCTCTAATCCTCCAAATCATCAAAAAAATCCTAAAAATCGGTTCCATACCCCATACTCGTATAAAACTTGTTGAATTCATAACTTGAAATGGTTAAAATATGAGCCAAAGGCCCAGTACACAAGTAATGAATACAAATGCAAAGTGATTCACATATACTTAAGCTAAATGCAAAATGCAACAACCAATTATTTATTAATCAAGATTTAGTTATTCATACATCATGAGAGTATTCAAACTCCGGGCAATAGGGATTTTTGGGGAAACCAGAGTAACGATCATGATGCTCGAGGGGGTTGATTATATGTAGCTCGGATACTCATACCATCCTAGATAAATTTATCCATATCGATTAAGTAATCTCATCTAGGGTTTCTAGCCGTTTCTTGACTTTACTTAACTCGATCTATAATATCACTTACTTCAAGTGTTCCCATAAACATTGAATTAAATCATATTACACCCTTTCAAGAATAAGCAAATATTTACCGATACCAAATTCCTCATCGATTACCCGCTGAACCACTTATGAAAGTCATATCAAAATGACAAGAGTAGTCTAAGCGCCTAAAACTACCATGCCCCCAATCTGAGCAGGGTTACCGCTCTCCGAACCAGATTTAACGGTATAAAAGACACTCAACAAACAATCTTTAAATTTTTTAATTTAAAGTAACTTTAAATAATGCTTATCCTAGCAAAGAAACAAGCAAGTTACTGCGTACCTGAAATAGTTCGGGAACTAATGGGATTGGCCGAGCAATGATCTATCACTGTAAAAGATAATATTGAATTTCTCACTTAGTTCAAGCACTAATCAACTAGTTTCAAACATAACTAATCAAAGAAATTCAAATAAATTATTACTAAGTTATAACATAGTATTTAAACATCATATTATATCAAACAATACTCAACAAATATTCAATTGATCATATAACAAACTTTGGGAAATATTAAAGAAAGTTTTTGAAAATAAAAACTGCAGGGGACACGCCGGCCTTCAACACCGGTAGCGTTGATCCGGTGCACTATGCACTAAAATTCAACACTTGCCATCACTGGCAGCGTTCAAGGATATGCCGGTAGCCTTTAGTCTACACCGGCGACCTTGAGCTGGTGTAAACTGCAACTCCAATTTCCAAAATTTTTTTTAGAGTTCCATGGGGTTGGTTCACGCCCATGGATACCCCCAATACTGGCAACGTATCCATGTACGCCGACAGTGTGGAATACTAATCGGCGGCTTTAAACCTACATTAAAGATTTTGATTCTGTTCACATTCTATACTGCCTCTAAGCCGGCGGCGTTGGAACCTTAATGGACGGCGTACGTTTTGAAAAATCAACATTAGCCAATTTTCCTTACGAAAGCCAATAGTGTTTTAAGCGGCTTTGAAAAAATAGATTCTGATCACCTTCAATACCGCCTCTACGCTGGTGGCGTTGAAGTACTAGATGCCGGTGCGCTCAAAACAGATCTTTTCGAAAATGTTTTACTTCTCCTGTTTTCTTTATAACGTTTTGTAAACTTTTACACTTTAAATCCTTCTTTAAACTCATCCTATGTTTCCCAAACTTGTTATATATCTAAACACCATTCAAATAACACAAACTTCGCTTTTAATCATCAAACACCCAACTACAACATCAATCACCAATTACACTTCAATTCCACACTTCAACTACTCAACTTAACTTCACTACTCACCAACACTCCTTACAACTTCCCTAACACTCATTCAAGTTCGCACAATAACAAAACTCAACCTAACATATATCAATGCATAAATCAATCAACTCAAATAACATTAATTCATCCTACCATTAGTTTTACATTTAAAACACAAGAAAAGAAATAGAACAAAGAGATTATGTTTGCATTAACTTACATGAAAAGGCTTTAGCTTGGTGAGATTGTTGATTTCCAAGAGCTTGATTTTGGTTTTTGGTTTAGGGATTATGACCTGAAGAAAAAGGAAAAGAGAAAGAAAAGAAATGTGGGAAATTCGTATGAAAAAATGGGGTTGCCAAAAGAGACCTTATTTGATTAAATTTGGGTCTTAAATTTATCCTACGTTTGACTTTTGAGGCATATTTGACTTAGGCTTAATTTGGAGTGCATTTGGGTTTAATTTGAGCTTGAAAAATAGACTTAAAACTTTGTAAAATTTCTGTCAATAATTTCTTAGGAAATTGAAAAGTTATTTTGATAATTTTAAACAAAACACATACATATTAATTCATAAAAGACACAAATATTTATTACACTATGCACACACTAATATATATATAAAAATAACATTAAATTCATTGCACATACACACATACAAAATGACACTTATTCAACACATGCACTAATTATATGTTCATACACATATATCTTATTTCAAAATTATATATAATTTCAATAACACATTTATAAAAAATAATTTAGGAAATGTACGGCTATTTCACTAACAAAAGTGAATCTAGAACTGGCTCAAAATTGATAGTTCATGAATTCGATCAAGGCGGCCTTAGAATAGGAACCAACAAACTAACTAAATTTTATCAGTTACTCTAAAAAAATTATTTATTTTTAAAATATGTAAAAAAAAATTAATTTTTTGACTATCCCGCGGATGCTATATCAGCTAGATGAATCAGACCCATGGTTCATTTTCATTTTTTTGTAAAATTTGGTATGTTTGTCTGTTTTAATTTTGAAAAGCAGGTAAGTATAATTGATTAACCTTTTTGAGATTTTTTTTTTTTTTAAAGAGTCCAAAAAGTTTAATTTTTGTTTCTTACTTTTTGAAAGCTCCTAAAAGGATCCTAATTTTGAAACCCCCATCCATTTGTTTTTGGTATTTTAGAAAATAACTAGGCAATACCATATACATAAAAGTACAAAACCATTTTATTCATATATATATATATATATATATATCCCATATATGGTAAAGATGAAAAAAGAAAAACTCTTTCTTTATTTTATGGATCTTTCTTTTTGTAAGTTTTTTTTTTTATTTTCTTTTATAAAAGGAAATTATGTGCAGGGGATAAGCAAAATTTTAAGGGCTTTTTGTCTTTCTAATTTTTTTTTTTTAATTTTAAATGATCGTAAACTACAGGTTGTACCTTCCCTAAATATACGGCATCTCACGAACATTTACAAAATTAATAAGCCTAATTCTATACATAAGCCGATTTTTATAAAGTTCCAGCCTTTTTCTTTATAACTTGATAGCCTACTTACATATTAGCAAACCTATTAGGCCTAATATTTACAGATTTAATTTAACATAGCTATAATGATATTCACAATGGCATGATATTTGTACTTTAAAGGTAAACCTTTATCAAATTTTATATCTTTATGGTTTCATTTAGGGATAAAATGTAAAAACACCTCCTAAACTTTGGGACTGCGGGACTGATCCCCATGAAATTCAAAAGTATGGTTTTTGATTTTCAAACTAGTGTTTTAGGTATACTTTTTTGTATTACGATTTGTATGGAAAATGATAGAAAAAATGACATCAATCTATATGGAGGCACGCGATACAACACATGAATAAATGGATCGGTATGGCACTGTATGGAAAGCATGGCATGCGAGGTACGTGAGCTCGAATGGACCAGACCATAAAAGCACATGACACGCAAACATATAAAATTTATATGTGAACGGCGCAACACGACCCATTTATCATGCCATATAGCATTGATCGTCTATGATTCTTCTCCACTCATCAATCGGAAACGAGAAGTTGATTGCTACTTTATTATTCACGATTTCTTGGTTCCTAATGAATCATATTGAAGAGACAGGAAGTGGAGACATTGTCCAAAACGCTAGTGATTTTTTAAATCGACGTGTAGAAGAAGGTAAAGGCATCTACATCGAAAGGAACGTAGATGGTCCATAAAACATTGACTCTATCTATTAAAAACGACTTCTAGTCGCTTTAAAATATGCTGACTAGAAACAGGACATTCTCCCATAACTGCAAGGAAATTTTTGTCAAGGAACACCAGATATGATTACTACAAGAATTCTGATTTTCAGAGATAAAAATCCTATCTTTAAACAGAAATTTTTATCACAAAAAAAAAAAAAAATCATGGTCGCTGATTCTATTATTTTTTATCGCTGAATTTCTGTCTCTAAATACCAGTTTTCTTATAGTTTTGTTTTTTCAAAAGATTTCCAAAATTTAAATTTTCAAATATATAATCTACGTTAAGGAACAAAAATATGTATTGCACCATGCCACCGTATATAAATTCTAATAGGAAAAAAATTCAGTGAAAGCATCCATTTTTTTTATAGTTTTCTTTAAAAATTTGGTATGGATTTTTTGACAATGCATTTAAAGCCTATAGGTAAATTATATCAAAAAAACAATGTTTAGGGTAAGTTCATTTAAGTATAAACATTTTAAATAGTTAAAAAAAGATATCAACCTTTTGAATGGTTAGAAAGAGGTATCAACATTTGAAAAGTGAATTAAAAACTTTGATATATCAAATGAATTTTGCAAAATATTGATACTTCATTTGATACATTTTACAAAACATTTATACATTTTTTTAACTTTAAAGCATTGATACCTTAAAAGCACCTATCATCAAACGTCAATACCTTGTAATGTAATTTATCTAAAAGCCTATTTATAAACTATTTACTTTTTAAGGTATCTAAAAGTACACTATTTTGCATATCTGTCAGATCAAATGTAGACCCTTAGATGCATGACAAAAATTTTAAGCCCTCTTTTTGAAAAAAAAAAAATTATACAAAGAAAAAAAATTTATCTATAATTACTTTTAAAAAATGATTGTTAATACTTAAATAAAATTAGCAACTCATAATATGATTTGACATATATACATACATATATTTATAGAGTGAGAGAGACATTGGCTCAAGTCTCAATAGACTCAGAACCTACCCTAATAGCCTTCGGGTTGCTCCATATATACTTCTTCTTCAAGTCATCATTTAAAAAAGCAGTTTTGACATAAATTTTGATGTACATGTAATTTGCAAATGGAAGCATATGTATCAAAATAATCGATTCCCTCTTGTTGCTTAAATCCTTTCACTACTAATCTTGCTTTAAAAGTTTTTAAAAACCATCTGAATTATATTATCATCTAAATCCCATTTACAACCAATTACCTTAGATCCTTGAGGCAAATCAACTAACATCTAAGTATTATTTGACAATAGGGAATCCTTTTTATCATTTGTTGTCTCTTTACAAAAGGCCGCATCATGAGAAGTCATAGCTTCATGATATGTTTTGGGATCACTATCTATACTAAATATAATGGGAATTTTACAAAATATAGAAATCATTGTTACCTTCTATTAAAAAGCTAAGAGCTTGAGAATCAATAAATCCGGGATCTAGACTTTTACTTTTCTCTACCTTTTTACTTCTTCTAGATTCTTTAATGGATTCTACATTTGTTTCTACACTATTCTTTTCAATAGAGTTTCTTGTATTAGTATTTTGTTTTGTGATTTCATTATCAACTTGATCATCTTAGAATTGTTTTCTAAGAACTCTACATCTCTAGTTTCAATTATAATGTTGGATTCTAGATCTAATATTCTATATCTTAGAATTTTGTGGATATCCTACAAATATTCTTTTTAAGGATCTAGCACCTAGCTTTGTCCTCTTTGGATAAAAAACTCTATAGTAGGCTATACACCCCCACTTTAAAATATTCCACATTTGGATTTCTTTCTTCTTATTTTTCATATGGAGCAAATCCTAAAGTTCTAGATGGAATTCTATTTAAAATATGACATGAAGTATGAAGTCAACAAGGTTTCTCCCCAAATAAAAGACAATTTGGCATTAATGATTAGAAAATTAATCATATCTACTAATGTTCAATTTTTATGTTCCGCTAATCTATTCTTTTAAGGTGTATAAGAAGTGGTACATTGATGCACAATTTCATTTTCTTCACAAAATTTATAAAATTCATTTGAAAAGTATTTACCTCCTTTATCACTATGCAAACATTTGATTTTTTTTTTTTTATTATGCATATTTTCTACTTCTACTTTATAATTAAAAAGATTCAAATGCTTCATCTTTATGTCTTAATAAATACTTATAAGTAAATCTTGAACTATCATCAATGAATGTTTAAAGCATAATTTTCCTCCTCTAGTTAAATGTCCATATAATTCACAAATATCACATGAATTAAATCAACAACATGGGTATTTCTTTCTACATGAGGCAAGGGTTTCTTAGTTATTTTGGCTTGAATACAATTCCACACTACTCATGTTATCTATGCCATTTAATTTTACATATCCATTTCTATTAATATTTTTTGTGATTTTGTAAATTGATATGTCTTAATCTAGCATCATAAATGACAAGAGTTAACAAAATAAATAGAATCATTCACTTTATTCATTTCAATACTTAATTTAAACATTCCATCAAGCATATCATTCCCTACATAAAGATCCCCTTTCATAGTGTAAGCTTGTCTGACTCAATTATAATTTTGAATCCTTCTTACATAGCAAACCTAGGGAGACTAGATCTTTTTCATATTCGATACATACAAGAAATTCATTAGACTCAACTTCTTTCTAGATGTGAAATAGAGATCAATTTCCGATTGACACTTGCCAAGTTTTCTAGATAGTGAAATTAGAGATCATCCACAATTTTGAAATCTTTGAATTGATTTTGCTTGTTGCACAAATGAATCGTTGCTCCTGAATCAAGCCACATTCTCTAGATTTGATTGTTGTAGCCATAGTCAACTCAGTGAACATTCTAACATGTAAGACTTCGAATTCATTTGTCACCATGGCAACAAACTGATGATCTTCAACTAAATTTGTAGCAAGTGACGTAGCTTCTTCCTTGGCTTTCTTTAGGAATCAACAGTCTTTAGCATAATGCCCTTTCTTGTTTCAATTATAGCATTTGCAAACCTTCTTCTTTTCATTTGGTTTGGTAGTCTTTCTTTTCTTTTTGGAATTCTTATTTTCTTCATCTTTCATAAAGTTCACTTTAGAACTATTTTGAAAATTCATTGCATCATGCTTTCAAGTTTCTTCCTCCATGCGTATGTGCCTAAGAATTTTCTCAATGGTAATATCTTCAACCATATGAAGTAGTTTCTTTCTGTAATCATCCCAACTAGGAGGTAATTTGATAAAATTGCCCCCACTTGAAGAGATTTAGGAATAACTGCATGTAAGACACATAGTCGATTGACGAGGGCTTATAACTCAAGAACTTGATCCAATATGGGATGTTACCAATCATACTAAACTTAAAATACTTCAACACGAGAAAATTATCCGTACTTTGTCTTTTGGTGTTATATTTTTTTTCTAGTGCTTTCCAAATTTCCATTGGAGACGTAATTGCCATGTAAGGTCATATAAGTTTTTTGATTGATAATGAGTTAAGGCTATGACCTCCACATGCAAACTCATCATCCACCATTTTCTTCTTTGCCTCCTCCAACTTTGCTTTCTCTTCTAAACTTCCATCTTTTTTTAGATCTTGAATAGGTTATGTTTGGATCAAGTGCATAGGTTATGCTCAACACGTATCCTATCCTTCCAACGGTTGAAATTTTTTCCATCAAAATCGATATAATTTGATAAAGTCTTGATTCATGACTCTAAAAACAACATTTGTTTCACCATCCATATTAATTCTCTAAGATTGTTAGGTTTTAAAACTATCAAAGGGGCTTAAGGAAACAAATTACAAGTGAAGTTGACTTAGAGGTACCATGGAAATCACTTTTCTTAGAAAATTTACACCTCTCACACAAAGTTTGTTATGGATATAATGTGGAATCCTCCCAAGATACAACTAAGTCTTGATACTTGAATAGTAAATATACAAGTACTAAATACACTTAAAAGAATTTGAGATGTATGTATATAGTTATTGGTTAAAAAAAGATACAAAGAGAACAATAATAATAATGGTTAGTTATATATTTTTTACAACTAGATGCAATATATTTTATATCATAGATTGATATTCCAACTATCATAACCATGGTTGTCAAAACTGGCCCGGACCGGCCAGTTCAACCCGATTCAATCAGAACCGTTACTAATGACGGGCCGAGTCTCGTCTAAAACTCGTTTTTACAACGAACTGGCAAAACCCAAATTGACCCGGTTGACCAGGGCGGTTGAACCGGGTTGAACCAGTCAACCCAGACCGGTTGACCCGGATATAAAAAATAAAAATAAAATAATAAAATAAAAAATTAGAAATTTAAATATTTATTCATAATTTATTATAAATTTATAAAATATAACCATTAAATCATATTTATTTAATAATTAATTGATGAATTTGATCCAAATATAGAGTTAATTGAGTGATTACACAAATATTACTCTTTTCTAATTAAATTATCCCTTATATTTTTATTTTTTCGTGACCCCGGTTCGACCCCTGGTGGAACCCGGTCCGACCCCCTGACCCCTGACCCCCTAGCCTGTTCGAGTGAAACCCCAGTCCAATTCTGACAACATTGATCATAACTTTTCCCAAGAGTCACATTGTTTAGATATGAGTTGCATCATTTCGATTTCAAATTGATTAGTTATTAATTAACCTGAATCATTATCATGAAGGCATGCAACCTAAACACATAAAACTCCTGAAGAAATTGATCAAAAGTTGCAATATTTCAAAATTGTCTCTTGAAATAAAATTGGAGACTTGACAATAAATATAACGGGCATGATCCAGCCCTTGAAACTCACCGTACTAATTAATCTATGATCACGACCATGATCTCCACGACTCCCTTGATCATGGTCATGATCTTTACGGTTGCCTTGATCATGGTCGTGATTCAAATTCAAGAAATTCTTCATAGTCATGCTTATTTCAAACTTCATGATTTTATTTCATTCTTATTTGTTTTAAGTATAATATCTACATTATGGATTACATAATTGACAATTTATTCCTATGATTCCTTTATGTTGCCATATTTCTTCAAATCTTTGTTGTACCTCTCTTTTTCTTTCCCCTAGGAAGACTATTCTCTCAATTATTTACAACAATCTAATCACGATAGTACTTGAATAAAAATGAGTAGAAATACAAGACCTTGAAGACCTAATATCATTGTCACTTTGTTAATACATATCTAGTTAAACAGCTCTTTGGGTGGGGTTTAAATCGGGACCCAATCTGATGCGGCCATGGTAATCCACTAAGGTAAGTCCTCTAGCCAGACTTGTGGACCGACGAGTCCCTAACTGAAAAAATGAAAAATTAAATAAAAAATAGAAAAAAAAACTAATATACTTATTAAAAGGGGATGAGTCAAAACACTCCTAACCTACTCCGCTCCTTACACGAGGCGATTACGGATCCTGAAAATTTGGACCCAGACCCAATAGATTGGACAATGGTATGGACTTGACTTGCCTCAAGAAGATGTCTATATCTAGCTAGCACATTAGATCATTACGAATATCAGTAAATTCAATTGTACACAAGCAATTACAACCAAGATTCACTAATTTTTTATTTAATGAAATTTGCTTTGTGTAATATCCAAATATAGTTTAATAAAAAAGAATCCACAAATAGGAGAAACCTCTTAACATTTTACTATCCAAATTTTATTAAAAATAGTAGCTTTAATGGTTTAAGAGGGCAAATTTTTAGTAAGTCCGACATTACTAAATTTTTAATAGCTATTCCTCTTTACAGTGAGTAATTTGACCAACCAATGTGGAAATGGTAATACCATAGGCAAGCTCAATGGATTGTGTTGATTTAAGTTTAAGTTGGATATTCGATGGGGTTGGTTGAGGTTTTTCAAATGGGTCATGGGTTATTTTATTGTTATAAGTAAATTAATATAAATTATGATTATGATATTAATAATTTTAAAAATTAATAAAATTAAAATAATAAATAAGATGGCATATTAGTTGACACGTGGCACCATAGGATAAAAGTGTCACATCATTTAACCGAGCTACCAAAGTTAGGGTAGGTATAAATTAATAAAAGTTCAAATAGTTAATTGCATATTTTGGTACAATTAAAGTAATAATTGCGACAATAATATAAGGTAGTATTTTATGAAATGTAATAATAAGAAAAGTTACAACAACAAAAATGTAAAAGGCTAATGTACCAATCTTAATATTTATAATCGTAACAATACCAAAAAAGTAATATAAAAAAGTTATATATGATAAGATATGAAAAAAAAAAATTATGAAATTATATATATCATAATAGATTGAAAGTATTTACAATTTATTATTAGCTTCCGTGTCAAGTATTTACATAGAATTGGTAGCACAAGTTTTTTTTTCAATGGGTTGTAGCTGCATTTTAGTACTTTAGTTTGTGTATTTTCTTCAGAGTTTTTTTCCATGAGAAACGAAACAGACTTCGTTCCCTTCCTCCCTATAAAATAGCCTTGGCGTCAAAAGTTCCTTGACTTCCAAAAAAAAAAAAAAAGTTAAAGAAGAAAAATCTACATGTAAAATCGGCCATTAGTGCTTAACATTCAAGTTAATATTGTTGCCCTCTTCACCTAAAAGTTTAAATTTGTTTACATAATCACTTAATTAAATGAGGTTAAACTAGGTTTCAAATATCTAAACTCAAGATGTCTTATTTTGATATATTGTACTAGGACTATTTTGTTAAACAATTTAAATTTATAATATGATATGAATGATATTTAATAAAAACATGGAACCAATTCAGGTTCTTGTTCTCAAGGTAGAGAGGCAAAAACCGCTTGTCCTAGTTCAAAACTAGTCATCACATCTAAGGGTGCAAACGAGCCAGGCCGAGCCGGGCATTTGCAAGCTCGGGCTCGGCTTGTTTATTTTTTAACGGGCTTGAGCCGAGTCGGGCTTTTAACGAGTCTAGAATATATTGGCTCGGGCCCAAGCCTGTTAAACTTTTTCAAGCTCGAGCTCAGCTCGTTTAGTTTATATAATTATTTTTTAATTATATTTATAATATTAAATTAATATAAATAATTATATATAATATTACATTAATATATATTAATAAAATAATATCAATATTATATATATATATATTAAATGAGCCCGTTCACGAACTTGGCTTGCGAGCTCTTAACAAGCCTGTTCATGAGCTTTGTTTTCTAGCCCATAACGAGCCTGTTCGTGAGCTGGCTTGCGAGCTTGAGGACAAGCTCAGGCTCGACTCGTTTAGCTAAACGAGCCTAAGATGGAGCTCAAGCTCGGCTCGTTTAGCTAAATGAACCGAGCTGAGCCGGGCCTGAAACGAGCCGAGCTCGAGTAGCTCGCGAATAGCTCGGCTCGTTTGCAGTCCTAATCACATCAAACAAACCAGACCTAGTACTGGGAAGAGAGGAGAGTGATCATCCTCTTCTTTTTTTTTTTGCATTGGACCTTAAACAACGTTTAGGAAGTGAAGCATGTTAACAACTAGCGTTTATGAGTTCAAGTTTGTACATGATTCTTAAGCTAAAATTTAGTCTCTAATGTAGTAATTATAGCTGTACATACTCGTGTATATTTAGTAGAATTCATGTATAATGTTTTTCCAAATTAGGTTTGTACAGTGGTTAATATATATGCCCATGATTTTTTAAAGGAATACACCAAAAAAAAAAAAATTGACTAAAAAAATTTTTGACTTGATATTAGAGCCTTCACTTCAAACTCATAAAAATATTGAATCACCTTTGAACCGAATTGTCATCTTTGAATCATGTTAGAAACACAATCATCCTCCATACCAACCATACATGTATAAACTGATAACATTATTTTTAATGCTAGTGTGACCCTTACTGAATTTAATTATGATATCTGGTCTCAAATCAAGGAGACGCATATTGCTAGGCATGAAAAACTCGAATATATATTATGGGTGAATTGAAACTTCCTTGGGAAACTGATCTATCTTACACTAAATGATATGTCGAAAATCAAAATGTCAAGCGATGGTTGTTGACGTCCATGTCACTAGAAATCATGACACGATATATTCGATTGCGAAATGCATCCTATGATGGATCCGATGAAACACAACTATATGCTTTAAATCAACGTGCCTACTCTACCAAATTGAGTGGTCGTTCTTTATCTACATATTATGGTGATCTTATTGCAATTTTTCAAGAATTGGATCATTGTGATAAGATTATCATGAAAGACCCTGATGATGTTGTTGCACAAAAGAAATCAATTGAACGATAACATGTGTATATCTTCTTGAATGGACTAGATGCTGAATTTGAGCAAATTCGAGCTGAGATTCTTCGTAAAGATCCATCACTTGATCTTGAAGAAACTTGTGCATATGTACGTCGTGATTTTTTTTTTAAAGACAACACTAAACAGTGAATCTGAGTCATCCATTATGCTAGCTCATCAGACAAAGCCTTAACAAATGACTTCATACCCTGGTCAAACAAATGTTCATAAATTTGAATTGAAAGATCATAGCCATACACGTTTTGAACATGTATGCACTCATTATGGTGGAGAAGGGCACACTATATCGCAATGTTATGAATTGATTGTCTATTCGGAGTGGTAGAATCCTGTCAAAGCACTTCGCAATGGAACTCTAAATCAAGTGCTTTAGTTGCTATTTCAAGTAACATAGGATACGCATTGCAGCATTCATACATCAAAATGAATCACCATACAAGGGAAAGAATTCTTATTCATACTTAGTGGAAACGGAACACGATGGCATTTAGCGAGCTCACAAATTTCACATTTAAGATCAGAAATAGATACATCAACAAAAAACTTTGGAAACAATCTCTTTAAATAACCAAAACATGCATGATCAAGACGTCTATGCCATAACTAAATTTCATTATTCAAACAATCAGTTTTGTTTATCATAAAAGACTTGAGCTAACTGGCTAAAGCTGTCCAACTTCAAATCGAAATAATAGAGCTGTCCCTTTCTAGTATCATAACCAATTGTTTCTCAAATATCCTTAAAAACACAAAAATCAAGCCAAAAAAATTGTAAAGCATTAGTTATTTGAGCAAAAAATAGTAAATTATGACCAAGAGTAGGAATAGCCAGAACAAAGTTCAAATTTAAATTTTTATAAGAGTAATAGAACTTTCTCCCACAACGGGAGAAGATGTACCATTGGCTGTAGATACTATGGGTTTTGAGGTTGATTTCACAGATTTAACACACTCTTTGCCAAAGGTCATATGGTCAATAGCACCTAAATCAATTATCCATGCATAATTACTAATAGTGTTCAAAGAATGAGAGAGCTATCTTGAAGTATCAGTCTTACCAAAGGCTGAGGTAGTTGCTAAAGCAGAAGCAACTTCACTAACATTAGATGGTACATCGTCCTTATTAGGTGATTCATTCTGATGTATAGGGTCCTGCACCTGTATGTTCTTTGAGTGGTGCTAAATAATTTGTTTCCTTTATTGATGATCATACACATATGACCTGGATTTTCTTGATGAAATCCAAGAATGAAGTCAATTCATTGTTTCAAAATTTTCATAGAATGTTAGCAACCCAATATTAAGCCAATATATAGGTTCTTCGTACTTATAATGGTGGCGAATTTGTAAAGCAAGATCTCAAACACTATTTGAACTCCTATGGTATTGCTCACCAAACAACTTGTCTTTGCTTACCTCAACAAAATGGGGTTGTTGAGTGAAAGAGTTGTCATCTTCTTGAGGTAGTACGTGCTTTTTGTTTGAAGCTCGTATGCCTACTGGTTATTGGGGTGAAGCAATCACTGTTGCAACTTATCTAATTAATCACATACCATCCAGTTCCTTAGATTTTCATACTCCTTTGCATGTTTTTCATCAAGCAGTTGATACTCCTCCTAAACCTAATTTGCAGCCAAAAACATTTTGGTGTGTAGCTTTTGTTCATCTTCATGAACACTTGAGAAGTAAACTTGAACTTGGAGGTCTTAAGTGTGTGTTTGTTGGATATGGTTTAAATCAAAAAGGCTATCGATCTTACCATCCCCCTTCTTAGAAGCTATATGTTACTCTTGATGTTGCATTTCATAAATTTGATATGTATAATTATATTGCTGAGTCTTCACTTCCACGGGAGAATAAGCAAGAATTGTAGACTCTGAAATATCCAAATGAAGATAAGAAAGATATAGTGATGTACCAATTGACCAATTGTTCTCTCAGAATAGTTTGGAGGTTGAACAATTAAATAAATTATGAACCTGAGTCATCCTAGGAAAACCAGTCATAATCATCCCAAGAAAATTCTGAACCCGAACCCAAGTGACAATTATGAACTGTCTTAAGAAAATTCTAGACCAGTCTTTGTTATCCTAGATAAAAGCACCAAAGGAAAACCTAAATTGAACTATGAACCTCTTTTGAATGCTAAAGCCAAATATCCCATGAGTTAGTATGTATCTTACCATAGACTATCAAAGGAAAATGAGTCATTTGTGAATCAATTATCTACTGTGTCTATTTCTAATAGTGTGCAAGAAGCATTGAAGGATTCCAGGTGGAAGCAACAGTGAATGAAGAACGAATTCTCTACAAAAGAATTCAACTTGAGGTTGTGGGCTTACTAGAAGGAAAGAAGCCTATTGGTTGTAGATGGGTATTTACTGTCAAATATAAGGCAGACGAAGCAATCGAATGGTTCAAAGCAAGACTTGCAGCCAAGGATATGCTCAAACTTATGTCATTGATTATATGGAGACATTTGCACCAGTAGCCAAAATTAATACTATTCGAATTTTATTATCCTTGGCAGTGAGCCTTAATTAGGACTTGCAACAATTTGTTGTAAAGAATGCATTTTTACATGGATCTTCAAGAAGAAGTTTATATGGAGTTACCTCTAGGTTGTAATATGCAAGAAAATAACAAGAAAGTTTGTAGGCTGAGAAAGGCATTGTATCGCTTGAAGCAATCCCTTAGGGTGTGGTTTGGAAGATTCACAAGTTCCATGAAGTCATTTGGATATAAGCAAAGCAACTCTGATCATACTTTATTTTTTAAGCATAATAAAGGTAAAATCACTGCTCTCATTATGTATGTTGATGATATGGTAGTGACTAGAAATTATCTTGAACAAAGAAAGACATTACAAGATCATCTTGCTCGTGAATTTGAAATGAAGGACCTTGGTTAATTGAAGTATTTTTTGGGGATTGAAGTATCAAGGTCAAGGAAAGGAATTTTGCTTTCACAAAGAAAATATGCTATAGATCTGTTGTATGAAGCTGGAATGACAGCATGCGCTCTGGTTAGTACTCCTATTGAAGAGAATTTAAAGCTAGGTATACGTTCAGATCAGATTCCTACTAACAAGGAATATTATCAAAGACTTGTTGGGAGATTGAAGTATCTTGCACACACTCGACCTGATTTGGCTTATGCTTTAAGTGTTATGAATCAGTTTTTGCATTCTCCTAGTGAGGAACATATGAATGTTGTCATGCATATCTTGCATTACTTGAAATCCTCACAAAGCAAAGGAATTATGTTTGTTAAAGGAGAAAACTTACATGTTGAAGGACATACTGGTGTTGATTGGGTTGGATCAATTGATGATAGACGTTATACGTCTAGATATTTTACCTTTATTGGAGGAAATTTAGAAACATGAAAGAGCAAGAAACAAGAAGTAGTTGCTTGATTAAGTGTTGAGGCTGAATTTCAAGGAATGGCTAAGGCCATATGTGAATTATTATGGATAAAGAATTTATTGCATGAATTATAAGTTGATCAAAATAAGCCTATGAAGTTGTATTGTCATAATAAGGCAGCTTGTGATATTACTCATAATCCATAAAAAGATTGGACAAAACATGCTAAAGTTGATAGACATTTTATCAAAGAGAAGTTAGAAGCAAAAATCATTGAAGTTCCATATGTTCGTCTCAAGATCAGCTCGCCGATGTACTTACTAAGGTAGTGTCTAGTCAAGTATTTCATAATTGTCTCAAGAAGTTAGGAATGGTTAATGTTTATGCACCAACTTGAGGGGAGTGTTGACAACTAGCATTTATGAGTCCAAGTTTGCGCATAATTTTTAGGCTAAAATTTAGTCTCTAAATATAGTAATTACTGTATATAGTCGTGTATATTTATTAGAATTTATGTATTATATTTTTCCAAAGTAGATTTATACAATGGCTATATATAGCATCATTCTTTAAAGGAATATAACAAAAAATTGACTAAAAAAAAAGATTTGACTAAGCGGACCCATGTAAGTAAATGTGAGAAAATTCTAAGCCAAAGTTTCCTACAAGGATGTCGATATGTTGATTTTTCACGGTGGACCTATCTACTGGTGTTGGGGGCGGTGAGTGTAATTTATTCTTTTTGGTTCATCGATGTATCCACGGCATGTTATTATTTTTATTTAAATTATTTATTAAAAATTAAAAAAAATATTTTTTAATAAATAAATCAAATATAAATAAAAATGAAATAAAACTCATTTTTTACTTACTAACTTATTTATTAATATTATTATTATCGGTGATAATCATCAAGGACTTATCTTCTTTATCGGCCTGACACATTGTCCATCCTTTTTTTTTTTTTTTTTTTTTGGGGCCGAGGACATGTCCGTCTTTCACGTTAATGGGTTTTTACCTTGCTAAGCCGAAGTCAATCGATCATTGTATTTCCGTCGTGGACCCGTGGTCAATGTTTTCTAATTTTTCCACAGGTTGGATTTATTTTCTATCCCAAGCCCAATTGGATTTATTTATAATAAAAAATAAAATTCAAACCTTATTTCACTGCATGAGTTGATTTTATAATATTTATTTCATCATTACTTTTTACACTCTATCATGACTAATAAATTCATTTAACACCTAAAAACGTCATATGATTAGTTGTATTACCTCTGTTTATGTACTACTACTACTATTACTCCCCAGCAGCCATTGATGTATAGATATAGATCAAATATATATAAATATAGATGAATATCAGATAATCTCAACAAAAGACTGTTCTTTATTTATTTATTATTATTGGCAATAATCATCAAGGTCATGTATTCATCGTGGACTGCAACTTCCCACGAAAAATCAATTGTTTTTTACCCTTGGCTGAAGAGTGTTTGGATGATTGACTAAAATCAACTTAAACGACAAGTTGACTTGACCAACAACAGTGGGCATAAATAATTATTTGAGGTGACAAAAGAGGAAAAAAAAAAAAAAAAAGATAAATAGATGTCCCCCGAAATGAATGCTTCAAGTCGTACATTGCCGAAATTTCCAATGTTTATAGCTGTAATAATTCATATCAGTTAGATATTACACACGCACAGATACTCCAAGACCACCGAAGCTGCTTTTCCGACCAAGCAGGGGTGCTCTTCCGATGGCTTTGAAATTCTTTCCATGTTTTTCCTTCATTCTACTGCTTTTTCTGTCCACTAAATGTGCTCCGCAAATTACCGCATCCGAACCAGAAGGCCATGGTAACATCCGGTGTGCCATGAGTGAAAGACATGCACTTCTTAAGCTTAAAGCCAGTTTACAAAGCAACTTCACTATGCGATTAGATTCTTGGGGAAGTAAAAGCCATGAAGATGATTGTTGCATGTGGAGTGGGGTGACGTGCAGCAACACATCAGGTCATGTTACGGGGCTCGATCTCTCGGGAAGCTATGTGGGGTGTATGATCGATCCATCGTTGCATGAGCTGCAACATTTGAGATATCTCGATCTCAGTGGGAATGATCATAGACTTTGCCAAATTCCTGCATTCTTTGGTAACCTTACCAAACTCGT
Organism: Combretum micranthum; assembly: GCA_024138025.1. NCBI lineage: Eukaryota > Viridiplantae > Streptophyta > Magnoliopsida > Myrtales > Combretaceae > Combretum > Combretum micranthum. The sequence goes on from JAMXBD010001318.1 coordinate 205,069, forward strand.
GCAACTCGATCTCTCTTTTTCTCGTTTTGGAGGGAGAATACCTAATGAACTAGGAAATCTTTCAGTGTTAGAGTTTCTTGATCTATCTGGAAACTACTTTAATCAGAGTGGCATTCCTGAGTCCATAGGGTATCTGGTTAACTTAATTCACCTTGACATCTCTTCCGCTTTATCCGGCCCTAACCAAAACATGAAAATACCCAATCGGCTTAGAAATTTGACGAGGTTGCAGTCTTTGGATCTTGGATATAATGGATTGTATGCCGATGACCTTCAGTGGGTCTCTCACCTTCATTGTTTGAGAAACCTAAACTTGGAATCCTCCGACTTAAGTAGAGCTGTTGATTGGGTTCAAATTATCATGAATCATCCCCGACTGACCGTGTTGAACTTACAATCTTCTCTCCTCCCAGATGTTGCACGTCGCTATCCTAACGTTGAGAATGCTTCTTCATCTCTTTCCGAGATTCACCTCAATGACAATCTTTTAAAAGGTCCTATCCCCAATGCTTTTGGGAATATGCCATCACTGACATACCTTGATTTGTCCAGAAATAAGCTTGAAGGTGACATTCCATCTTCTTTCGGTTGCACCTGTTCTTCTCTGAGATATTTAGTGCTTGGCAACAATCGGCTGAAAGGCAACTTGTCTAACAGCATCGGACGACTGCATAGGTTGAGGCTTTTAGACCTTTCTTCAAACTTTTTCTATGGTATAATCTCTGAAAATCATTTGAACAACTTTTCAAGCTTGGAACGTCTATTCTTGGATTCCAACTCTTTAACTCTTCGCCTCGGCCCACATTGGATTCCTCCATTTCAATTGACTTATATGTCATTGAGCTCATGCAATTTAGGGCCCCAATTCCCAAGTTGGCTAGTGACTCAGACGAGCTTATACGGTCTTGAGATTTCTTCTAACCAAATTTCAGGGACTATACCAAATTGGTTCTGGAATTTATCATCTCAGTTTTCAGATTTGAATATCTCTAATAATGAAATCCAAGGCATGGTGCCTAGCGAGCTATATTTTCATAGTCCCATTGAGTATATTGACTTGAGCTCCAACCACTTTGAAGGTCAAATCCCATTGTTTAATGAACAAATTGAATACATAGATCTCTCAAAAAATAGGTTCTCAGGATCTCTATTGTTTTTATGCCAGTTCAAAGATAAAGCCCCTGTATCGTTAGATCTATCAGAAAATTCTTTATCTGGAGAGCTTCCAACTTGCTGGGCAAAGATCAGATGGATATCGTCCATTAACTTGTCAAACAATAATTTATCTGGGAGGTCCTAACACAACATTCTCTCCCAGTGGATGCTGGCTCACTCTTTTACAATTGCAAAATAACAACTTTAGTGGAGAATTGCCTTCCTCATTGAGTAATTGTAATGGGTTGGAAGTACTTGATGTTGGTAACAACATGATTTCTGGAAGTATACCAGAATGGATTGGACACGACCGCCTTAATTTAACGATTCTCATCCTCCGGTCCAACCGATTCAGCGGGAGGCTTCCTTCAAGTTTATGTTGGCTTCAAAATATTCAAATAATTGACGTCTCTCTAAACAACATATCAGGACGTGTACCCAATTGTCTAAGCAACTTAACTCAGTTGACAAATGGATTGATAACATCGTTTTCTGTTGGAATCTTCAAAGCAAGCCAAGAGATTTAAATGTGACAATTATGGACTTCTCAGGCAACAATCTGCAAGGAGAGATACCTGAAGAATTCGGAAGTCTTGCTTCATTAATACAATTGAATCTGTCTAATAACAACTTAAGTGGACACATGCCTCAAAGGATTGGTGAGATGAGTAGTCTAGAAGTTCTAGATTTGTCTTCAAACCATCTCTCAGGAGAAATCCCACAGAGTATTTCCAACTTAAATTTTCTATCTGTTTTGGACCTGTCAAACAATAGCTTATCAGGCCAAATCCCAATGGGGACTCAAATCCAAACTCAAAATGCAACTTCATTTATGGGCAATCGTGGATTATGCGGTGATCCTCTTCCTAAGAAGTGCCGTCAAGAAGAAGCACCACCTCCTTCCCCAAACATTGGTTGTCACGAAGAGGAGACGGATGAGCTCATATCGAAAGGATTTTATATCAGCATGGGTATTGGTTTTGTGATTGGATTCTGGGGGATGCTGGGTCCTTTACTTTTTCAGAACGTTTGGAGCTCTGCATATTTCCGTTTTCTGAATAACACGGCGAACTGGATTTATGTGAGGTATGCATTAACCATCGGCAAGATTCAAAGGAGATTGGCTCGTTAAATCATCAAATTAAGGTAACAAATTTTTGTTTTATTCAATTTTGTGCGTATTAAAATTTTATATGACGGTAGAAACTGGAAACACATTTGCTGTCATAGAAACTTTACGCTTTACCCCTTAAGCTCTCTTCCCGCTATTAAAAAATGGGTTTCTACCACCTGACTGCTTAATTAAGATTTAAATTTAAAATTTCGAATTGATGTCGAATTCAAATTGTTATGCGATTTCGACTAACTTTATCTGCTGTTAAATGAGCTACTTGCATTACATCAGTACGACCAGAAGTTGTTGCGATGTTCTCGGAAATTTGGAAATTCTTTTGGAATATATTAATTTTTCCTTGCATCCATTTTGGTGAAAAAAAATTCAATTAAAAAGTTGCGGCTCCCACTTGCTGAATTAAATGATCTATCTACACCCTCTGCATCCTTCATCAACCTTAGCAAAAGCAGAATAACAAATTAGGAATGCTTACATAGAGCTAGAAAATTTATTAGAGGGTATATATATTTATCATAAGGCATTTGGTTCTCTCCACACATGACTAAGGTTGCACTTCAATTCTTTTGATAGCATTCTTGCCTGATGGATATCATTCCATATCTCTAAGTGCACTGAGTTATATAAAAGCCATTAATGAAAGCAGTTTCAACAACCACCTGTTTATAGTTATAAGACTGCAATAATCAAGCCTTTAATGTGAGCAGCTGGTAATGAAAGAAAACAACCAAATGATCACATTTTTGGGAGCTTCTACGGTCCCATCATTAATCTAATATTAAAATAAATATAGTAAATGAAATATTAACTATTTTAGTGATTCGATAATTGTTAGATATGGTATGAGCCGTTGATGGTGACGGAACCGATTCTGTCAAAATTAATGGTAGGACCATGAAATTTCCCATGTTTCCTTTACTATCTCTAAGGATTCAACTCTTATCACCCTTACCCTTACTCGAACGACCATCATGTTAAGTTTCACTTGACCTTGATCAAGATAAATCCAAGCAAATGGTTGTAATTTTTTTCTTTTAGGTTCTTTAGTGATACTCTTGAATAAATCCTTGTCATAGATAATTTGCTTCCTAAGTAGTGGATTAGCTCACCCAAGATTCAATAGACATCCGTGATTTGCATACTAAGAATCTTAGAAGATCGAGGACTATTCTATGCTTCATGCTATTTCTTTCAATCCAAAAACGTCATAATGTTAAAGTAGACACAAAGTAAGAATATGATGTTTCATATTTCCATATTTACTCTACCAAAACTTTACATAACTTCAACAACTAAAGTATTCAAAATGTGTGAAATACCCAATTAAGATGCAGTAGAAGTCTACACATTCACAACATACTTACATGACAACAAAATGTGAATAGCTAATTCATAGTGAAATAAGCAAAAATCCAAAGTACTAAATTAATTTGCTTTTATATGATTAATTGATGATTTGTGAATTTAATTGTTATAGTTAAGTTAGTATAACTTAATTTTATTATATGACAATTTTTAGTATAAGAATTCTTGTAAGTAATGTATATGTGTGCTAGTAAGATTTTAGTTATGTGTATACTTATTGAATTTTATCAAATTAAGTTGTATGTGTGTGGATGCATGGCTTGGCAGAGTAAAGGCAAGCCCAAGCCTAACTTAATAACAAAAACCAAGCCCAAGCCCATGTTATGGCATCTTCCATAAGCTTCCATAATGCCTCAAAAGTCAACAAAACTAAGTAAAATATCAATCCAAAACAGACCCTCTCTCTCTCCATCGTATTTCTCTCTCTTTCTTCTATCTCTCAAGCCCAAAACAAACCCAAATTTCTCCATTCAAATTCCTTTTAAGCCATCACAAATTAGATCGAAGGTTAGGAAGTAAGATACAAACTCAAGAGGAGTGGGAATAAAGCCAAGAAAGTTGGAGAAACAAATTTGAGTACTAGTAGTAGCTAAACAAGTAAGGAAAAGATGATTTCTTGTTTGTCTTGCTTATTCATAATTTTAATTGATGTTAATGTTAGATAAGAGTAGGACTTTGATATTTTATGTGAATTAAAGCCATGTTATTCTATATTGAATTAGGTATGTAAATAATATATGTACCCTAGCTATTTGATGAAATGAAAAATAAAGTTTGCAGTGATATGACATGTATATGGAAGTTGTTAGTGATAAATAAGTAGAAATTGGATTATTAGAGTAATAATAGAGTTTGAAAGCACATATGAAGAGATTTTTTTTTAGGTTAAGTTATTGTGCACATATAAGTGTGAGAAGGACTTATGTGAATAATTGAACTTGATGATGTTTAATATTTGTATAGACTAATTTTAATATGTTTTTATGAGCATATAAGAGCTTAGTAAAGTGTTAGAAGAGATGGAACTTTAAAAATTTCAAAACAAGCATCATCGGGTAAATACTCTATTCGTAACGTGCATAATCAAGGTCGTTATCTCCTCGGATGCATTTTACCCTATCAAATACGGCTGTTACACGGACCATTATCTCCTCGAAGTCTTTTAAAAAGCTTGATAGGCCTAGATTACGGCCGTAACAAGGGCCTCTATCTTCTCTAATGTTTTAAAAAGCTTGAATACGGTCTTTCCAAGCCCATGATTTCTTCTTACTTCTTTTTCTTGATGGTGTGACTTAGATCACGGCCATAGTAATGCTGTTACCTTTTCGAATTATTTTTTTAATGAATTTTTACAAAGCTAATTATGGGCATAATGAATATCACGGCCGTGATTGGGGTGTGATCTATATCACGGCCTATGTGATGGGTGTGACCGTACCTCTGCTATTGTTCACAGAAAAATAATATATATATATAAATAATTAATTAATAATATATGAATGATTAATGAAATATGATGTGAATATTTATAATTGTATAAATAGAGTGTTGTGTAATAATTTGAGTTTTATCTAAATTTAATGAGTAATTAATGATTTAATTTATTATTGTGAATAAATTATATTTATATGAAATGGTTTCTTTGACAAATTCCCGTACTCAATGAGTTTCGAATACTTGTCTTTTGCCTAATAAATCTACTTATCAAGGTATGCAGTAATATGATTGTTGATTGTTAGATTTATGTATGTTTTTTAAACTAACTCTAATAAAAGAGGAATTAAAAATTGTCTGAATTGGTTGTGCTTTTCGCCGTTGAATCCGGTTTAGAGACTAGCAACGTTGTTAACGAGGTTAACATAGTAGTTTAGGCACTTAGGCCACTAGTCATGATGCAATGACCTTTCTTAGTGGCATGGTGGGTAACTGATAGAGAGTATCATCTCATTATAATGTTTGCTTACTCTTAAAAGAATATAATATGATTTAGTTCATGTTTATGGGGATGATTGAACTAGGTGATATTATTGATTAAGTTAAGTAAAGTTAATAATGGCTGTAAACCCTAAATGAAATTACTTTTTCTTTATGAGGATATAACAGAGATATAAGTATTCGGGCCGCTTATATCAATCCCTGAGACTATGGTTACTTAGGACCCCAGATCCCCAGGATTGAATTCGGAGTTTGAATACTCCAGTATTGTATTGTTGACTCAATTAAAAAGAAATAATTATTGTGATTTGTCTTGCATTAGTTCGGGAGTGTGTGACACATCGTATTTGTTTGTATTACTATGTACTAGGCCTCTGGCTCACTTTCTCTCTTTCAGGTATTGAAGATGACGAGTTTTATGATTCCTTGGGCTCTAGGACGGACTTTGAGAACTTTTTGGATGAGTGTGATGACTAGGAATCCTGGACCGACTTTGTTATTTTCCTAGCAAAAGAGACTCACTTAAAGTTTGTTTTGTCTAAAAGTGTAATAGTATAGAACTGGCTTGTTTATAAGCCTAAGTTGTAATATAAAGTATTTACTTTTCCTTATACAGTATGTTATATATGGTTTGTAAATTTTGGGGTACCAAGTTATTGGTATCCATATGTTGCTATATTAAAGTATCTACTCCTTGTTGAGTAGTTTTTATTAAAGCTGTGTATTTAAACAGGTTAAAAAGGCAATTCACATAAACACTCTTTTTTCGAACAACCTTACGTGTAATATATCCGTATATTATACGTGGTTGGGGACTTGACATATCATGTTTTAATATAGCACATGTCGAGTCCTTACACATAGTCTTAGTAACATAAGTGCCATTTGGAAATGATGATCTAGCCCTAAGATTATTGTTTGTCATCTAATAGGAAAAAAGAACGAATAGCTCTCAACATGAAAAAGATTTTGATCGGGATGAACTAATTCCAAAATAGAATGTAAAGGTTGCTGGGCGTACATATCGGTTCCATTTCCTTTAATTAAATTTGTGATAAATCCTATACCCATTGGATATAAAACTTCGACTAGATATTAAAGGAAATATGGTTTTTTTCCAATGGCATTAGAACTGGACTGGCTTGAATGGGATCAGGCCTTAAAAGCAAGCCAATTCTAGCTAGCAAACCGTTTTTAAGTTGAACTGACCAAACCCAGATGACTCGATTGGTTTAACCATGACCCATTGACCCGGCTGGGTCATCCGAGTTAGAATGCACAATTATTAAAAAAAAGCTAAAAAGTAAAAAAAATTATAAACAAAACAGATTACGGAAAAAATGATTTCTTTGTTAGACAATGTAGAAAATTTTGTTTGAATGATGAACCAAAGATTAACGATCCCTTACGTGCGTGAAGGAGGTGGAGACTAGTAGATTAGATGAGGTTTGTAGAGAGAGAGAGAGAGAGAGAGAGAGAGAGAGAGAGGTAGGTAGAAGTAGATGAAGAAAATCATGCTGATTCAGAGAGAGAGAGAGAGAGAGAGAGAGAGCATAGTGGAGTAAGGTTTGATGGGGCTTCGTCCCGCATGCAATTCATAGATCAGGAAAAGAGCTGACTTGTTGCCATTAGATCATCGCGTAGATTTGATCTTACGTGGGTAAGGATCTGAATGCAACGATCACGTGCATACTGCATGACTATCACACAATATGTGACTAAGGAAACATATGTACTAGAGTGATCAAGAGAGAATCATAAAGAGGAAAAGTAGGAAATCTCAATAGGGTCTAACACATGTATGGCTGGTGAGGAGCTCAATAGCATCAAACCTCACTAAATAAGATGAATCTGTAACTATTCTTGATTAAGACAAATATTCAATCCATTAGATAAAAATCCAGTAGCACAGCGTTTGTCCAAGATTTCCCTTGTCTGTATGAGATGGGGACTAATGATATTTATAGTGAATCTAGCTATCGATATCGTCCATTAAATGAGACGATCAACCAATGGCTAAGATGAGTCCTTCTAATAATGGACAATAGAATGGCTCCCTTATGGACCCAGGCCTATTAAGGCCTTTATTTGTAATGTATGAGTCAATTTAAGAAAGGTTGGCATGGACAGGCTAATTCCAACAAGCCCTACTCGAAACCTTCGATGCCAATTCTCCTATGATCATCCTAATTGAGCTAAACCTAACTCTTTAAGCTCTATCACATTCCAAATAAAACAATTAGACTCAAAGCCTTTATGATCAAATTCAATCATCCACATTTTGCCCTTTAACCAAAGTCCTTTGGACTATACTAGAGGGTTTGGGCATTAATTATGCCTCTCAAATAAAAGGCCTCACTAGCATGTATGCACTGTAATATAGCTACATTGCCACCTATCACGATATTATAAAGTAATTCAAATTTTTCTAGTGTGCAATTTCGCAGCACCATTTGATTGTGTTTTTCACCTTAAGTTTTATCGAAATTGCATTTCCCCTAAGGCTACTAGATATTAGACAAGTCTTCTTCATTAGATGGCGTTTTCTATGCAGACATGCTTCCTCTATTTGATTCATACGACTGGTTATCCCATTAAATTTATTTGGCCTTTGCTTATATTTGGTCAAACCTGCAAATGTTTCATATACGAATCATTCATCGAAATAAAGTCTCCACATGGGTTACAAAAATCAATACATGGCTCAATTTGCTACTGCACTGGTGCATTTCACTTCATCGAATAAACTAGGTATTTTGTTCGCCATACCATAAGAATGAAGATCTTACTCTTAATTATACCTCTATTCGTTCAATTCATATATAACTCCATCACCTCTTCTAAAAACTTACACCATATGCTTCTTCCTTCCTCCTTATATATATACATATACATATACATATATTAATCACATGAAAGAGCTCCACATTTTTATACTTCAACTCTTCAAAGTTTTCTCAATTGTAAATCATTGTAACTTTCACTTTTTTTTTTTTAATAAGTGCCATTTCTACCATCCTATATCAGACATGTATTTATCTAATGTACACAAATCTCATGACTTGATGAGTGTAATTGGAATAATTGGATTACCACATTAGTAGTACAATATCATCCTTGCCATTTGTCGTATGATAGATAATGCTTTAATAGAGTCTGTTGATCCATTGATTCAAATACAAGACTTAATCCATTTTAGGGCCCACCATTGGACCCTACATAATCTGTTAATTTCAACAATGTTGTAGCTCACATACATTTTCAATCCCACATTTTCATGTCTCTTATGCAGGTAGTATAGTTTTGTATCGCTAAAGAGTTGGTCGTATTTGATTGGTCGATGGTACTATAGATTATATTGTAGCTCCATTTCACCTTGTCGTCTTCTTCTCGTATTACATATACTAGGTATGATAGTTTTTATCTTCATTCTTCTACTCTTTCATTTGAAACATACACACACATGAACAAATCTATATTGTTTAACATGGACTTGTTGATAAGTATCCATTTATGAAGAGACAACAAAATACTAACGATTTTGTTCTTTCCATGTTAGAGACTTAGAATGCATATTTTAGTCTCTAATCCCAATGCAATTCTAATCTGCAATTAAGAGCATCATGATATCTTGCAGTAGAGAAAATAGCACATAAGTATGTGGAGACATAGCCTGGGATGAGAAGGAAAAGGAGGAGCAAGCGATGAAGGAACAAGCGATGAAAGTCCAACACTAGGCTTTAACGCTGCTAACTCTGAAGATTTAAACCACTAGCATAGGACTGTGTACTGCCAGCCTTCAACCAATGCACAAAGTTCACATATTCGAAGATTTAAAAGCCATTATCCAAGGCCATCAGTTTATGTAATGTAGGTCGCCAGCTTTGAGTCGGCGTATGTTGTTCGACTTTTTACGATTTTTGTAATTTTTAAAGTTTTACTTGCTCCTTTATAATGTAAGCCCTAAGGCATATGAGAGATAGTTTTCCATATCTTTTGAATGAAATTTTCACAAGCCGTCTTACTCTTTATCCTAAATTTTGGATCTCTTGTGTAAGATCTCGATATTTGATGCCAACAACCTAGGTATTCTTTGAATCAACAGGAATTGAAGATCTCAAACCACCAATCGTGCATGATTCAATGGTTTGTGATAATTCCATTTGCTTGTACTCTGCGTCAGTTGGTATCAAAGCTACATTCGCTCTAGGGAAGATGCCTCCTAAAAGATAAGGCAATCAACGTTGCATAGTAGATGATGATATCAATGACGGATCGAACAATCATTAATGAACAGATGGGAGCAATGGAACGCCAATTTAGTGGGATGATGGATCAACTCACTGAGAGGATGGCTGCAATGATGGGAAATCAGTGTAATGCTAACCCTAAACGTGAAAGAAAACCTAATCCGATACCAGAAGTAGTGAGATAGAGGATGATTCCTTCAGTTGATGAAGGAGAGTTACTTGCAGAATTGCCACGCGAGCATGGTAGGTTCGTGTTGTGGAAGAGGATTGGAGACAATGGGAGATGGGTATGAGAACTGAAATCCCTGAATTTTGTGGAAGTCTGCAACGAGGAATTTTTAGATTGTTTAGCCATAGTGAAGGAAATTCTTGATTTTAAGAATGTCTCTGAGGACAAACGAGTGCAATTGGTAGCAACCCGACTTTGTGATAGGCTACAGCATGGTAGCAACAGACGAAACTGACAGACTCAGATTAGCAAATCAAAAATCATTTCTTGGGAAAAGATGAAGAAGCACATGAGATCAGAATTTCGCCATACAATTTCCAACGAATCATGTATCAGAGGCTGCAAAACCTAAAGCAAGTAAATAGATAGTGGCTGAATATACATCTGAATTCTATCAATGGTAGCTAGAAATGAGATTCGAGACTAAAGACCAATTAGTGGCTAAACATATCGGTGGTCTGAGATTGTAGATTCAGGATATGGTAAATTTGTTTGATCCAGTTAGTGTCTGCCACACACCAAGGCATTGATACTAGACAAACAGTATAGATGACCTAATAGTAGGTTATTGGGTGGTGGTGTGACTACAAGTTGTTGTAGTGAGGTTAATCATGCAGGTACTGGGAAGGCAAATAGTGACGTTGCTGGTAGTGGTAGTACTGGATGGTTCGATAAGCTTAGCTCTAGTGGACCAAGTACTAGTAGGATTAAGCGCCTTAAATGTGGTGAGGTTGGTCATAGATAGTCAGATTGTAAGAAGGGGGGAAGAAAGCACCTTTTATTGAAAATGAAGATAAGGAACATGATAAGAATGTCTTTGTAGCGGGAGGTGATGGTGATCCCAATTATGATAAGGAACACGTTGAAGAAGAATTTGTGATGGGAGATGGTAATGTAAATTTGTTTTTTAAGAGGTTATATATGACACCTAAACTCCTAAAGTAGCCAGGGAAGAAGATGATGTGTTTGATGCTAAAGGGGATGGAGAACCTTTTTTTGATGAAGAATATGAAGAGGAAGAGTTTTTGGAAGGGGATGGAAAAGAAACCTTGGTAGTGAGGAGATCATGTATGACTTCCAGAGTAGCTAAAGAAGACTGGTTGCGAACCAATATTTTCCAGTCCATTTGTACCATTCTAGGTAAAGTGTGTAGATTTATGATTGATTCAAGTAGCTGCGAGAATATCATCTCTACGGAGACAGTGCAAAAATTGGGAGTTCAGATAGAGCAACATCCCAAGCCTTACAAATTAGCATGGTTAAAGAAAGGTGATGAGGTGAGTATCTCCAAATGTGCCTTTGATTATATTCTCTATCGACTCTGAATATAGGGATTATGTGTGGTATGACATGGTGATGATGGATACCTAACACTTGTTAGGAAGGCCATGGTAGTATGATAAGAATGTGACACATGATGGTAGAGCTAACACTTATGAATTTGTACACAAGGGAGTAACAATTATGTTGGTTCCTAACAAAGAGACTGTTGAATCCAAAAGTGCGAAACAAAACAGTATGCTGTCTTTTGCTAGATTTGAAGGAGAGCTACAAGATGCAAATGCCATTTCTAACATAGTGGGAGAAGTGGAGTTACCTTTACCAAACAAGACTAGGATCTTTGGGAAAGCCACAAATTTTATGCACAACCTATAGGAGGTTCATGGATCAGTTCATGATAACTTAACAAAAGATGTGTTTAATGTGATGCATCTCATCCCATACATTGATGATAATTCGGACGACAACAATTTGAGGGCGAATTCTACTCACTCTGGGGAGGATGATGCAGTAGATAAAATAGCACATAAGTATGTGGAGACATGGCCTGGGGTGAGAAGGAAAAAGAGGAACATGTGATAGAGGAACAAGCCATGAAAGTCTAACACTAGGCTTCAACGCCACCGGCATAAGACTATGCACCGCCAACCTTTAGCCAGTGCACAAAGTTCACATATTCGAAGATTTAAAAACTGTCATCCAAGGCCACCTGCTTAGAATTATAAGCCACCATCTTTGAGCTGGCGTATGTTGTTCGACTTTTTACGATTTTTGTAATTTTTCAAGTTTTACTTGCTCCTTTATAATGTAAGCCCTAGGGCATAAAAGAGGCAGTTTTTCATATCTTTTGAATGTAATTTTCATAGAGCCGTCTTGCTCTTTATCCTAAATTTCGGATTTCTTGTGTAGGATCCCGATATTTGATGCCAACAACCTAGGTATTCATTGAATCGATAGATGTTGAAGATCTCAAACCAACAATCATGTGCGATTCAACGGTTTGCAATAATTTCATTCGTTTGTATGCTTTGTCATGACATGGCTTTAATGGAACTTTGAACTTGTCAATAGATATACATGTTCCCTCAAAATCCAAACAACTGGTTGAAGCTTGTTATTATTGTATTTTAATGTTCAAATATGCCCATGGTTAGATTAATTGAGAATTGCTATTACGGGTTAGAAAATTAGGAGGGAAATTTACATATCAGGATTAATTTGTCATTCCAATAAACAACAGAAGTGTGGATATCAGAAGTCCTCCTCCTCCTTCCTCATTAATATAGGCATGCACACACAAATAAATTGCATTTAGGATTCATAAAATAAAAGTAAGATATACATTGAAATGTATCAATACAAAAACCTTCTAATAATAAAATTAAAAATATATATAATATTTTAATTGAATACTACATATAATAGTTATTTGTTCAAATATAGTATTTTTGTTATAGTTTATTGAATTATAAAATGTTTATATATTATTATTATTTAAAAGTTGCTATTTCTATTAAAAATTATATTTGTCCATGAATCATATTCAATATGAATAATTTTAGTTATTAAAAAAAGATAAATAGAAAAAAAGTCAAATATATACATATATATGTTGTGATTACAACCCGATTAGATTCAAACATAATTCATGTGTAGGAATACAAATTACTATTTATTATCTTGCGCAATAACAACAATAGCTAAATTGAACGGCTGCTAAGGTTTAGCAGAGGTTTTTAGTTTCATAGCGGGAGGCAGCAAGAGAACCCATTTAAGTGGCCATTGCAATTGCAATGCAACTTTCTAAAATGGCGAAAAGAGGAAGATGAAGCGCAGCCCTCTGATTCAAATACGCCACTTTTTCATAAAAACCCACCATCATTATCATTCCGCTCTTTATCTTCCACTCAATCAACAACCTCGTGATCGCGAACCATTTAACTTTGATCAACCACTATCTACCTTTCCACCAAAAACTTGGCTTTCTCTTCTGGGTCTTTGCAACGACATCCGTTCCCTTAAGAAAGTCCATTCCTTGCTCACTGTCAACGGCCTGACACGCAACCTTGTCTTGGGTACTAAACTCGTTAGTTTATATGGTTCCTTGGGCCGTGTTTGGAGTGCCCGTTTATTATTCGACGAAATGCCGAACCCAGATTTTTATTCTTTTAAAGTGATGCTGAGATGGTATCTTTTGAACAAATGCTATGTGGTGTTTTGCAGTTGTTTACCTGCATGAGAGTTTGTGTCCGAGAGCATGATAACGTGGTTTTATCATCGTTTTGAAGGCGTGTAGTGAATTGCGGGACATTGATGAAGGGAGAAAGGTGCACTGTTATATTCTTAAGGTTGGGAATCCGGATGATTTCGTGTTCAGTGGCCTTATTGATGTGTATGCTAAGTGGGGAGATTGAATGTTCCCGAGAGGTGTTCGATGAAGTTGTTGATAAAAACGTGGTTAGTTGGACTTCCTTGATCGTGGGGTACATACAGAATGACTGTCCAAAGGAAGGGCTGGTAATGTTTAATAGAATGAGGGAAAGGTTTGGGGAAGTAAACGAATTTACTTTGGGGAGTATAGTCACGGCCTGTTCGAGGTTAGGGGCTTTGCATCAGGGAAAATGGGTTCATGGCTTTTTGGTCAAGAGCGGGTTTGAGCTTAACTCCTTCTTGGTAACAGCTCTTGTGGATATGTATGCTAAGTGTGGAGAAATAAAGCATGCGAGAGTTGTGTTTGATGAGGTTTTAAATGTTGATCTAATCTTGTGGACAGCGATGATTGTTGGTTATACACAAAATGGATGGGCAGATATGGCTTTGACATTGTTCACTGAGGGGAAATGTGCTGGTCTCGTGCCAAATTCTGTTACCATTGCAACCATTCTTTCTGCTTGTGCACAGCAGGGGAACTTGGGTTTGGGAATGTCTGTTCATTGCCATGGAATGAAGGTTGGATTAGAAGATGCAACTGTTACGAATGCGCTTGTAGACATGTATTCGAAGTGCCGAATGATGTCGGATGCTTGTCATATATTTGACTCTATCTCTAATAAGGATGTAGTTGCTTGGAACTCGATGATTTGTGGTCTTTTGCTCAATGATTCTGCACATAAAGCTCTAGAGTTGTTTCAACATATGAAATGGGATTCTTGTTCCCCAGATGCAGTCACGCTGGCTATTGTGCTATCTGCCTATGCTCATCTGGCTGCCCTTCAAGTTGGTTCGACAGTTCATGCCTACTCTATCAAAGCAGGTTTATTGACTTCTAATGTCTATGTAGGGACTGCACTTTCAAACTTCTATGCCAAATGCGGTGATGTACATTCAGCTCGTGATATCTTTAATGAGATGGTAATTAAGAATGCGATCACATGGAGTGCAATGATTGGTGGTTACGGGATCCAAGGGGATAGCAGCACATCGCTTTCCCTATTTGGAGATATGGTGAAGAATGAATTAATGCCTAATGAAGCAATCTTCACAACTATCTTATCGGCTTGTCGTCACACCGGAATGGTTGGTGAAGGGTGGACATACTTCAATTCCATGTGGCAAGACTATAATCTTGTGCCTTCTATGAAGCACTTTGCATGTATGATCGATCTGCTATCTCGGGCTGGCAGACTTGAAGAAGCCTTAGATTTCCTTGAGAAAATGCCTGTTCAGCCAGACGTTGGCATGTTTGCAGCCTTTCTACATGGATGCGGACTTTATTCAAGGTTTGACCTTGGAGAAGTAGCCATAAAGAAAATGATGGAATTGCATCCTGATGAAGCTTGTTACTATGTACTCATTTGTAATCTTTACGCTTCAGATGGAAGGTGGAGTCGGGTCAATGAAGTCAGAGAACTTATGGAACAAAGGAGCTTCAGGAAATCCCCTGGTCATAGCACTATAGAGATGGATAACATGGATGACTGCTTGATTGTGAGGGGGATAAGTTGACGTACTTAGACCGTCTTTAACTCAGAGGACTGTTGAAGAGAAAAGCTTATCTGAGCGACCTGTAAAAAAATGAGGAGTCGGGTTCTTCATGAAGGGCCGCTCCCTCCTCAAGGTCCTAGGTTTATTGCTTAAGTCTTGAGGATAACAAATTTCAATGGAATTTCTACATGATAAATGGTGGATATATATGGCATAGCTTCTCTATCTGAAGCAGCAGGTCATGCAAATTGCAGCCACTTTGTATTAGAGTTGGTCCTGATGGCAGAAAGCCGCATATCACCGGCCATAAATCAAGAAAATAAACAAACTGAAATTTACTGACGATTGGTAAATCAAAAAACAAAATGTCTCATGAAGAACATCTCAAATTAGATATTAAGGTCATTCATAAGAAGAATAAGCAATGTTTGAGTACAAATTCATGGTGATAAGGTAAAACCCTCTACTACTTTAAGTTTACACCTCAAGTTTAAAATAATACCTTTTCACTTGTATACTAATTTATTTATCTCTATTATCAGGATGGAGAAGAGAGGAGGCGTCCGGTTTGGGTGGGGCCATCCCTATGACAAGTTGAGTTGTTTGTTACTTCTTGGATGTGGCTTCTTCGACTAGTGCCTTTTACCCTTAAGGTGATAGGTAGTTTCCATTAAGTTAATTATCTATTAAACAAATCGTCTAAATTATTAAAATAAATATAATTTGATATATTAGTTTTTTTAATAGAATCAAGGGTATGACCTTGAGCTTTAATTGAACCTTAGAATTTTTCAAAAAAAAAAAAAAATGTAATGATTTGTGATAATAGTTAGACAACCTATACTCTCAATGTTTGGCAATTTAATGTCGAATCTTTAGATTTTAGTACATTAGTACTTGCACTTTTAAAATATATGAAATCCAGTGCCTCGATTAAGTAAATTTGATTACTTATACTTACAATTTTTAGTAATTTATTATCATATTTTTAGATTTTGGCAAATTAAAATATGCTTTTTAAGGTACATGTGATTTGATGTTTTTGCTAAGTAGTAATTTAGTGGATATTTATTTGATGAAAAGACCTTTGCTGATTAAAAGATTGCAATTCATCAGAAGTTATTGTCTAAACTTTATCTTAATGTTTTACCTTAACTTTTCAAAATGTATTGTAAGTGTTTCTCTCTATAATAAACGTTTTAATAAGTTGTATTAAACGTTATTAAAATGATATTAAATAGCACGAAATTTGATTCCAAAAAAATTCATAGAATAGTTTAATGTGGGTTCCAAATTTTTAAAATAAAATAAGTGACTTTTCATAAAATAAACTTTATAATCAATTATTATGAAAAGCTATATAATTTTCTTAAAAGCCATGGTCATTACATAGGGCATGCATGAAAATTCTCATACCATATGGGTTTTTTTTTTTTTTTTTTCAGCCACACATACCATATAGGTTTCTAAGTCTACGTCGTACCATACCTATTTGTAAAAATTGCTAAGTAATTTTGAATAAAAATATATATATTCTAATTTCAACCAATAAGATAATTAAATATACATATAGACCGCCTAAACAAAGATTTCATAATAATTTATTTTATAACTTTTATTTTCAGAAAAGCTAATGCTCAAATTGTTTTAGGTCAAATTAAAAAAAATGTTATTAAAATAAAAATCCATCAAATTATTACTCAACAGAGACACCATATTTTGCAAGCACAAACATTACTTTACGAAAATCTAAAAATTCAATACTAGATTGCCAAAATTAAAACCACAAATACTACTTGGCCTTTCTATTATCTCCAATAATTTCAAGTGAAAGGGTAAACATGTTGATATTTACAATGTATCCAAACATTTGTATAACTATAGCTCGGTAGTTATTAGTATTGTGTATTTTTATAGTATTTTATTACAGGTGGTAAATCATTTAATAAGTATATTTAACATTCATTAAATTAATTATCTAAGGACAAGTTAATGCATAGCCTTAATCAATATTGACGGATAGATACAATGTAGAAAACAAGAACATGATTATTGCAAGTGAAAAGTGAAAACACCAGTATGCAATGTGAAGTATAATTCATTTAAACATTTGTGTAGCTTTAGTTAGATAATTCCTTTTTACACAAATTTAGTTAAAAGATCAAATAGGAATATTTGTCCTTATAATTTTTTTTATTATTTTTTTAAGTTTGATTAGTATCTTAGTAATTTCCTAAAGGGCAAAACGGTAAGTAAGAATTTGCAATCTAAAACAAATGACTTCAAAGTTGGAGGATGCAAACTCCCATTTTAGCCATTGAACCGGTAAAGTACAACTAGTCAAGTATACCAGAGATATGAAAGGATAAAAAGAAAAGAATTACACACCATAATTATCTCAAATAACTTTATAAATTTGACCATGTTTAAAACGTATCTACCCTCAATTTAATAAAATTATGAAATTACATTCAAAATCTCAATCTCTAGTTAAGATATGCAAATTTTATATAAATTGTGTGTCCATAACACGATATAATGTTTTGTATCCTTATTAGATCGTTTTATTGTTAAGATATACCGATTTATATAAATGGTGATATATAAACACAATAAAAATTTCTATACGCTCCATAATGCATTGCCACTCTTAATCTTTTTCTTTTTTTCTTTACATGTCTCACCTTATGACTCATTTCTAACATCACTTATCTTGGCAAAACTTGCACAAGTCACTAATGGAGGCTTCTAGGGAAGTCGTGATCGAGTAAACCAGTAAAAATGTGACTAAACCTATAACTTTATTACTGACACTATCGAAAAGTGGTAGGTCAATAAGAAATTTGTAGGTCTGGTAGGTCACGTTATTTTAAAAAGTTATAGGTCAGTAAGAAAGTCGTAGGTGTGATAGGTCAAAAATGGTAGATTAGTAAGAAAGTTCTAGGTGTGGTAGATCATGTTATGTTTCGAATGTTTTAAGTTTTGAGAAAGTCGTAGGAGCGGTAGGTCAAAATTAGTAGGTCGGTAAGAAAGTCGTAAGTATGGTAGGTCATGTTATGTTTTGAAAGTTGTAGGTCAGTAAGAAAGTCGTAAGTATAAGTTAGGTTATATATTTCGAAAGTTGTAGGTTAGTAAGAAAGTCGTAGGTGTAGTAAGTCGAGAAGTGGTAGGTCAATAAGAAAGTCGCAAGTGTGGTAAGTCGAGAAGTGGTAGGTCAGTAAAAAAGTCTTAGATGTGGTAGGTCGAGAAGTGGTAAGTCGGTAAGAAAGTCGTAGGTGTGATGGTCATGTTATATTTCAAAAGTTGTAGGCCTTTAAGAAAGTGGTAGGTGTGATAGGTGATATAATGTTTCGAATGTAGTAGACCAGTAAAAAGTCATAGGTATGGTAGGTCAAGAAGTGGTAGGTCAGTAAGAAAGTCGTAAGTGTGATAGGTCATGCTATGTTTCGAAAGTTGTAAGGCCTTTAAGAAAGTGATAGGTGTGGTAAGTGATGTAATGTTTCGAAATGGAGTAGACCAGTAAGAAAGTCGTAAGTGTGAGGTCATGCTATGCTTCAAAAGTTGTAGGTCAATAGAAAGTCGTAGGTGTAATAGGTCAAAAAGTGATAAGTCAATAAGAAATCGTAGGTATGGTAAGTCATATTATGTTTCAAAAGTTATAGGTTAGTAAGAAAATCATAAGTGTGGTAAGTCAAGAAGTGGTGGGTCAGTAAGAAAGTCATAGGTGTGGTAGGTCATGTTATATTTTAAATATTGTAGGCTAGTAAGAAAGTCGTAAGTGTGGTAGGTCATGCTACGTTTCAAATATTGTAAGTCGATAAGAAAGTTGTAAATGTGGTAGGTCGAGAAGTGGTAGGTCAGTAAGAGAGTTGTAGTTGTGGTAGATCATATTATGTTTCAAAAGTTGTAGATTTTTAAGAAAGTAGTAAGTGTGGTAGGTCATGTAGTGTTTTGAAAAGTTGTAGGTCAATAAGAAAGTTGTAGGTGTAGTGAATGTGTAATGTTTCGAAAATTTATCGGTCAATAAGAAAGTCGTAGGTATAGTAGGTCATGCTGATGTTTCAAAAGTTGTAAGTCGGTAAGAAAGTCGTAGATATGGTAGGTTAAAAAGTGATAGTTTAGTAAGAAAGTCGTAGGTATGATAGGTCATGTTATGTTTCGAAAGTTTTAAGTCAGTAAGAAAGTCATAGGTGTGGTAAGTCATGTTATGTTTCGAATGTTGTAAATCAGTAAGAAAGTTGTAGGTATGATAGGTTGAGAAGTGATAGGTCACGATATGTTTCGCAAATTATAGGTCTTTAAAAAAGTGTTAGTGTGGTAGGTCATGTAATGTTACGAAAAGTTATAGATCAATAAGAAAGTCGTAAGTGTGGTAAGTCATACTGTGTTTCAAAAGTTGTAGGTCTTTAAAAAAGTGTAGATGTAGTAGGTCATGTAATGTTTCGAAAAGCTATATGTCAATAAGAAAGCCATAGGTGTGGTAGGTCATACTATGTTTCAAAAGTTGTAGATTGATAAGAAAGTTGTAAATGTTATAAGTAAAAAAGAAGTTGTAAATGTGATATGTCATATTAGACTTGCATCAAACGGTTTAAAATTTTTTAACAAGACAACAATCTTCTATAAGACTTTCTTATAAATCTCTTAATAGAAACTTAACGCAAGTAACTCCCCACATCTTTTCTCTTTTTATATTCTCTTTCTCTCCCTTCTTTCCTCTCCTCTCTTTTGGCTTTTCTGTTCGCTCTGTTTTACTTTTTGTTTGCTATGCGCGATATCCATAAATGAATGAGTACCACTTTTTTTAATCCAGATATATATATAATATATATATCTGTAATACAAACATTTTCCTATATCTCAATTCTAAGTCACGTATTATTTTTTTTAATCACGATATATATATTACACATTTTCCTATATTTCAATTCTAAATTATGATTTCAAAACCATATATAGATTATTATTTTCATTTTTACCATACAACATACACTAAACGGAAAATTATTTCAAAGTTGACCTGTTTCTTCGCCCACGTCCAACTAATGCACAAATGACGTCTTCCCAGGCTCCATTTTTGAGTATTTTTCAAGACGGATCGGTCATTGGTTTCCCATTCCACCCACGCACCCAACACGATTGTTAAAAGGAAAATGCTAACTAGAAAAACGTATGTAATCAATCTCAAAAATATGAAAATTTTCAAAAAAAAAAAAAAAAAAAAAAAAACTTTTCAAACTTGTTAAGAAAGGTCGAAAATAGTTATCAACAGGACCTACATTAAATACATGCCGCAAAGAAGATAGTACAACTAGATTTCAATTTTCCAATCAACAATATCACATGCAAGTGCAACGCATGTTCTTTGACATCCTCTAAGCAACTCATAACAGGATATAATTATCCAAAAAGGGATCCTTAAGAGAAAAATCCTAAAAAAAGAATTGAATAAATACAGAAAGAAAAAGGAAAAAATTATAGAAGGAATACAACGATTATTTTTTACACAAACATTTACCAAATTCGAGCCAGCCACCGGAGGAAACATTGAGCGAGAGACAATCACTTCGGCATATGCTTGACATGCCTGATAATACTACTCACCTGAATGCTTAACTTAGCTCACTATGGTCGATGATATACATATTTTGTTCTTGGGTCCACGATGAGACCTTCCCACCATTCACTTCTAAATCATGCCTGCATTAACCACATTGATCAGACATCAGATTGCTGACAAGTTAGATGATAAAAAATAAACAAATAGGACAAAGCTTGCAATAATGGAAGTGAGACTGATATTTAATATTAGCCCCTACAGATTGGTACAGAGCTATTAAGCATAATTGTTGCCAACTTGCCATTACAAACAACATAATTGGTAAAGATAGAAGTAAAGAGTTATAAAAAAGCATCAAGATAAATGCAAACTCACTGGAAACAAAGTCAGGAATGGTCAACTGCTCCGAGGAATGTATCTGAACAACTGAAGAAGCCGATCAACATACACCGTTTTTTTCCACACCTAGCAAGTAGATAATTGCGACTTTATATACATATATCAACTTACACACCGTACAAGATAATAGAAAGACAGTTATCCAAATTTACCACATCATCCACAAACAACTGCAGAGCAAATATTGTGGCCTTCAGATGGAAAGTTGGATGAAGAATATAGATTGCCTGCATTGAGCAAAGCCATTGATCAGAATTGATGTTTTGCAAATGGCCCAACTGAATTAAATTAATTGCCAAGTATTGCATACGTGTAAATTTCTTTGGTGCTTACGACCAAGTATTTGCTACAATCTCCTCATCCATCCAAATCAGGCTGTCTGTTTCATTTAGTAAAGGCAATGGAAAGTGAATATCAAAAGATGATTGAGACCATAACAAAAGTGCAAGTCCATATGATGCATTTGAAATGCTCACAAACTGTCTTTAACAGTTAACACACCACAACAATTGCCACAGTATATCCCCACAAATGAAAATCTATATCATCTCTTGGTAATACACATTGAACTTTAAGACCACATGCTATAAAGACAAATTAAAGTATAACAAAATACACACCACTCAAATAATGCTCAAAATATCCTCAAAAACAAGCGTACTACTTCCTTCCCCTCCCCTCCGGTTAAAACACAAACTCTAGACAGAAATTTCCATATCCTTGACACAATCTACAGAAAGATCCCCCTGCATATATCTCTAATGTGAAAGGATGTAAAGAGAAGATTTTTGTGCCAAGTTTCCTGAATTCTCTCACAATTCATGTAAATTCAGCAGTAATTAGAACAAAATGCTCCAAGCTTGTAGTATTTTTCAGCTATTATCAAAACAAAGAAGCCAGCAGATTTTAGAGATTATCATCTTAAACCATAAGCCGGAGGCTGCATCTGGTTGCAAACGTCCTGTCCTGACTAATTAGTAAAGTATGTGCAGCGTTATGCTAAAGCATATATAACACTTACAGCTGCAAGGATCTGCAGAGTGGAAGTAAACAATAGTATAAGGTTTCTTGATCAAGGGCTCGAATTCCTGAAATGAAAGCATCAATGGAGAATTAGTAAGTATTCAGAGAGACCAAACATGAAGCCAAACATCTCGGTGAAAAGAAGAGGGGCAATCAACCACAAGTTGCACCCCCTTCAAATAAAACATTGCCAGCACAACTTTTTGACCATTTTTTTTTTACCCTATCCAAAAATAATAAATAAATAATTACAATTTGACCATTTATATTAAATCATGAAGCCACATAAGCAGTGATTATATAAATTTATAATAAAATAATAATTAATATCATATAGTGCCAATACATAGAGAATACTTATAATTAATTATGAACCTACATCATCAAAGTGCTAATTATGATAATTTTTTTAAATTAATATTGTGATCACAAAAAATAAATTCAAGATTTGTTATCCTTCTTATTATGGTATGTTTTTAATATTACTTTTACTCTACTATACTATTTAGTTGATACCTTTTGTTTTAGTGATATATTTATATTATTAATTTTTATACAAATTGAATTTTTTTATTCTACTGTACTATTTAGTTGATACCTTTTCTTTAGTAGCATATATATATATATATATATATATTATTAATTTTTCATAAAAAAATTGAGTTATAATTGAAGTTTTAATCCACATATTATGTGGGTTGTATCTAGTAATATATAATTTTAGAAAATTTCATTTTTTTTTTCTGCTTATCGATATCACATTTCTATTAGAAAATGAAACAACATTTATAACGATTAATAAATCTATAGTTGCACCGTTGAAATTTAAAAAGGTGTGTTTAGAAT
Source organism: Combretum micranthum (assembly GCA_024138025.1). NCBI lineage: Eukaryota > Viridiplantae > Streptophyta > Magnoliopsida > Myrtales > Combretaceae > Combretum > Combretum micranthum. Next base: position 228,168 of record JAMXBD010001318.1, read on the forward strand.
GTAATTACAACATCGTGTCTCCGTCAATCCGAAGTTAATACTTAACCACATGATACGAATTACGATATTTTTTTTAAATTCTACCAATTAAATATTTATTTAAGACTATAAACGAGCCAAGCTATTCACAAGCTATTCGAGCTCGACTCGATTTTAATTTAGTAAACGAGCCGATGACGCAGCGGAGGTAAAAGGAAACTATCGCAAGACGCTGATTCGCGCACGAATACCCGGCTTGTGATCTTCAAATATCAATTGATTCTAAGAATACCTAAATATTTGGCATCAAAAATCGAAATCTACTCAAGATTACGAATTCTAGAAAAGAGAGAACACTCTCAAAGAAATTTCATTCAAAATAATATTTATCTCATATGTCATAGGGCTTACATATATATAGGTAAGCTTGAAAATTGTCATAACTGAAAAAGGACTAAAACCTATTAAAGAATATTAAATAGCATTTAAAAGGAAAAAACTAAAACTGATATCTTATTAAAAGACATTAAATCCTATGAAACTGACATCCTATTAAAAGACATTAAATCCTATTAACAATCCTACTAAATAATACTAAAAATTATTCTTAAAAATATTAAATGATATTCTAAAGGCATTGACTGCATTATTAATTATGAATTTGAAAAACCCAAAAGACATGTAAAGTACGTCGCTCCAACACTGGTAGTGTAGGATTTTTCATCTCTTCATCCTATGCTGCATCATCCTCTCCAAGCTGGACAAACTTCGACCTCGAATTTTAACCATGTTACGCAGTAACTCCTCAACCTGTCTCCTCAACTCTTCATGTTTTGTAGGGCTCATTCAATCATGGGAACGATTTGGAAGGGTTGCACTTAATTCAAGATCGATCTGGTGTTGAATGTCTCTCAATGGGGGTAACTCATTTGGCAACCCTTCAAAAAACATATCTTGGAACTCCTTTACAACCGTAGTTACAAACTTAGGTATTGCTACCTCCTCAGTAACCTCCAAATATTACCTCAAATTTCTGTTTAGTAACATAAAAATCAAATTTGGTTCCCATTACCAATAGCTGAAAATTTTCATCTTTTTCCAAAATTCTTCCTCTTTATATCCTCATCAAAATAGGTTTTCCATCTCCTCAACCTTAAGCAAATCATCATATTTTGTGAAAAATTCTTCTTTATCATTCAAAGTCGAAGACAGGTCCTCCATCACACAGCTTCAAACATAGGCTCATCTCCTCATAAGTGTCAAATATTGGTTCTCCATCATAGTTGTCCCCATCATAGAAGAGAACTCATTATCAAATTTTAGGATTTTTGTGTTCATCCTTAATTCCCTACAACTTCTATCTTCCTTAACAAAAGAGGAGTCATCATTTGATTCCTCATAACCTACATCAGGTATCAAATTAGAATTAGGCACCAGATTAGGATTGGGGTTTCTACCTTTATTCTGATTCACCAAAAGTGCCTCCATCCTTTCTGTGACCTGATCCACCATAACACTCAACCACTAATCGATTTTTTGCTCGATCTGTCGACCTAGGTCATCATGACCATAGATTTCATCCACACATTGCTGGTTTAACTGTTTGTGAGGTGCCATGATATTCCAAGAGCGAACGTGGCTCTGATACCAACTGACGTAGCGGAGGTAAAAGGAAACTATCGCAAGACATTGATTTGCGCATGAATACTCAATTACGAATTCTGAAAAAGAGAGAACACTCTCAAAGAAATTTCATTCAAATAAATTCTATCTCATATGTCATAGGACTACATATATATAGGCAAGCTTGAAAGTTGCCATAACTGAAAAACTAAAACCTATTATAATATAAATAGCATTTAAAAGGAAAAACTAAAACTGATATCCTATTAAAAGACATTAAATCCTATGAAACTGACATCTTATTAAAAGACATTAAATCCTATTAAAAATCCTACTAAATAATACTAAAAATTATTCTTAAAAATATTAATGATATTCTAAAGGCATTGACCGCATTATTAATTATGAATTTGAAAAACCCAAAAGACATGTAAAGTACGTCGCTCCAATACAGTCATGTAGGATTTTTTTATCTCTTCATCCTATGCTGCATCAACCGAGCTTAAGCCCAAGTTCGAGCCCGAGACCAAGTAAATCTCAATTATCCAAACAAACCGAGCTAGAGCTTTGATTTAGGTTCTCAAGCTAACTCGTGAACAAGCTCGTTTAGGATAGTAAATATACTCTTGATTAAGCTTATTAATAGGCTCATTAATAAACTCGTTCGCAGATTTATGAATTTTTTTATACATAATATATTATCTATAACTATATAATAAAAACTAATTAATATTTAATAATTATATATATATATTATAGCAACACTTGAATGCAAACTTAAGCTTCCTGTTGACTCTCCTTTTAGTTGGCTAATAAAAAACCCGATAAGTAGCTTCTAATTATATTTAATATGATTTCTAGTGTAATAAGAAGATCCTCTGAGCTTAATCTTAGTATATGGAATATCATATGCTCGCTATTCGTTCCTATAACTTTAAAAATCAAATGAACCTAATAATATATACCATATCAAACTTATCAGCAAAATATATGTATATGTCAAACATAAATTAATGTATTGATGTGGTTAAGTAGACGAGGTAATCAATTTAGTCAGAAGGGTCATGGCATGGCTTGAGCATCTCGTGACTTATTGTTAGGAAAAAAATCAATACCCTATAATAATAAAGTAATTTTTCCGCTTGCCTATGCGATAATATGATAAACAGAAAATAAAATCAAAAGAGATACTATGATTTAATGTGGAAAACCCTAATTGGGGAAAAACTACGAGACTGCTGCACAAATTCTTCCACTATCAATAATAATGGGATGTTAGGGAAAAAGATCCAATCTTTTTCCTCTTGCCAAAAGGTGAAAACATGCAATAAACAAAATTGCATAAAGCAAATAACAAACACCATGATATAACGTGGAAAACCCAAAGCGGGAAAAACCACGGACCAGCAGCACACAGATTCATCCACTATAGACAATATAATGGGATTACAGATTGTTGTTCATCACTAGATCTCTCTAGTGGTTTACCGATTCATCACCTTCAGCTGGTGGAATTACAGACACAAACAGGATCTATTCATCTAGAGTTTCTCTCTCTAGATCTATCCTGTCTAGGCTTGAGAAGAGACACCCATCTTGTTATCCTGTTTCTTCTCGTCATCATCGCTTTAGGCGGAACATCTTTTATCACTGTTGACCAGTGGAATACCGGAACAAGGATTAACATCTTATCCCTCCACACATACCACGATGTGTCTCTACACCTCCCGGTGTATATAATCCACACACCTCATGGCGTGTCTCTACACCTCCTCGGTGTATATCTACATAGAAAGACAAGATAAGGAAAATTTATAAAAAAAACAAGGAAGGCTCACATTAATTGGCATTCAAGGCTGCATTAAGGCTCGCATTAATTCCTTTTTTACCAGCATTTATCTCTTCCATGTCTTCTCATTTTCTCATGTCTCCTCATTTGCTCATGTATATCCATCTAAATATATCACATATATTTAGGATTTCTATTTTCAATGTCTTCTAAATATATAAAATATATATTTAGGATTTATTGGTTATAGACCCATATAAGTTAGATCTATTACCCCAATAATCTCCCCGTCCAACTCATATGGGGTTTCTATCGTGCCTACTGCCTTGGAGTCTCACATAAGGATCTTCTGTCTTCTTAGTTCTTACACGGCTTCTCCTCCTTTCACAGTATGACTTGCCACTCCCCTACAACTTATTTGGCTTGAAATATGAATCAAATGATAATTGTTTTACTTGCTTGTAACTCAATTATTTCATTTATTAGTTCTCTACAACATATACCTAAGAGATTATATATAAAACTAATGTATAAAGTAGAGTCACGATATATATTTAACTAAACATATATATTAAACCACATGACACTTTTATTCAGTAAGTGTTTTACCTAATGTCTTAATTATTATATATAATACAATGCATATGACATATTATGTTATAGATAATATAATGCAACACATATTACGCATAGCACATATTATATTCTAGGTGTCATATGTTGCAAATCATATATATGATATTGTATGGGTACATTTATAGCTTTATCTGAATTTGTTATATAATTTACTATATACTAAATCTTTTAAAATATAATCGATATATACATAATACCATATATAAGTTAGACAATATTGATTATATAAATTACGATTATATATATAGTGTTTTAATTAATAATTGATATATGAAATAATACGAGAAGAGAATGATAAAATCTATACTAAAGAGAGTTTTTATAAATCACATATAATATTCATAACTGATGATTCTCTCTTATTATACAAACACACATAGATATATAGATATAGATGACTCTCTCTACATATATTTATTTAGAGAGAGAGAACATAAAAGTTATCTTTTTTGCAATAAATTAAATTATCTATATTTTTATAATATGTTATAAATATGTTAAATTATAAAAAATTTAAATATATGATGTACTTTTTATTGATAAAAAGGAAAATTGAGACATACCAAACAATTTTGAAATCTAGCTATCCGATTAAAATATATTAAATCTTTTCTTAGATGTTACTAAGGTTACATACTATTGGATAAATAAAAGAGAAAGAAATGATAGGTCTAATATTTTTTTTGTTTTTTTTAAAAAAAAAACAACAACAAAAACGTGAGAATAAACTGAGCAGGCAATTTTTGCTTAACTCCATCAAGTCTGTTAAAATATTGTGAAAAATATAGAAAACTTTTGTTGGTTGTTAACTAGTGGAATGCATGGGAGAACGATATAGATATTGATGAACACATCGTACTTTGGTTTGTAGAAATATTTTCTATAAGATGATCTTGCCTATTTATCTAACTTTCATATTTCTATCTTGTGAAGAAGCAAGACAAATAATTTTTTATTCTATACACAATTGCTCTTGACCATTGTTGCATTGTGATTGAAACACTAGACAACATTAATTAGCAAACACAAAATAGCTACATGGAACTGCAATATCTTGGTCTAGGGGACCTGGAGCTCCCTGATAAGCGAGTTATTATTAATACAATGAAACGACAACTGGCTTAGGTATAGAAATTATCAATGAATCCAAGTTGAAGGTATAAGATACAGTTATAAGTAAAGCAATGGATTGAATTACCAATGACTAATATGGATAACAAGTCTAGCTAGTATTAAAAATGTTAAATTACAAACATCAAATAGATATATTGATATATTTCTTTCCGTAGACATGAACATGGGCCAATTCGACCCGTGATCTCCAGCCCTACCTTGATAGACATGATTTGTTAGCCCGGTTTGATTGTACGGATCATGACTTGTCAAAGACTCGACGAATTACCAGGTCAGGGTTGCAGGCTTTTAACCTGCCAACCCACGAGGTCAAGTCGACATAATTAAAAAAATAAAAAAAAAAAACAAAAGAAAGAAAAAAAATATAGCTAAGAAAGAAAATTTTTAATTATTTATTCACAACATTTAATGTATTGTTATTCAAATTTCTTAACAATAGGAGACTCATATTTGCTTTTGTAGAACTTGGTTATGTATTGAGTTTTGTAGTCCCACATTTTTAAGTTTACCATTAAGAGTAGATTTGCTTGTTTATAAATGATCACATATATTAAAGAATTGCATTAATAAATAGGCTAAAGACCGTTGTTTTTAGCCTAACAGTTAAAACTTTGTTATTGTTAATTCGAAATTTATCTTTTTATTTTATATTTATTTTTCCTATATTCAATTTTAAATTTAAAATGAAATTCTATAATTATTTTTTATTTTTTTCCCTAAAGAAAAGTGCCAATGTCTACTTTCACCTACATTGCAAAATGCTTATACAAAAACAGCAAATCACACACACATATATTAACAGAATAAGCACTGATAATACTAATTCATTTTAAATCGATATAAACATATGCCTGTCATTAAAATAAAATGCAGTATTATTGCTCGTTGCATATTTATTCGCTTTGTGTTTTATGTGATAAAGTAACTCATTGTTATTTTACACAAAATAATTTCTCTTCAATTACTACTTGAGACATGACAACTTCCACATAGCCATAGGTAATTTTCATTGAGTGTTTGTGGTTAAGTGGAAGATATTAAAAGATATGTATTAAATTGTAATACATCAAATAATGTTTTTTTTTTGTAAGGATGTGATGTGACATCAAGAGATCCTAATTCCTTTAATATAATAGGTAAATATATATGCACGAGTATAATTAAAAAAAAGATTCATATACATTGTTATATTCTAATAGTAATTACTAAAATAAATCTTCTTTTAATCAATTCTGCATATTAGCCGTCCTCATCCATTAACCTTTTGACCTTCACATAAGCCTCCTTTAAGATCCCCCTAAACCTATGCAAATTAATTATGACATTTTGCTTCTTTAAGTATATATCCATAATCTTTTGTGACCATATTTATCTACCAAGTTGCTCTCATCTACTCCAATCCTATACTCCATGTACTCTAACCCCATATCGTGAGTCGGCTTAGTGAAAGACACCTTGGCCACCCAATCAACCCCTAACGGTACCACTTATATGAACACCAAATGCGGCTGGAGGAACAATGCGTGAGTCAGTGCAGCTCCATGAGCACCAATAAATACATCACTTGTATTAATCAATGCATAAGCCTCATATAAAAATTGTTGTAGCATTTGGTTCAAATAAAATAACATTAAAACCAATACTTTCAGCTAAAATTACTATCTTTTCACGATTCAAAATTTCATGTCTAATATTGCCTTTCCGTTTAACTAATACAAGGAAGTCGAGCCTTAGAAGGTTGGTAGCTGATGGCATGGTGGCTTTGGTCATAGCCATAGGCTTTATTTAAAAGTGCCTAAAAATGAGTGAATGATTTGGAATTTGGTATTAATTTGGCATTTATTGTCATGAGGCCATGTGAAATTAGGCCTAATATGACATGAAACTTATCAAGGATAACTATTGGGTAATTACTAACAGCTCGTTCACTTCATTGAATGATAAGGCTGTAATGGAATTCTTATTACGAAAAAATAGAATAAAACTGTAATAGGATTTTTTTATTAATTTTTATTTAAATGGTGGTATTTAAAAAAATAAAGACAGTTCTAGCATTGAATTGGTATTCATAGGTTTGAATAAAGAATGTCTATTCAATATTTTGTGTAATAGAGATTCATTGTGGAATCGCTATTCGGTGAATTAAATGGCATAATAACTATTCGTAAGGAATAAGACTGTAATAGAATTATAATTACAATAAAATGAACGAGCGGTAAAAATATGTAAATAGTGTTGGTATCTCTTGACCCACCTATCCCTTACCTGATCAAGCACGAAAACAAAATCATGATCGTCATGGTAGATTGAATTGACGGAGATGAAAAGGGGTATTGGCAAATCATTGAAAAAGTTTACGGTGAACCCATTCAGACGAGGGCAGGGATATCGTGTTTCACGCCTCATGGTGGGCTTGGTGTATCCGCAATAAGAGTGAATTCTCAGGTTTTTGACATCGTTCGATTTTCCCATTTTATGGGGAACGGTCGATGATTTGTTGTTGGTGTCTCAACCTACGTCTAGTGAAGGTTATGGGACCAATCAGACAGAAGGTCAAGGCTGTAGGTCCGTAGATGGTGCATTAATGTGTGCGAATGGTTGCACATGATTGCATTCCCGACTTTTGGCGTTTGATAAGCACGTGGACGATTTTTGACGGTAGATTGTGAATTTCACTTTAGTATTTTTAGCTGCAGAAATAGGAAAAGATAATGAGGACAAAATATACATGGCGATATAAATCTATTGTTTAAAATTTAAAGTGAAACACGTGTCTGCAGTCTAACATTGTTATAAAAAAATATTTAAAATATAATTTATATTAAAGTAATTACTAAATTACAAGTACAAAATCGCATAATGAATATAAGATATAGAAAATTATTAAAACTTGCATCTTATATATGCAATTAAGTAAATTGACATGGTTGTCATGTTGAATCGCTTGTGGAAGATGCAATATTAGACTTTCTAAAATAATCATATTTTGTACATACGGTATTAGAGAGTCAATAATTACATGTAATTATCTAAACAAAATAACATGTAATTTTCTTTTAAATTACAAAGCTGTAATTAATTTAATTCCAGTCTTATTTAAGTGATTAATTTCTTTAATGGCCTTAGGCTGCAAAAAAAATATATATATATATATATATATATAAAACTCTTAACTTGTACATGCAAATATAAGTAACAGTAAGATATATCAATCTCATACGTACACTATAGTAATCAGTCACAAATCAACAAATAATAAAAGTTGGACAGAAGATTGGTCGGTTTATGTAGTAGAAGATTTGATTAAATTTTAATTAGCCGTATCCTATGAGAACAGTAAGTTCATACTTTTAATACGAATGTTCAAAACAAGTGAAAAACAATAAGATTAAGTGCATGGTGAATTCCATATATGTTAAAATTGCTAGAATTTTTAATTAATATAAGTAAAAAAAAAAAAAACCATTATATCAAACAAGATTCTTAGACAAAATGATGAATAGCAAATTAAATATAGGAGTACCGTGATTTCTTTTAAAAGATAATATCGTTGGTCTCTATATTGTGATATGAAGAAAGCAGTTATTGAAACATTCATGTTATATATCGAGATTTATCTCTCCCTTTTAATCAACTTACTCATCATATATATAGAAAGTTAAACAAAAGAAAATTATATACGAAGATTTAAAGAAACCACATTTAACTATTATTCTAGAGAAAAGATTTGTTAAGTGATAAGTTGAGCTGACAATTGTTGACATGACACAATAACACAACATACAAGTCAGTTAAAAACATGATTATAAAGAAAAAAAATCAAAACACAATACAAAGACAATTATGATATGAATAGACGCAGTTTGTTTATGACTTAATCATTTGCAATATATAATTAATTTCATTTACTTTTGATACTAACATGAATTAAATATAAATTAAAACACAATTCATTAATACAAATTGTGAGTGTTAGGCACATTGTAATACTTAATAGTAAATAATATTAAATAAAAGACCAATACTCCATCTACTGTGATAGGATATTTAGAATAGATAACTGCAAATACTCATACTTATCAAACTCTTATTTACCTTCATCAATCACATTTCCATATTTATCCACCTATACCTTGCAATTTTCTAAGGAAAGAATTAAAATGATGATATGAAGATGACTCCGTGATGGAAATGGTGTAAGCCTCGGAAAATTTCAGTAAATAATTCTAAGATGAACTTCTAAAATAAACCCTAAAAATCACTCTAAATTAAAACCGAATTTCAACTAGTCCAAAAACACGAACGAATTCAGAAACTTCTTAATCTTGAGAAAATGAAAATCCTTAAACATAAAATGAGAACTCAACAGTCTTCAAATTCAAAATCACAACGTACAAAAAAAAAAAATTCCATATTTAACTCCGATTTATAAAAAAGGGTAATATAATGCCCAAAAACAAATTATTGAAAAGCAAATAACAATTAACTTTCGAAAATATAACTCAATTCAAGAATTTCGAAAACGTTAAAAGATAATAAATACTTACAAAAATGATATATAAAATAAATTTCTCAAATTAAATATGTTGTATAAACATAAAATATCAGTTTCCAATTTGGCAAAGATCTAAACCGAAAAATCACCCGGAAACCCTAAGCGAAATACAATAGCTTAAGTTCGGCAATCTAACGCCCCTAGCCGTAGAGGTCGAGATGTAGTTTAAATATGTAGAATAACTCATAGTAATATGAGTTTGTTTAAAAATATCAGATTGGTAAATTTTTAACCTATTTTGAACCCGTTCAGATACAGACTTCGAAAAGCGTGTCCCGAGGCTCGAGATATAAAAAATATACCAATAGTACCATTAGACTCGCAATTTCATAAGATTTCCAAATATATCAGTTATATAATTTTTCGGGTTATAAAAGTTACAGTTATAACCTTTTTATCTTATTTTCATTATTACCGGTAATTGATTGTCTTTTGCACTATTCATTTTTATTTCATTAAAAAATTTTATTATTCTTATAAAGTCCTATATTTTTAGATAAATATTTTATATGTTATAGAAAATTTTGTTTTTTAAAATTTAGTTCGTTTCGGGTCTTTACGGGATCAGATTCTGTTTAAGACCCGATACTAAAAATAAAATAAATTAATTTAATAATTGAAAAATATTTTAAAAATATTTTTATTTTCATAAAATAATTTTTTAGAATTTTTCGGGTTATAAAAATATCATTTATAGCCCATATTCGCGTATTTTGATCATACCGGTAACATATTTGTTAAATTACTAAAATAATTCAAATAATTATTTAATTTTAATATGAAAAATCTGCTACAAATATTTGGAATAAATTTTCTAATTTTATTTTATTTTAATTTATTTTATTAATAAAGTACTTTTACAACCCATACCTTCAAGTACACCTTACACATATCACTTCCTTTTCACTTCAATCTTTCTACACATTAACCCACACTTCATGGCAGATTTTGACCCTTCTTTATGGCTGCCATTGTCCTTTATTTACTCCATTTTGACCAAATTAATTATTTTTACTCCTTCTTAAGAAAGTTACATTACACATTAATTATACAATTCAATTTTGAGTCAAATTTCAACAAAACCCTCTCTCCTCTCCTTCAATTCACGTGCAGCATGGCTTCATTGGCTGCCTTGTTTTATTTTTTTTCTTCTTTTCTTACAATTAAAACACTCATTTTCTCTCACTCCTTCATTTACTCACTTTCCCTCTTTCATTCTTTAACTTTTCTCTCTCATTTTTCCTCTCTTTCTTCTTCATTTCCTCTTGTTCCTCCATGAAAAACAAGCTGCCCCCTTCTTCTTCCATGGCTTCCACACTTCATTCCTAAAGATTTCTAAGCAAATCTTCTTCCCAAAGCTCCATAGGTGATATAGGTAAAGTGTAATGAAGGTTTCATGCATCAAATGACCTTCCATAAGCTTAAAAGCTTAGGATGATGATGCCAAAAATGAAACACTCCTTTTCTCTACTTTTATTATCTTGTATTACAATTATTTTCTTGTTTAAAGTTGATATATATTGTAGATCTAACTTTTTATAGCTTTGATTTTCGTTTATGCCATAGATCTTGTTATTTAGGTTGTTATATTTGTTATTTCTTATGATTTATGCATAGATCTATCATCCACATGTCCATCTTAGTGATTCATGCATTTAAAACTAGTTTAGAAAACTAGATCTAGAGTTTTGAGTTCATAAAATGCATTAGACTTTGTTTTATGTTCATGATGACTTGTGATAGCATGATGATGGTAGGAAGTTGTAGGAAACTCAAGATCTATTTTATTTTCAACAAAAACAACTTTTGAAAATTCGGATGAAAATGGAACCATATTTAGAAAAGTGGTTTTTCAACTTCAAAATGTATATTTTTCATTTAAAATGAAGGGCTTAGGGTATAGATACCATAAATGAAAGATTTTGATAAGTAAAGTTTAGATCCATGATGTTTATAGCTTATTACCATGCATTTGTTTTATGTTTATGTTCATATTAAGTATAGATCTTAGTTATGAACTCAAACAAAATTGTGAAATTCGTATTTTGGCAAGACCCCATTTAAAAACCACTTTCCAAGTGTCAAAATGTAATTTTTACTTAAGAAAATGAAGGCTTAATATATGTATATCATCAAGACTTCTTTTTACAAGAATCAAAAGTGATTTCCAAAAGTTATTTTCAAAATAAAAATTCTATTTTCGGATTTTGGCCAAGGCCTATTTTAAAAACATGTTTTCCAACTCAAAAATGAAGTTTTTATTTAAGAAATGAAAGGCTCTTAGGATAGGATATGTGAGGAATGGATTTTCATAAGCTTAGATAGATTTTATCAAAAGATATGACCAAAAATAAATTTTCTAAATTCGGATCCCAACCAAGACCAATTTTTAAAACCCATTTATCAACTCCAAAACTCATGTTTCATGTGAAAAATGAAGTATATAGGTAATAGGTATCATTAAGTAATGATTTTTACAAGTTAAAATGAGTTTAGGCATGAGTAATGTGTAAAACAAGTAATGGAATTAAAATGGAAAATTTTGAGTTAGTGATCAAATTGTCAAATTCGTAATTTGAGATGATGCATAAGTAATCACTTAGTATTTGAACTCAAATTGCAAGTTTTATGTGTTAAATGAAGTCCTTAGACAATAGATATAGTAAAGCTTCAAATTTTGATGCATTAAACAAGTTTTCTCATAAGAATTATGCAAGAAACGAAAATTTCCAAAATTCGGATTTTTGTGAAAAGCTTGTTTAAAAACATATTTGCAAAGTGTAAAATGCAAATTTTTGTGTAAGAATGAAGTCCTTAGTGGTTATGTATGATTGAGCCCTAATTTTCTAAATATCAAATGATTTCTACTTAAAGGAATCACTCAAAAACCAATTTTTACCAAATTCGGATTTTGGAATCAACCCCACTTGAAAACATGTTTACAAGTGTAAAATGGAAATTTTTATGAAGAAATGAAGGTCATAAGTAGTATATAATGAAGACTCAATTTTGACAAAAATAATTATATTTTCTTAAGTAACAAATCCAAAACAAATGGAAATGATAAAAGTTAGAAAACTAGATTTTTCATAAGTAAGTTGTCATTATGGTCTTGCAAAATAAAAAGTTATAAAATTTCTTTTAGCAAAATCATCAAGATCATGCATGCAAAGGCTCATCTCATGTCATTCATGTTAGGAAATCACTCATATTGCATGTATAGTTAAGTTATACAGTAGGAACATTTCAAACATTTACAAAACTATTTTTCGGAAATTGAAATTGTTGCTGCCCTAATCTGATCCGAACTTTTCGAAGCTTCAAAGTTTTCAAAACTTGAAAATAATATTAGAAATAGATAGATCTTTCGAAGTAGATAGAAATCGATATATAATTTGCGAGATTCCGAGTTAAAATGACCAAGTTATGGCGTTTTAAGTTGGAATTCCCGCTTAGGACGAGAATTACGAATTTGATAATTCGTATAAGATCGTTTAGATTAGTTTGAGTTGAAATACTTATTAGAGTATTTCTTCCTTTTTAGGTGATCCCGAAATCGACGATTCCCTGCCACCGAATTACTATTACTAGAAGACCGGTGATCCAATGGCCGAGTGAGTTTTCTCCTTGTTTTGTTACCTTGATTGTGCTTGTAGTTAGTTGCATTAGATTATAGGAACAAGATAAAAATCGATATGAATGGGGATGGGATATATGATGAGGCTGTGATGAATGTATGCCAAAGAATACTAAAGCATATCGAAACCACGATTTGATTGGATAACTGCACGTTCATATTATTTCTGTTATGTGTATGATATTGGCTGGTCACTCTAAAGAATGTATAAATATTTTGACCTAAGCAAAAAGTAAATTGATCATGCATCGCATCGGACATATTGCATTTGGTAGCGTGCTACTCCTACGCAGGTCGATCGGTATGGTCCGAGGACTCGTTTGGATAATGAGACCCGGGATCAGAGCTCATTCATAGGAAACTAAGGCGCATCGGGATGCATTCCATGTGTGAGCCTAGCCGAGGCGAGTGCTATGAGCCGAGGGCTTGGGGACTAGCAGCAGTCGTGTAGACTTCAATACCATCCCTAACCCAAGATACGGAGGGCGTAAATCCGTTCTGTGTGGGTTCCGGATACCCATACATAATTGCTTGCTCACGTGTTTGTTCATGCATAGCATATGATTGATTAATGCTTGCTTGTTCTGGTACGGAACTAAGGGAATTCTCACTAAGCTAGTGTAGCTTATACCCCAATAGTTGTTTAAATGAACAGGTTATCTCAAGAATGCAAAGTGGGGACCGAGATGGTTGAAGCCGAGAATGGCTTCGGGATTCGGCAAGAAATGAGAATGTTGAAGTTATCAGCTAGTTTTATGATTTGTCTTGTAATAGTTTATGTAGGGAAGTCTGTGGATGAATGTAATTGAAGTTGAATGATTTGTATTTTGAAGTATAGTGGTTTGTATCGAAAGTATAGTGGATTTTATTTCCTTTACATTGTTACTCAATTGTATCAACATAAAATGTATCATTCCGATGTGTCTCGTTTATGTGTTAGACGCCTTATACATAGTATGGAAGCCTTCGCGTGACTGAGGTGGTCATTCTTAGGCTTTAATATTGTGTACGGCGGATTGCCACGTTTAGGGTATCCTTCGGGGCATGACAAATGGTGCTGCCATGGGAAAATGAGTTAAGCACCTTGTAATGCCTTAAAATTTATTAAAGTGTTATCGTCACATATAATACTTCATGTATTACATGCTCAGGCTTACTAGAATGATATATTTATTTTGAACATTTCTAATCGATTTTAATTAATGAAATTGTTTATTTAGATTTCTAAAATAACTGGATTTAGCAGCGGTGAATTAAACTTTATGAAAACAATTTATAAATCTCTACTCCCACCAGAGTAGACCAACTTTCTAAGAAACAAAACTTAACAAAAACATTTTATAATCTACTTTCCTAAAAACAAAGCCTTTAAAGATATTACAAAATATATGGGCTTCTCAATTAAGCCCTTATAAGAATATTACAAATTTAAAATATAAATCCAGCTCTTAAAACAAAATAATAAAAATACAAAAAAAATCCACAATCTTAACTCTCTTCCCTTCTCTTCTCAAATCTCTAGAATCTCCCATAATCCAAATTAGACTATAACAACATAAACATCATCCTCATCATCTCATCATCATCACCAACATTATCATCATTAGTCATTCATCCTCAATAATTCAATAAAAATACATGGAAAAAGAATGACGACAGCAATAATGAGCCGATGCCCAGTACATAGTAACACAATCACATATGGAGTGATACACTGGCTTAACTAAATGCATTGCACAAACAACTAGTTATTGTATTTAATTAAAATAAACCAATCAACACTGGAGCACTCATACTTCAGAATAAGGCAATGGGAATTGGGGGTCATGAGTAGCAATAGTTGCCTAGGAGGTTGATATAGAAAGTTTGGGTACCTATATCTCTTACACCAATCCAAGAAAGAGAAAATAGCCTCATCTAGGGTTCACAGCCTTCACATACACCACTTATCCCAATCCAGAACATCAATTAGTTCAACCGGTCCCATAAATATGAATTAAAACATATTATTTCATTCCGATCCTAGATAAATGTTACGCCGAACCATTTACCCCATCAGCTACCTGCTGAGTCATATATAAAATCATCATTGCATCATGGTATTTGTCATTGCATCATGATATCTCAATGGCTAACTACCATGCCATTGCATCATGATAGGGTTACCGCTCTCCGGACCAGATTTAACGGTATAAGCACAAGTAGCTCTCAATTATAAACGCCTTCTTTAAGCTTTTAATTCATTTTAGTATGCATATCCTAACATCTAACACGTAAGTTATTATGCACCTTATTAATTCGAAATCTAAACAGAAACATAAGATAGGCCAGAATCCATTTCAGAAGATAAATCAGGTATCCATGTCTGTAGATTCAAGAGTTAAACTAATATAAGAATTTATACTCATTATTTACTTATCTTAAACTTTTATTAAAACCCTATTTAATCAAACACTAATTTGAAACCTTGTTATGGCTGTAAAGATTGCCCCACCAAAATACGGACAATTCTCCTTTGTCTATGAAAGTATTTTTTTTTCACTTTATTTATGGTCTTTTATTACAAAGCATCACTACGACCTTCATGTTCAAAATATTCATATATCTTAT
The DNA here is from genome assembly GCA_024138025.1 of Combretum micranthum. Lineage (NCBI taxonomy): Eukaryota > Viridiplantae > Streptophyta > Magnoliopsida > Myrtales > Combretaceae > Combretum > Combretum micranthum. The sequence goes on from JAMXBD010001318.1 coordinate 244,131, forward strand.
CAACAACACTTTTGAAACAACATAGTCTCCATGTTAAACTAAGGTTTACCCTAACTTATCAACCAAGGCCAATTATTATTTATTAAACCTATATTATCTTAATTTAGTCATATTGATTAGAGTTAGCCATTTAATTCAATTACTAAGCTAATGTGATTAACTTAATCAATCTAATTCATTTTAGCTCATTGAAGTCTATTTAGTCATGTTAGACTAAGATTGATTAACTAAATTCATTTTATATCTAAGATTTATATTAACTTGAGTCTATACTAACTTAATCTTAATAATTCTAATTCATTTTAGTTCATTCAAGTTCATTAAGCTAAGTTGAACTTAGATTATGATAGGTTGGATTTTTGATATATAGATTTGCATTAACAAATTAATTTCTAGCTACTATTATAGTTAGCTAGGTTGGGCTTACACTGCCAAATCAATTTTTGGTTATTATTGTAGTCAACTAGGCTAGATTTGCATTGGCAAATCAATTTCTAGCTACTATTGTAGTTAGCTAGGCTGGTTTTTCAAGGAGTCCTACTCCCTGGCTACTCCTTGTAGCCATTAGTTCCTATATTTCTTATTTAGATGCCTGTGATGCTAACTAATCGGATGAAGCTAGGCTGGGCTAGTATATTGGTACCAATGCATGTCACGCACATTAGCATGGCATGCATATCTCGCATAGTTGTTGGAAAAAATTAAATGTTTTGTTTACACACTTGATTCTTGCCTATGCTTTTATTATGTTGTGTTTTGTTTTATCCACTCACTTAGCTCAATAGTAAGCTAACGGGATACTTGTTTATCTTTAGGTATGATCGAAGATTAGGGGACACCATCACGATTGGGAATTCTAAGGGCGGAGTTTGCAACAAATATTAACTAGTATTTTGTAGTTATGTCTTTATGTAGTAGTAGTAGTAGTAATAGAAAAAAAAATCTTACATGTATAAACATATGCTTAAGCAATTGCGATTTGTTAAGGAATATAATTAGTTACCTTTTTCTTATGAATGTTATCCATTCTGTCGCTTTCTATTCTTGAATCAAGGGCTAACCTTAGGGTAGCTTTTGATAGATAGCCTATTAAATCTTAATTGTGAGAAACTTTTTTGTTGAGTTTATGGTGTGTAATACTACGAGGTGATTATTTCCCTTCCTTAGCAATCCTTTTTAGTTGTTCATATTGAATAGGTATTTTTATGTTGTCAAAAACCATCATTTTGGTGAAGAATTAGTTATCCACTAGTATAACTAGTGAGAAAAAACATTGTAATCCCATTACTTTAAGGTTTGAGTTATATATGGTGTCAGATCCATTAGTGTATTCCTTCTCAAGACATGACCATTAAATTTCTTGTCGTTGAAGGCTTCCTCCTCTCTAATAAGTATTATTAGGGCTGATGTTTCAGTTGGATAACGCCCATGATTGACCCCTCATGTGAAAAGAAAGCTTTGTGATGGTGATTTGTGTGTGAAACTCATGATATAAAGTGAGCAATTTGACAATATCTTGATAAAATTACGAAGTTTACACTCTAGTGAGAGTAAGGTTTAAGCTCATTGTAAAGACTCACATTTGAGGAGAAGATTGTTAGGATATAAGCGTGAGTTCAAAATAGTCCCACATGGGAAATATATATATATATATATATATATTATATGAAAGATTTATAAGAGTGAAGACTTATTAACTTATTACTTTAAGGTTTTGAGTTATATGTAGCATCACAGCCATTAGTGTGCTCCTTCATAAGACATGATTGTTGTATTTTTACTTATAGAAGGCTTCCTCCTCTTCATAACACAAATCTTTTTATTCACTAGAAACATTGACAACCTAAATAAATTTACTCCAATTATTGATACTTTTAGTACAATTACCCATTGAATGTACGTCTTATGTGCCATACCAAACAATAAGGACATATGATCCTTTTTTAGTTTTGAGGTGTGATTGTATACATGATCAAATATTAAAGTTCGTGATAGGGAGTACTTTTCTACCATTCATTATTTTATTTAAAGGATATAGAGGTTTATTTTCAAGTTATATTATATCAAAATCATGTCTTAAACATATGATTTCAACATAATATGGAATATGGTCTCCAAGACACAATTTTGAGTGTGCTATTTTTGTGATTATTTTTGAATTTTTCTGACTTTTGGAAATTTTCATTAGAAATGATTTTTTCTCTTTTTAACCGAAAAAATATGGCAAGGATATTAAAACTAAATACAAAACCCTCTAATATTCTTGAGAATAATGCATAAGATTTTGAAAATTCCCTTGTCCATTATTAGTTTCTCTTAACCTTAACAAAGTTAGTTAGGCCTAAAAGAATAGGATCCATAAGCTTGTTTTGTTAACCTCTCTCACAAGCCCATTAAATTGATCCATGCATTAATTAGGCTAAAATCCTACTTACTAAAATATTTCTTTATACATTCTTAATTGAATTTTGATTAATATTTATTTTTGTTTTTTTATATGACTACAATCATTATAAATTGATGCAACTATTCCAGCCACTACACTCCCTTCCATTTATTCGTAAAATTTAATACAAGCTTCTCGAAAGATGAAACCTTAGAAATCCATCCATGCTTATCTATCCCTACTACATTCTTGCACGACCATACCGTCCATTCTTTATTTCATCTCAACCTATCTTTTTCTAATCTTAAAAATTCAATTTTATAAATTCCATTGGATTCCTAATGAAACTTTTTTTTTGCAAAAAATGTTAATTTTTGCGTAAAACTTACCTTCTCCAATTAGAGAACATCAAATTACATCAAGGTTATGGGCAATGATTGTAAAAGAAAGCTCCCTCTCCCCTTTTGGTGCTTTTATGTCGCCACATGCTTGTACCTTAACATTTCAAACATATGGTTTTCAAGGAAAATTAAAGGTAAGAAATTGTTCATTTTTTCCTTCCCCTTAAGTTCTTTCTTCTAATCCAAGTTGTGGTTATGTAGGGTTTTGGTTTAAGAGAACGAAGAAATAAGAAGTTTTAAGGTTGTTCATCATATGGTGCATGTGGTTTTCAAGAAAAATTAAAGATAAGAAATCGTTCACTTCTGCTTTCTCCTTAAGTTATTGTTTTCTAGTCCAAGTCGTTTTTGTGTAGGGTTTTGATTCAAGAGAAGAAATAAGAAATTTTAACTTTGTCCATCATATGGTGTTTTTGGTGTTTGAAGTGTCAGCTTCTCATTTTGTTGTTAGGGGTATTGGTGGTTCAGTTCAATTCAAACATTTAACGAATCAAGCCACTTTTAACGATTTAGGGTTTTGAATCAAACCACTTTAAATGTAGTTTAATTTAGTTTGGTTTGGTTCAAACTACTTTTAAAAAGATCTTATTTTAATTGATATTATTAATAAATTTTCAAAATTTCTAATTAAAGAATGACATTCAACTTAAGGAATATATTATATATTAAAGTCATATAACATTATATTAGAGGAGCATTGCATCTTAAGTGATACACTAAAGATGCCAAAGTTTGCATGAGAGATGAAGGTAAAGAGAAATTAGTAAGTTAAAGAGGCTGAGAGTGAGATGAGATTAAGTAAAAAAGAAAGGTAAATAGGGTATAATGAAATCTTGATAATGTTTAACATTAAAAACATCACATATTTCTTTTATATTTTCATTGGAAGTGGTTTGGTTTCATTTGACCCCCGAATTGAATCGCAATCAGTTTAGAAACCCTTCAAACTAAATAGTGAATCGAACCAAAACACATTGAACCATATCCTGCGAATCGGTTTGGTTTGATGAATAACTCTATTTGTTGCATTTGTTCCTTAAAAAGTAATACCTGTTGACCTTAATTTAAAGGTGTTATAAAATTGAGGTTTTAATTGAAAATTATACATCAAATAATTTAGACTAAAGTTTGAGAGTCATATTTAGGAACTCAAATTATTAACTTTAGAGAACCTTTGTGTTGATTTCAATCTGTAGAAACAAAGGGCTTTCATAAAACTTGATTGGATTTGGATAAACAAAAAGGATAAGGATACATCTTATGTTTAGTTTCTGCCTTTGGTAGCTTTTGATCAATTCTTAGGGATCAATCAGTGGAAACTTAGAGCGTTATGGTTGATTGGGAGCATGAGTTCTGACCGAGGTACCTTTGGTCAAATTCCCTATATCGAAGATGATTTTTGGGATTGGTCGTCATCAAGTAGTTGAGTCCCCCAAGAGATTGACTAGATCTATAAGCTTTTAAGGCTCGTAATAAACTATTAAGCTTCGTACTAACTTTTCTTTCAGTTGGTCAATAGAAGACCCGATAAAGTAGCTTTTAATTATATTTAAATTTGATTCTAGTGCTGTAAGACGGTCCTCTGAGCTTTATCTTAATATATGGAATATCATATGTTTGGTATTCCTTCCTATAGCTTTAAATATCAAATGAATCTAATAATATTATATTAAACATAAATTAATGTATTGGATGTGGTTGAGGTAGAGAGATAATCAATCTCATCAAAAGGCTCATCGCATGGATTAGGCATCAAGTGACTTATTAAACAATAGGTTTTTAGAAAGAAACAGCTTTTAGTTGAGTGTTGATGTGATTTGAGAACAAAATCCATGGATATGTGTCACACTCCAAATGATACCCTAAACACGACAATCTATCTCACTAAATATTAAAGCCTAAGTTTGACATCCTTAGTCATCCCATAAGCTTCGATACCGAGTATAAGGTATACATTCACGATTATAGAAGACCAACTTTGAAACAAGTTATTGAGGAATACATTTATATAGCAGTTTAAGAATGGAAATCATAACATATTATTTGAAATATGGAAATATAAAGGTCTTACAAATTATCAAACTAGCATTCCCCTATCAAAATATGAAGTCTAACAAACTCTGTTCAAAATAAATACATGGAGATTTACTTAGAAGTCTAAGTCTGCATCTAGTCTTTAACTTCTTCCAAAAACTCTTTAGGCCAAAAGGTAATACCTGGGAGAAATAACCCTGAGGCTTTAACCATAAATAGGGGTGCTGCAAAAGATATTTATAAGAGTAAGCTTCTTTCTTAGTGAGAATAAATTCATAAGTAAAGTACTCAACAATCAATATTTAATCAGATATTTAACAAGCATATGAGATGCAATCAATCACGTAAGCAAACAATAGATACGATTTTCAGAAATCATATGTATGAATGGATTTCCCCTCCATTCGGTGGTTAGGTGTTCTGGGTAACAAGGCTATAGTTCATAAATGATATTTTTGTAGTTTTTATACAGATGCCTACTAACCGCTAAACTGTAGTTAATTCGGGTGTCCACTCACTATTTAATTACGAGCAATCAAAGCCATAGAGTATATTTTCGGGTTCCTAGACCTCATTACTATGCCCTTGTCTCACCTAAGGTATAGTAATGAATGCAATATGACTCACTACGTATCATGTATGAATCATTTCATTTAAGTGATCATGGCATAATATTAGGCATTTTATAAGTGATTATAGAATTTGCAGAAAAATCATTCCTATACTAAATCATACAATGTTTAATTAACAATTCCGCCTCGATATACTTAACAAAATTTCAATCATATAAGTAAAGCAAATGCACTATCACGTTTTTATCTTTTCCTAACTCTAGTGCCGCTAAATTACAAGCAAAATCATAAGTATAAAATGCGAGAATTTAAAGTCACTCGACTATAGTAGCAAAAGTTTCTAATAAAAGTAATCCTCCGGGTAAGGTAGCTCGGACTTCTCGTCATCTACACAAAAGAAATACCAAAAATGAGTATTGAGTGAAATTCCAACTTAAAATAACTATAACTTGCTCATTTTAACTCGAATTTCGCATATTAAATATCATTTTTTATCTACTCGAAAAAATCTATTCGTTTCTAAGGTTATTTTATTCATAAAAGGTCATTTGGGTCTCTAAAAGACACGGTACAGAATCAACATGAAAATTCCATTTTAAACATGATTTTTCTAACTTTGCATCAATAAAAAATTCCATAGAAAACATACAACATATATATATATATATATATATATATAGACTCATATTGTATGCAAAAGTAAATGGTTGTTGTCTCATTGATTATTTTTCATAAAATAATTTACCCTATGGTGTTGAAAACTTGAATATTAACAATTTCTTTTCTAAGTGTTTTGAAGGAACTTTATAATTTCTCAGGTTATTGTAATTGAGGATATTCTTATTTTGTTTTTTTTTTCTAATTTCTATTCTAAAACAAATAAATTTTCCCTTAACTTTGGCTTTCTAGAAATTTTGCTTCTAGTGATAAAAATAAAAGTTTTCAAAGTTTTTATTAAGTTGTTGATAACCAATAATGATTTTGAGTTGTATATATTTTCCTTTAAAAATGATTTTGATAAATACATCTTTTTCCTCTTATATTTTTATTTCCTAACTTCTTTAGGAATAAATTTAATTTCTAAAACTTAGTTTTAATTTCTTTACTAATTTTTACATGGAAAGAAATCATCTTCTTAAGTTGTTGATAATATCGATTATGTTTTAATTTATCATGTTTATACTCTTTTTATTTCTTTGAAAATGATTTATCATTTAGAAACTTGACAACTTTTATTTTTCTAAGTGGGTTTAGAAATTAATGAGTTGAATTTATCGTAACTTTGAAAACTAGTCTAGTTTTGGTTTTTATTATGGAGTTGGTAAAAAAATACTATAAGTAAGCTTTTTAAGAAAAAATTGCTTATCAAAGAGCTATAACACTAGTTTTAATAAACTTCATGTGGCTTATTACAAAAAGAAAAGTTTAGTTTATTAGTTAATTCCTTGATAACATCATCTTTTATGTTTCATTTAAGAAAAATCTTGATGAGTTTGAAAAGAAGTTATAAAATAATTTTTCCTATGTGTTTGATAACAAAATCTTGATTTAGAGACAAGTTATATATTAAAAGATTTTAGTTTTATTTTCTTTATTAAAGAAAATTCCACTTTAAATTTTGTTGAGATAATATCATTATGATGATGCATGTATATGAGCATATAGTATGAAAATGATGAAAATATATAAAAGATATAAGAAGCAAAGATAATAATGTCAAGTATTGAAAACTTTAGCTTCATCAAGGTATCCCGGTCAAGTATTGAGAGCTTTAGCTTCATCAAGACATCCGGGACTAAGAATAGACTAGTCCAAAAAAAGAAAGAAAAAGAAAGAAAAAGAAAAGCAATAATAAGAGCAAGAATAATAATAAGCTTGTTAGAGAGTTAGTAAGCATTTAGGCTCTAAAAAATATATAAATAATAATATAGATAATAATTATATACAAAGTTAAGTTAGGAGCATAATAACAATAATAACATAACATCATAATAATAACGAAATCGAAATTCTTAGCATGTGTAAGAATAAAACATGACCATGTTGTTGCTTCTACAACTCATATGAGTTTTCGAGAAACAACACCATAGTCATATTAAGTTACATAACATGGAAAATAATTGGTAGAAAGTTATAGGTGAGAATATTTACCTAATGTGGGAATATGAGAGTGGTAGTGTAAGAGTGTTTTTGGGTAGTATGTGTGTGTAGAAAGAATGTAGGGAATGGGTAGTAAAAAAAAGAAAAGAGATTTTTGGGAGAGATAGTTTGTGGAGTGAATTTGAGAGAGTTTTAGTGAGGTAAATGAATGTGTGAAAGAAATGGAGGGATATGGGGTATTTATAGAGTTTTAATGAGTAAAAATTGTGTGAAAAAGATAAATTAGAAAAAAAAAAATTTTGTGTGTGTCACGCCCCAAGGGGTATCTTAAACGTGGCAGTCCGCGCGTACACAATACTAAAGCCTAGGAATGACTACCATAGTCACGTAAAGGCTTCCATATCATGTACAAGGCATACATCACAACCAAGAGAACACATCGGAGTAGCGCAATTTATATTGATAATAAGTAAGTAAGTAACAAGGCAAAGAGAATACTTATCATAAAACATACACATATTACATTTCAATTCTTAGGGGAATATCCTTCTATTATCTTCAAATAAATATATATCACTAAACATATAGGTCATTACATATAAAGAACTTTACAAAATTACTTCATCTTATGATTCCATTTTCTTCATAGAAGCTTAATCATCCTTCCATGACTTCCTTAATGTCATGATCCTCATTTTAAGCCACGGGTATACCTATTTCAATAAAATTTATAGGGGTATAAGCTACAACTAGCTTAGTGAGATATTCTTTTTCATTCGCACCATATATTCAAACAAGTTCATTTAAATTTTCACGCATATGCTATGCATACAATGCAACAACCACATGATTACTCAAATATATATAGTTATTTGGAAACCATAGATAGAACGGATTTACCCCTCTGTATCAAAGGTTAGGGAATCGGGGTTGAAGGTCCTGGACCTTTTACTGCTAGTCTCCAGGTCCTCACCCACAGCATTCGGTTGGCTCGGCTCCGAACCTAGAGTAGCTTTCCCTGAGTGATTTGGATTCTCCAGGAAGAAACATGGCCCGTGGCACCGCACGATCACAGCCAATCCAACTTTACGCGTAGGAGTAGCAGCATTCCGAAATAGATGTGACTCGATGGATGCTATGCGTGAGCGTTTTATTTTTCTTAAGCCAAACCTTATTAAGGTTTATTAGGGGCGATCAATCAATTTAGCAAACAATAAACATGCATACAAGTAAGTAAACAAAATTATTTAAATAAACAGTTCGAAGTTGCGATATTCTTAATTCTTATTTCACGCATAAACATAGAATCACGTATATACACATAATCCCGAATCCCCCAAATATATATATCCATTTTTATCTTTTCTTAGTATACTAATGCTACTATTTACAAGCACAAGCAAGGTAACGAAATTAAGAGGAATAACTCACTCGTCCATTTTGCAATCTTCTTAGTAGTAGTAATCCTCGGGTAGGGTAATCTCGTATCTTTTGTCATCTAGATAAAAAAATACCCGGGATAAGTCTTTCATGAAATTTCTATTCTTGGATTTTCTAAACTTTTCTTAAAATCGAGGTACAATCGTATAGGAGGAAATTCCATCTTAAAATGGCCATAACTTGCTTATTTTAACTTGGAATTTCTCATATAATATACCATTTTCTACCTATTCGAAAAGATATATCCATTTCTAAACTTATCTTTGTCATAAAGGGTCATTTGGGTTCCGAAAACGTTAGGTACAGATTTAAAACGAATTATTTCTAAACTTTTGCAAATCCATTTTCTAACTCAACTTTCATTTTTAAAGAAAATCCTTTCGTAACAGTATAAGTATATATAGATATATATTTGATAAACACTTTGAATATATAGGTAAGCTCACTTTATATGCAAAAATCCTAATGGTAGTGTCTCAACAATTTATTTCATAAAACAATTCATTTAAACTTTAACTTTGAAAATTTCTTTTTAAGTATTTAAAGAAACTTTATATTTTCCTAGTGTTGGTCCCGAAAATAATCAAGAAGGGGGGTTGAATTGATTATTTCAGAAAATTAAAATTTTTGCCTTTTAAAAAATAATCCCCTTTGATTTTAAGTTAAGAGAACAATATGAACAATTAAACAGCAATAAAATAAACTGTGGAAATATAAATAGAGAAGGGATAAGAAGATCAGGCAGATATTTATAGTGGTTCCGCCTTATGCGTCAATCCACTCTTCCAGCTTCGAGCCGAGGATCTTGTTATCCTTCGGGTTTGTTCCACTATATCCAATAAAATCAATTACAAGCTTGTACAATTCTCTCTGCTCGATTCTCATAGCTATCCTCTTGCCACAACCGATCTACAGAGTCTAAACTTGTAACTTAACTATCAAAAGAGAAGGCAACAACAAGTTCCTTCTATACAAGATAACATATCTAAATCACAAAGCTAAAGAATGAAAGCTAAGAGATCAACTCGCTTGTTGAACCATAAGAAAAATTATGAATATTCTAGGCAAAATGAAACTTCTGGATTTTGTTCTGGGTTTTGTTCTGTAATTCTGGGTAAGAAAAAATAGCTTCTTTTTTTGTGCGTGAATAGTATCAGCTCCTTCTTTTTTTCTTTTTCCTTCGATTTTTTTCTTTTTCTCTCTCTGTGTAACTCATATATCCTTCATCTTCTTATAACGTTCAAGTACTTGTTTGGAGGATAGATTCATATTCCAAATATCTCAGCTAAAATCTATTCTTTCTTATCCATTTTTCAAATTCAAATTCTGTTGCGATCTTCAAAATTGGTTGCAAGTTGTAGATGGGCTTTTCCTTGTATTCCTTGGATGAAATCTTGTGAGCTTTATCCTTTTTCAAATTCAAATTCTGTAACGAAAGGATGATGATAAGCCTTGTTTGATTGTCGTTAAAAAAAGAATATAGTTGTTATTTGTTATTATTGTTCATCGTGATCTTCTTCCTCATCCTATCCAAGATCATTTATCTTCTTTTAATCTTCTAGACAAAACCTCATGAAAATAGATGTCTTGGACATTATAGATACTGATAAATCACTTATCTTGAAGGAGAAAAATGTGTAGAATCGGTCCAAACAAAGTCTGTTACTATTCATGAAGATTTCCATCGTTGAAGACATTGATGAGAGAGAAACTTTGATGAAAACATTAAATCCCCTTGGATTAAACCAACTTAAGTGGAATAAATGAGTATATTACCCAAATAAACTCATTTACTCAGAGCTAGGTCTTCAAGATTCGTTTTTGTATCGTACTTGAATGATTTGCATCAAGTTGGAGAAGATGAACAGTGAAAATCACGTGATATAGAGCTGCTGTCAAAAGTGCAGTGAAAGGTTCTGTAAAAGGTTCTGGATTTCTGGAAAAATTCTTTATCCTTAACACAACATTCTGGAAAACATTCTGGATTCCGAATACTTCTCATCATATTTATTCTTTCTCTTTAACTTGATACTACACACTTAATGAACTCATTAGTCATCATTTTTACTCTTTTGTTATCATCAAAACCTATTTTAAGAGAATCTAACACCTAGGTTGTCATAAATGAGTATATTCTTATTTTATTTTCTTCATTCTTTTTCCAAGGACAAATAAATTTTCTTTATAAGTTTTACTTCAAAATCAAAAGTATATTAAGTTGATGAAAACCTTTTCATAATTTTGTATTTAGGATGGTTTTAGAAAATGAGTCTTGTCTTCTTATATTCGTTTCTAAAATATAAACTTTTGCTTTATAAAACTTGTTCTTTCATTTCTTTTGAAAAGAATCATCTTTATTGATAAAATCCATTATTGTTAACCTTCCTTTATTTATATTCTTTTAAAAATGAGTTCCTTCTTCTTTTTTTTTAGAAATTCGAAAATCATTATTTTTCCTAAGTGGGTTCATAACTTTATGAGTTGATTTTTATCTTAACTTTGAAAACTAATTTGTTTTCTTAGTTTTATTATGAAGTTTAAAAGAGTTTAAATCTTAGGATTTTTGTAAAAACTTTTAATGTTAATAGATTATTTTACATAATATTCAAAGAAAATATTTATTTCTTATGTTTCCTTGGTAATCTATTTTTGTTATTTAAGAAAACGTTGAGAAAACTCTATTTTTATGTTGTTGATAATAACTTCAAGATTTTGTGATAAATCATATAATCGAAATCTAGCTTTAAGTTCATTTAGTAAAGTAAAATTCTATTTTTAGATTAGTTAAGACATTAACATTATGTAAATGCAAGTATTATGAGCATATAAAGTAATAGGAACATAAGAAAATACTAGAAACAAATAATAAGCAAGAAAATAAAATATCAAGTATTGGGAACCTTAGCTTCATCAAGGTATCCCGGTCAAGTATTGGAGCCTTAGCTTCATCAGGGCATCCCGGGACTAAGAATGGACTAGTCCCAAAAGATTAAAGAAGATAAACAAAAGATCGTTTTGACTTGATATGGACAAGTCTAAGACTAGAAAGACTAATCTTAATAACAACATGAAACAAATAAATTGCATAACTTGAAAGTAAATAAATAACAAATGAGCTTATATGCTCTAAATAAATATATATACATAATATACATAATACTATATAGAAGTTAGATTAGAAATAATAATAACAATAATAATAACAACATAATAAAATAGAAAGCTTATGTACAAGAACAAAACATGAACATGTTGTTGCTTTTATTACTCATATGAGTTTCAAAACAACACCATAGTCATGCTAAGTTACATGACATGGATAAATAAATGGTTGAAAGAAATTTTTACCTAAGGTATTTTTGTGGTATAAAGATGGTAGTGAATGTATGGTTATGTGGTTATGGAGAAATGGTAGTTATATTGTATAAAGGGAAATTCTTGTGAGTATTTGGTGAAAGAGAGTTTTGGTAGAGGAAAAGTTTATGGAGAGAGTTTGTGTAGTGATTTGAGAGAGTTTTGATAGTAGAATGAATTGTGTGAAAGAATGAAAGAGGAAGGAGGTATTTATAGAATTTTTGGAGTGAATATTAGATGTAATAAAATAATTTAAAAAAGAAAAATAAATTGTTGGAAGAGAGAGAGGGGGCGCCGGCCATAGTGTGTAAAAGAGGGAGTAAGTTGATTTTTGAGTGAATTTTGTAAGAAAATAATTAATACGTAATGTATGATTTGATAAAAGGTGTATTGGAAATATAAAAAGTAAGAAAATAGGTATGTAGGTAGTAATAAATAGATGTAAGAAAAAGTAGAGATAGTGAAATAGTAATGAATAGTAGAAAAGTACTATGAATAGTAGACTAGACAATTAAAGTACCAGTAGTAATAAAAATACGCATAATAATGCGATATCTATAATTTTTAGCTATCGAAAAATTCTAAAACTGATATTTTTGGAATCCTTATATTTTTACGAGTCTATTGGTATAAACGGAATATTTTTAATATTCCGAGCTCTGGGACACGCTTTTCGAGAACTGATCTCGTTTGAGTCCGAAGAACACTTGAAATTCCCAAATAAGATATTTTTATGTTACCCAATATTATTACAAACTATTTTAAGCTATTGGCTTAATTTCGTTTTCTAAGGTTTAAGATTGCGGGATTGCTAGATCTTAAACACTAGGGTCCGTTATAGGCTTTGTTGACTTTAGAGTTCCGGTTTGACTTCCGGTTTCGTCGGGATATTCATAAGATCGTATAATTTTTGAGTTTTGATCATTTTATGTTCTTAGCTCAACATCTATGTTTTATCTTATTTTATTTATGATTATTTAATAGTTTTTAGTTCTCGGGATCGTTTAACTGAGTCTAGGATCATGAGTTGACTCAGTTTGACTTTTGATGAAAACTGAAAATTATGATTCTAAAATTTTACCGAAGGATTTAAGATTTTATCATTTCGTTGTTAAGCGGTATTTGGATCTATTGTTTTGATTTGCGTTTTAGGAATTGGGTAGATGATTTAATTGGCATACGGACGTTGATTATACCGGTAGTTGGACTTTATATTTTGTTTCAAGGGTTCTTGTTTTCTCAAGATTAAGAAAACTCGTTTTTGATCTTATTTTGAATTAAGTTTTAACTTGATTCGATTTTTAGGGTTTCGTTTCCAATGTTTTGACTCGGTCTAGAATTGAGTTTTTATCTTGAGTCGATTTTTGGGATTTAAATTTTGATACTTAGACTTCCAGGATTATTTTTAAGAATTATGAAATTTTCGAGAGTTTACAGTGTGTGTGTGAGGGAGAGGGGCCGGCATGAATGAAGAGAGAGGGAGAGAGAGTGAGTTTAGTTTTGTTTTGTTTTGTTTTTTTTATTAATTAAAAATAATAAGTTGTAAGATATGATGAGAATGAATATGTACGAGAAATGTAAAAAGTAGAGAATATACATGTAAAGTGTAAGAATAGGTGTAGAAAAAGTAGAAATAGATGAATAGTAGTGAATAATGTAGAATAGTACTATGAATAGTAGATAAGATTAATTAATACCGGTAGTAAAGAAAATACACATAATTAAGCTATATCTGATATTTCTAGATATCGAAAAATTATAAAACTGATATTTTTGAAATCCTTGTATTTTTACGAATCTAACGGTATTATCGGAATATTTTTACCGTTGGATGTGCCGAGGCACAGTTTTCGAAAGCTGATCTCGTTCAGATTCGAAACACACTAAAAATTAACGAATATGATATTTTTAAGCTTTCTTATATTATTACGAACTATTATCTATCATCATCTCAATTTCATTGTTTTGGGTTTAAGAACACAGGACTGTCGAATCTAATTCTACTAGGGTTTTGTTATAGGTTTGTTGACTTTAGGGTTTCCGGTTGACTTCCGGTTTAGGGTTTAAACATAAACTGTATCATAAAATCTAGAGGATTACGTATGAGATGGGGATAGATGCAGGATTTAAGGTTTTGGGGTGCCATCATTGATATAATCAAAGTTACTATTCAATTGTATATTATTATATACAGAAACAAGTAAACTTAGAATATCAAATTGTATATTTGTTTTATCATATTATGGTAATTTTGGTATCATATTTTTGTCATTTTCAAACCAATGTTTATCAAGAAATAGATACTGATGAAAAATGGTCAATTTTACTCATAAACAAGCTAAAGAGATACGATATAAATATGATACATATATAATATATATGTAAGTTACAGATGCTGATCAGATACACATACAATACAAATAAAAATCTGACAATCTAAACAAACTTGAAAAAAAAAAAGAAGAAAAACTATGACTTGCCACTCCTTTACAACTTGTTTGGCTTGAAAGACGAATCAAGTGCTAATTGTTTTGCTTTGCCTATAACTATTTTTTTTTTCGATAGGCTACAAAAGCTATTAAAATGCGCCACATAGGGTCATTACAGCGCTAAGCGATGAATTGAACTCGGTACCTCAAGGATGAGAACCTGGACCAGATACCACTAGGCTACAATGTATAAAGTAGAGTCATAATATGTATTTAAGTAGACATATAAATTAAACCACATGGCATTTTTATTTTCTAAGTGTTTTACTAAGTTTCTTAATTATTATATATAATACAATGCATATGGTAGATTATGTTATAGATAATATAATGCAACACATATTATGCATAGCACATATTATATTTTAGGTGTTGCATGTTGCAAATCATATATATTATATTATATGGGTACATTTATATCTTTATCTGAATTTGTATAATTTACTATATATGCTAAATCATGTAAATTATAATTGATAAATACTTAATACTCTATATAAACTAGACAATATTGATTATATAAATTGCAATTATCATATATAGTGTTTTTAATAATTGGTATATGAAATAAACGAAGGCAATGTATTGGATTAATTATGACAACTGTCATAAATATAGAAGATATCAATAAATCCAAGTTGACGTATAGGATACTGTTACAAATGAAGGCAATGGATTGGATTGTTAATGACTAGCATGGATAACAAGCCTAGTATGAGAAGATTAGTTTGTAGACACTTATCTATTTAATATTTCCATGTTGTCCTTGAGTCGCTCGTGATGTGTTTCCTATCCTCACTTGGAAAATGTAACTAA
The DNA here is from genome assembly GCA_024138025.1 of Combretum micranthum. Taxonomy (NCBI): domain Eukaryota; kingdom Viridiplantae; phylum Streptophyta; class Magnoliopsida; order Myrtales; family Combretaceae; genus Combretum; species Combretum micranthum. The sequence continues at coordinate 259,720 of JAMXBD010001318.1, forward strand.
CATGACCTATGATTCTTGGATGAAATGTTCGTGCATTGAAATATATGTGTTATGAAATTTTTTGAAATATACATATATATATATATATGTGTGTGTTATGCATATACATATATATATAATATATATATATAATTTGGCATTTATGAGGTGATATTTTGAAATTTTTATTTTTAGGTACAAATAAGTATGATGAGGTAGACTGCCATCACATCTAAGGTTGCTGGCATGTGCGATACGAGAGGGAATGGCGATAGTCCTACCAACAATTTCACTTTCTGGTATGGCTTAGCAAACTCTCTCAATCTCAGTGTTTAAATCACTCTCGAGCTTTGTTTGTTTTATCATTCTTTTAATTGTTTTAACATCTTATTTCTATAGTTTTTCAAATAGATGTTTGTTCAAAAATAAATATAGATGAAAAATAGACATTTTTACTATAAATAAATCAAAACATAGATATAAATCAGATGCTGATAAAATCTAGATAATTCAAATAAAATTGAAATGCTTATTTTTAGAGATCACGTTCTAATTAACCTATTGGTTTTATTTTTTAATACTTATGGACAAACTAAGTTTTGACATGTCTAGACATTATTTTATATATTATTGTGGACTTTAGGAAACAAGAATCTACATCTATGTAAGTATATAAATTAAAGCCAGTAAAAATATTAAAATGCAAACATTAAACAAATATATTGATATATTTCTTTCACATAGACATCAATATGGGTCAGTCTGACTCATAACTTGACCCCACCCCGACAATCGTGATTTATCAGCTTGACCTAGCCCGACCGCTTGGATCATGACTTGTCAAAGGCTCAACTCGATGGATTTTCAAGACAGGGGCGGCTCTGGGCCTTTAGCCCGCCAACCTACTAGGTTTGGCCAGATCATCAAAATAAAAAATAAAAAAAAAGAAAAAAATCAAAGCAACATATATATATATATATATATATAGGAAAGAAAAATTTAAACTGACTTTGATGTGAACAATAAAAATTAACATCTAAAAGTAAACATGATTGATTTATTTTATATAGACTTCAAAAACCAAAAAAGAAATGTTGTTTCTCAACAATGTTTTTTAAAATTCTAGGATCAATATTTGTCTTTATGGGACTTAGCTATATCTTGAGTTTTGTTGTCCCACATCACTAAGTTTATCATTAATTGTGGATTTGCTTATTTGTAAATGAATGCATATATTAAGCAGTTACTTTAACAAATGGGACTTAAAAGTTAAAACTTTGTTATGGTTACTTTGAATTTATTTTTTAGTTTTATATTTTTTTATTTTTTCCTATTTATTAAAAATAGTGTCGATGTCTACTTTCATGTACATTGCAAAAATGCTTATACAAAAATAATGATATCAAAGTACAAATCACACAGCTTATTATACTAATGCAAAAAGTTACAAAACAAATTCTACCTAAACTTTGATTTGAAATCAATAGAAACATACATCTATCATTAAAATAAAATGCATAAATATTGCTCGTTACATATTTATTAGCTTTATGCTTCATATTATAAAGTATATCATTTTTATTTTATACAAAATTTTTTTTTTCAATCACTTGACGCATGATAACTTCTACATAGCCATGGGTACTTTTTGTTAAGTGCCTGTGATTAAGTGGAAGATATCAAAAGATATGGATTAAACTGTAACACATCAAATAATGTTTTTTTTTTTTTCTTGGAAGGATATGATGTAACATCAAGAGATCCTAATCCCTTTAATATAATAGGTAAATATATGTGTATGTATGTGTATAATAAAAAAAATTCATATACATTGTTACATTCTAATAGTAATTACTAAAGTAAATATTCTTTTAACCGATGTTACATATTAGCTGTCCTCATCCATTAACCTTTTGGCCTTCACATAAGCCTTCTCTAAGATCCCCCTAAACCTATGCAAATTAATTATGACATTTTGCTCCTTCAAGTATACATTCATAATTTTTTGTAACCAATAATTCCCTCTATAAGCTCTTGGATCCCTTACCAAAATGCTTTCTCTTCCATATTTCTCTACCAAGCTGCTTTCACCTTCTTCAATCCTGTACTCCATGTACTCTAACCTAACATCATGAGCTGGCTTGGCGAAACACACCTTTGCCAACCAATAAACTCCTAATGGTACCACCTTACTATAACAAAATGAGCCTTTGGCTACGTCTAATAAACGTGGCTAAACATTAATTAAACGTGACCAAAGATTTTTGGTCACGTTTTTTTACACGTGGCCTATAGACGTCGCAAAAGGCCCGTCGTAGATTTAATAAGTAACATTAAAAATTGAAACGTCGCTAATGTTAGTTTAACAGCCAATACACTTTGTTGGGCCACGTTTAAACATGGCCTATATCATGTTTTGCTCACACTTATGTCTGGCTAAATATGACTAATCTCCATCCCGCTAAATATAAAAGGAGAGAAACTTGTGATTAGCGATGTTTAAACATAGGTAAATATTTTTATTAGTAATGTGTAAACGTAAGTAAATTACTTAATTAGCGATGTTTAACCATGGCCATGCATAGGTTAAATAAGCTTTATATATGTTTGTTGGACAACAATGGCGGTTTATAAACGTGACAAATCTCATATTTACCGCAATTTAAACGTGGCTATTCTAATACATTGGCGACGTCTACATGTAGGTATTCAATTAAAATAGTAATTTCTAAATGTGGTTATTATTTTAATTTAGCGACGTTTACACGTGGCTACTCTTATTAAGAAGAGATTAATGTTTAACTCGGTTAAATTTGGCAATATATACTTGCTTATTGTGTAACATATGCACAATTAGCAATATACACCTGTTTGATCACAATATAATTGATACCTGCTATTACTTCTGCACATAAAATTTATGTATAAATAAATATCACTAATACATTTTGGAGCATACAATGCGCTCGATATGTAATAAAAACTAATAACATAAAAATTACTTAAATATCACCATGACTATCCTTGCATTAAAGGAAAAAAAAAAACACAAAACAATATGGTTTAGTGTCTTTAGAAGAAACGTAAACACAAACTCCAAATTACATCAAAATGAGCATATGTACAAACTTTATCACGTTAATTTGACTCCATTCATGTCAGTTGCTTCAGCCAAAAAACAAAAAACTGAGTTTTTAATTTTCTTCCTCACTGTTGTCACCATCATCTCCAAGTGATGGATTTGATGAAGTATCTCGTGCACTTGCAGAAGTATTTCCATTTGGATTTGCTGTCACACAATATGTAAATAGAATTATTGAATGGTTAAAAAAAAACACAAATGAGATAATGAAAAATGACCCATGATAACTAACCTGAACTACTGGGAAAACTTGATACAAGTTGTTCTACAAGTCGAGTTAGTTGAGCAAGCTATAAATACCATTGAGTAGCAAATTCAATTCAAGAAAATCGGAAAAAATCTATTCACATGTGGATTTTCCCGGAACCAATCTCATTAGATATGAATAGGAAAAATGGAAAAATAATATTGTAGTAAGTATTATGATAAAAATAATTCAAAGGATGAACTTCATATAATCTACTGATTTCGTCTCTTGAAAAAACAAGTTAGTTCATAACTTATATTTTTAAGTTGCCTAAAAATAAAATTATTTTCACTTCAATAGCATAGACATTTGAAGTTGATAAAACCAATTCCATTCCTCAAGGTGCTATTACTTTCCATTCTATCCTATCAATGAACTTCTAGCACCAAAATTAATCTTAATTCATGAAGGGTTAAAGAAGCATAAATTCAAATAAGAATGTATGAAGCAACAAAAGGGGGATTCACTTAAATCTTCTAATATTGGTCTTTCATACTTTGAAACAAATAGATAACAGATAATAATTTTACTTACAAAATCAAATGTCGAAATAAAAATTAAGAAAAAATTAAATAATTAGACAAGCTCAATTTCTTAAAACCAACATTAAACGTACCATAAATATAATAGATCTTGTTGAACTCTCAGTTGCTACAAATATAAGAGAAGAAATTGGTTTTGACTTGCACACTTTCAATATATTTTAATGAAAAAAAAGAAAAAGGAAATACATATTTGAAAAATAAAAGGCCACCAAAACTGTAGCCATTTCCCTTACACCAAAAATACTTTAGCTTCCAAACACTATCAACCATGAAATTAAAGTCCTCTAATAAATCCAACCAAATCTGGTGCATTGTACTGCAAGCACGAACAATGTATATATGTATATATAAATATAATAGATCATAAGTACACTCTGTTATGTTACTTATCCTACTTAAAGCTTTGTATCATTAAAAATGAGTATTTGAAAACTTACCAAGAGATTGGGCATGATTAGTTGAATTATTGCCGTCTAATGATGCATATGCTTGACTATTGTTGATATCTTGACCATGTGGAGTGTCATTTGCTGTAGTTTACAAATAAACAATTCATTATTAAAAGGCTAACCAAATCAAGCATATCTAGTATCCATTAGGACAAAACCAGATAGAGGCAATGAAGAAGTCCCAACTTAACTTTCATTTTAACAATTATGAAATCTCTTCACCTAATATAAAGACTGTGAAGCAACTATAATCAAGTTATCAATTAAATTAAATCAAATTTAACTGTAGAATATTAGCACTTATATTATCCTAATGAGCTTAGCCTACTAGACTTAAAGGAGACAACTTTCTAGTAGCATCTAAAGTTTGTTTGATATAAAAATAATCAAAAAATAAAAATAAAATAAACAAGAAAAGAAAAAGAAAACAACATAACTCTTTACCAAAAAAAAAAAAAGGTAGTAATTCCAAGCTTATTACTTGAAGATTGAGCTCAATGTAAGCTAGAATAATGGGATGAGGTTGGGTTGAGGTTCCATGTTAATGGGGATTAGGGAAAGGAGACCCTTAATTAAAGTCTCCAAAAGCTTAACAAGTTCATGGAGAACTATTTTGACCATTCACAATGGTTTGTCAATAGCACTAGCTCTAGAAGTGATTTTCATACAAATAACCATAAGAAAAAAAAAAAAAAGATGTATAAGTTTGTGTTCAAGGAATAAAAACATCTAAAGACTTCATTTGATTATTGTTTTACGAAAACATCCAATCAAGTAGGTAAAGATCTTCACCTGATTTCTTGCATCTCTCATTCTTGTAAATATTTTTATCCTTATAATAGTAATGAATATTTACGTCAAAGATAGCAATCCCTATTCCTTGTAGATGATCACCAAAGAAGAAAAACTATATGTAATGTAAATGTGAAATTTATGACTTTGCAAGAGGCTCATGTCTTACTAAAATTTTTTAAAAAATATATATTTTAAAAAAAGTCCATAACAAATTATGGTAAAACAAAAATATGGTGCATCATTCATAGAATTTGTCTAGTAGAGACCAAAAATAGTGATATATCAAAGTATAACAAGAACAAAAGCACAAGAGAACAACAAATTATTAGAATAATACGTAATAAAGGAGACAACAATAAAAAAAGAACCATAAATTAAAAGCTAGCAATAAAATCTGGATTAGCTCTCATTTATTTAAAAAAAAAATAATTTACCAAATCTCCCCTAAAAGTTTTATATGTAGCATAGAGACAACTAAGCATTCACTAAAGACATCTTAACTTGGTAAGTTTAATCAAGCATGACAATCAAATAAGAGGATTTCTAATTTCTATATGCAAAAGACTCATTAGCAATTGGTGAAGGCCATCTAGAGGGAATGATGAGGTACGATTAAGAAGTGTGGACACTCTAGTGCAACAAATGAGTACTTGACAAGGCTTGCATTAAACGTTTAGGTTCATCTTAATGCTATAGAGGCTCGTACTTGTTGCTGCAATTTTCAGTCATGCTTGTTTAGTTTAAATTTGGCCTAATAGCTCGGTTTTGTGAATATTCCACCATTGCTTTTGATTCTACACTTGGACTACTTGATGCTTGCACGTGGCGGCTGCTCGGTTGGAATCAATAATTACCTGTGACCACCAACATGTTTGACATTCTGACGTTTGGTTTAGTTGGTTGTTATTAATTGTGATAGAAGTCCTTTTCATCTTGCCCAACCGATTGGTGTGGTCTTGGTTTATTATAGCAGTAGCTCGATTGGGCAAATCTAGTCTGGTTGGAAGTCAAGTCAGGCAAAAAAAGTTAAATGCATCTTTTCCATAAGGCTTTTCATATTAGTTATTGAGGTATCTTATTGGAGAAAATAGATTATTAATGCTTTAATGAAAGCATCTCTTTTTCTCATTTAAAGTATGTGAGCACATGCTTATTTTTAACATAAACCATTTCCAATTTAGCTAGCTACATACATATTATATGCATTCTCCCTTCCTAAACCTAGCTAGCATAGAATATGCTTTACATTTGCATCTAAAACTTATGAAGAAATTTAATCAATTTGTCTATTGCATACATATTAAAAAATTCTTCAAATTTGCATCTGACTTTTGAAAAACATAATAATAAATGCCCATTAGTTCACATTGTTATAATAAAATTCCAGATTTGCTAGTCTGTCAAGTGTTTTCACCATTAAATACAGAGAAATAGCTAGGGATTATAAGCATATATAATATAACTCCAAAGAAACATAGGAGACAATTAAACTTACAGTTCCAACTCCATGCAAAAACTTTTCCAACACAATTGAGATGATAATGAAAACAACACAAAACACAAGCAATTGCCCATGTTGGTGCCTAATCAAGCTCTCTTGTTTGAGAACAACTTCTATTGATTTTAGTTCCTACCATTGTTACTTACTGACTAAAAAGAAAAAAAAAAAAAAAACAAAGCACATAATGTGTTATGTGTATATATACATGAACTATCAATTTCAGGGGAAATAATAATGTTATTTTATTTATTAATAGAAAGTTTACTATAATTTAACTTTGGATCAAAAAAATGGAGTAAGTACTTTGAAATTCAAATACATGGTGTTAACCTGATGGGTTTGGCTAGCTCATAATTACGTACTAGAAAAAAAAAACATTATCTTTTTGAGGAGTGATTTCAAGTATTTCTTTGAATCTAATTGTGCAGGCTTTTATATACTCTATTAAATGGTATTTTCTACATCTCCCCCATACGCCTGCTAGAACTCAACACTAAAAACGGGGGAAACTAAAAACTAGACATGGGTGTGCAACGGAAAAGTGAAGAGCCTACATATCATATCTTGTATAAATGCAAATCATATTAATGAAAAAGGAAAAAAAAAAAAAAGACAGAACATATAGCTTTTGGATCAATAACAAGAGCATTTTTCAAAGATCTATACTTAAATGGTATAAAAAATGACAAATTTGTAGTTTCAATGCATCATCTTATGCTTGCTACTTTGCATAGTGAAAGGACAACTTTTAATATAAAAAACTCCATATCTTCCCAAAACAATAATGTTTCTCTATGATTAGCTTGTCTCCACATCCAAAGCACAAAACAAAAGAAATTTTCAATCAATAAATAATCGTAAATAGCTAAAAAAACTTATGAACTTATAATGCAAATTGCACATCAAATCTAGACTAGTGATTCCATCTGGAAATCTTGGAAAATTCTCTACTTTAGTGGTGGTCATCAAGTGTCCACTAAAAACCCTTCAAAAACCAAATTTGTATATGCAGCATATAGAGCAACCATATACCATACTGGACTGGACCCTATAATCACCACATTCTTGTCTCCTCTAGTTGCATTAATCATGTTTTACTATAAAGATAAAAACCACTAAAGTTCCGCTCACAATTATAAATTTGCGTTAAATGTCTCTTGCCACATCAAAGAAATTGATTCATACATTTTCTCAAAACTAACTAAGTAGCATAAGCAATTGTCTACTGAATAATTTCATTTACTAAATTCTACCATTTAAGTAGTTCATAAATGTGCATAATCGAATTTCTTGTCAAAGTAGCATAATCTGAGTAGTTCATTTCAATATACCTACAAACCAACACACTTGCAAGGTAAGCACATGCAATTTTTCAATTCTCTACTTCCCATAGTTCTTTATCATATAATCATGACACATGACAAGAACATTAGCAAATAAATAAATGAATAATTAAATAAATAAAAGGGTTATCCCATAAATGCAAAATCAACAATACTGGCATAGGCAATTCTAGAAATTAAAAGTGAAAAAAAAGGAACCTTTTCTTATAAGATGCATCATGAGTAGAAAATTCATCACCATATTCAGTGTCATCTTCCTCTTCCTCATTATGGTGAGGATGGGTCTTGGAACTCCTTACCATTTCCTTAAAAAAAAAAAAAAAAAAAAAACCCACTTCCTATTTACGAGTTATATGAACTCAAAGTTGCTTGAAACACCACAATTTCCAGTAAAAAAACATCAAACATTCACACTCATAACAAAATTTCAAAACATGATATCATGTAAAGGAGATGACTTTAAGGTACACATGTGGACTTTCTATTGTTGGTCAAAATTAATCCGCAAAACAATTTGAAAAGTTAACGTTGAGTTGCGTTTGATGAGAAACTTTAATGGATGAAACCAATTATGAAATCATCTTACATGATATAGAATGATAGACTAAAACATGTCAAACAATTAACAAAGATATCAAGTGATAGACAAAAGCAATACCAAGCAAACACATAGTTATTATTATTAAAAAAAAATCGTAATTACTCTTTTATCATATTGATTATAGAACAGTTTAAATAAAGTTGATCAATAGTATAAGCCATTAAAAAAAATAATTGCAATTTATTTATCTATTACATAAAAAAATCAAATTAAATAAAGTAAAAACATTGCAATTACATAAAAAGATTTACTATAAAGGCAATAAATATAAATTTTCAGCCATGCATTACTAGTAGTAGTAGTAGCAGTAGTAGTAGTAGTAGTAGTAGTAGTAATAATAATAATAATAATAATAATAAATGGGTCTGTGTCTGTCAAAACCGGTCAAAAGCATCATTTGGACTTTGGTGCATGATTTACAGCCAAATCTGTTCCCTTCTAAGTAGAAAACAAAAATAATTTATACACAGTTGATATGCGTATGAGTTGTAACACACCTATTCTACCTTTGTGGCATCAAGGCTTATGCAACAAAACATTCTTAATCGTTTTAATTCCATTACTTAAAATAAAAAGTGGCCGTGCACATGGATAAACCGATAAAGTGGTTGTTTGTTTGGGGATAAAAAAAAGGACCCTTAGAGTTTGATGTACTTGTAACTGAAATTTGAATTAGTTTTTTAAAAGTTCATACTAAAAATACCCAGTTGGATGCCTTTGATCTTAATAGTACATGACAAGAATCCATTCAACTTAGACTAAACTTTTGCAATCGGATTGAAGCCTCAACAGAAACTATAAACAAACGATTTCTCATTCATAGAACATAAACAAAAAAGTGAAAAAAGAGAAAAACAAAAGGAGAGAGCCAAAAAAAAAAAAAAAGACTCTAAAATCACTAGAACAAAGACCATTTCCCCCTAAAGAAAGGTAAAAATAAAAAATATAAATAAAAAAATTAAACTCTTGAGTCGTAGAACAGAATGACATAAAGGACATGTTCTATGGTCATGATCAAGCCACTTCTCCAAACAACTCCTGTGAAAAAAATGCATACAATTTATTAGCTCACTTACTTCTTCACCATCTTCAGAGCCATACAGACACAGACATCACTCTCCATCACATTCCAACCATCACCATCAAATATTATATAGACATTAGCATTTGTTTAGATAATATGCAAGGCAGGTCAAAGCTGTGAAGTATTTAAGTAAGCTTAAGTGCAATATTGGTGGCTCTAGGCCATTAACCTTATAACAAGTGACACAACGGAATAAAAGGGAAACAATCGCAAGACGTTGATTCGCGCACGAATACCCGGCTTGTGATCTTCAAATATATATTGATTCTGAGAATACCTAGATATTTGGCATCAAAAGTCGAAATCTACTCAAGATTACGAATTTTGGAATAAAGAGAGAACACTCTCAAAGAAAATTCATTCAAAATAACATATTCTGTCTCATATGCCATAAGGCTTACATATATATAGGCAAGCTTGAAAGTTTCCATAATCGAAAAAGGACTAAAACCTATTAAATAATATTAAATAGCATTTAAAAGGAAAAACTAAAACTGACATCCTATTAAAAGATATTAAATCCTATGAAACTGACATCCTATTAAAAGACATTAAAGCCTATTAAAAATCCTACTAAATGATACTAAAAATTATTCTTTAGAAATATTAAATGATATTTTAAAGGCATTGACCACATTATTAATTATGAATTTGAGAAATCCAAAAGACATGTAAAGTACGCCGCTCCAACACGGATAGTGTAAAATTAAAGGCCGGCGGCATATGTTGCAGACATAGGATTTTCCGTCTCTTCATCATATGCTGCATCATCCTCTCCAGGCTGGACAAAATTCGACCTCGAATTTTAATCATGTTATGTAATAAGTCCTCAACTTGTCTCCTCAACTCTTCATATTTTGTATGACTCATTTGATGACGAGGACAATTTGGAAGGGTCGCACTTATTGCAAAATTGATTTGGTGTTGAATGTCTCTTAATGGGGGTAACCCATCTGGCAACTCTTCAAAAAACACAACCTGAAACTCCTTTACAGCCATAGTTGCAAACTCAGGTATTGCTACCTCCTTAGTAACCTCATTGTCCACTAAAGCAAATATCGCCTTAGATTTCTGTTCAGCAATATGAAAATCAAAATTCGGTTCACCATTGCCTATAGGCTGAAAAATATCTTTTTCCAAAAATTCTTCCTCTTCATACTCCTCACCAAAAATAGGTTTTCCATCTCCCTCAGCCTTAAGCACATCATCATATTTTGTGAAAATCTCTTCTTCATCATTCCCAATGTCGAAGATAGGTCCTCCATCACCTACAACTTCAAACATAGGTTCATCATCTTCATAAGTGTCAAATATTGGTTCTCCATCATAGTTGTCCCCATCAATAGAAGAGAAATCATCATCAAATTCCAAGATTTTTGCGTTCATCCGTAATTCCCTGCAACTACTATCTTCCTTAACAAAAGAACAGTCATAAAAGCTCTCAACGACAGACGACATTTCATCATCGTCATCCTCAAAATCTTCACCTACCCTTAGATTAGGGTTAGGGTTACGGTTAGGATTAGGATTAGGGTTCCTACCTCGATTCTGATTCATCGCGAGCGCCTCTACCCTTTCTGTCATCTGGGCTACTGCAGCATCCAGTCGCCGATCGATCATCTGTCCAATCCTTTGTTCTAACCTATCATCGAGCATAGCTCCAATCCTCTGATCTAAGTTGTCACGCTCATAAATCTCATCTATACGTCGCTGGTTTAATTGTCTATGAGACGGCATCGTTACTCCTGGAATGAACGCAGCTCTGATACCAACTGACGCAGCGGAATACGAAAAACGGCTCTGATACCAACTGACGCAACGGAATAAAAAAACAGCTCTGATACCAACTGACACAGCGGAATAAAAGGGAAACAATCGCAAGACGTTGATTCGCGCACGAATACCCGGCTTGTGATCTTCAAATATCTATTGATTCTGAGAATACCTAGATATTTGGCATCAAAAGTCGAAATCTACTCAAGATTACGAATTTTGGAATAAAGAGAGAACACTCTCAAAGAAAATTCATTCAAAATAACATATTCTATCTCATATGCCATAAGGCTTACATATATATAGGCAAGCTTGAAAGTTTCCATAATCAAAAAAGGACTAAAACCTATTAAATAATATTAAATAGCATTTAAAAGGAAAAACTAAAACTGACATCCTATTAAAAGATATTAAATCCTATGAAACTGACATCCTATTAAAAGATATTAAATCCTATTAAAAATCCTACTAAATGATACTAAAAATTATTCTTTAGAAATATTAAATGATATTTTAAAGGCATTGACCACATTATTAATTACGAATTTGAGAAATCCAAAAGACATGTAAAGTACGCCGCTCCAACACGGGTAGTGTAAAATTAAAGGCCGGCGGCATATGTTGCAGACATAGGATTTTCCGTCTCTTCATCATATGCTGCATCAACAAGGATTGCTTATCTAACTAAAATATCCACACATTCTGCTAGAAGAACACTAATTTATGAGAAACAATAGAAACACCTCAACTTAACATTTTACTAGATTAACTTGTAAACATGAAATTTTAGCTGATTTTAAAAGATTTAGCTTTACAGATTTTATACACAATGAGAACGAATTTGTATTAAATTGGGTTGAAAGATTAGCAAGCCAGCCATACGTAAGGAACATAGAGAATAACGGGACTGCCAAATATGACACTATTGACTTACATAATATACAGCATTTCCACAATACCGAATCTGCAACTCATAGGAAGGCAAAGCTTCCAAAGCAGGGTCTAAAGCATCATCAAAAGGGTGAGGGCCTTGAGAAGGAGATGGTAAGGGAGGCAATGTAACCTCAAGAATATCAACATGGCAATGAAGTCACTCTACAGTCTAACATTATCGAATATGAAAAGTTCTTGCTCATCACATGAAAAGCTTATGACCTGAATGTGGTCATTATAGCTCGAGCCTTACATCTAAGAAAAAAACCAGCTGATAACTAATATTAATCCCCAAAACTGATTCAACTTCACACATGATTGCATCAACAAGGGTGTTTTGATCACACTTAAGTGAAAAAGAATGCCCATATTCAGCTCATAAATTCAAGATATTTTTATTAGTCACTACGGTGAATAAAACCAGTTTACTAGAATCCTTCCTTCCTTATATATTTGATTTTTAAAAAAAAAAAAAAAATCAACAGTTTTACTTGAATATGCTTACTCAGAAAATTTTGAAATGACCTAATTCAATTCTATTTTTTATCTCATCAAAGAACATATCAACTTAAATTTAGATGGCAATATGAAAATTGTAGTGGATTCATTAGATAAAATTGAGGCACTTCGGTCAGACATACTCACGCACAAATGACGTAATTACAATGCTTTTTACTTTAAACTACCGTCTATGATATATTATATCATATTGCATAAATTTTCTCTAAAATTCTTGAAAAGAAAATCATTTTTCCATTCCTACTAATAAGTAGTAAAGGATTTATACTAACAAGTTTTGCAAGAGGAAATAAATTGATAGGTGAAATCATGGTATGTACTGCAATGTCATGAGCTCCAGCTTGAAATTCAACCTTGGAGAACAAGTTAGGTATATTCATAGGACCACTTTTTCGGTGTAAATATTCGTAGGATAATAATACCATACCTTAAGACGACGCCTTTGTGAATGGAGCCAAGAGGGAACACAATGTAGTATCAATATAAATAATGACCTTCTTCCACCGAAAAAAAAATAATGACCTTCTGAAACCATCTAAAACTGAACCACCTAATTGTTTGGTAAGTTTCGCCTAAAAGCATTTATATGAAAATTTCGGATCTCCACTATCATAGTTTTTAGCAAACAAAATATGCATCTCATAGGTTCCCACAAAATAAAATCATGAGTTTAAAAATGTTAAAAATTGCAGCCAACTTAATAATTCAGATATTTCCACTAAAATGCAGATCAAATTTGACTGATGATTTTGGCAATTCCTTATTTTCATCTGATATCAGTCCAAACAAACACATATATATTAGGATCTACATTCATCCAATTGTCATGTCTGTGCTACTATTGTATACGTAGTAAAATCAATGATATGTTAGAACAAAAGGATTTTAGAGCTTTATATTCTAGTAAAAAAATTAGAAAATATAAATAAAGAGACATTATAGTTAGAATACATACTGTTATTGGGACTTAAAGTGTGATAATTGATTTCCCTGCATAAGCCGTTACAAAGTAGAAATTAGACACGGGCAATATATACATTATTAGTGATGTTCCCAAGGCATCATCAAGCACATGTACCAATTTCACAAAAAGGAACACATTGAAAGACACATCTTAGTGTGCAAAAAAATTATTCTGTCAGACTGGAGCAGGATAAAGGATTCAAATAAGAGGAAACTAGTTAATATTGATAATCAGACCCCAAAAAAAAAAAAAGGAAAGAGATTTTGCAGAAAAATTTACACTAAAACTACAGCAGCTATAGATGCTAAAATCATTTTTCAAGAGTTCATCAAGAAAAAAAAAAGAATTTTTCTAAGGTATATATTAATCCTGGTCATTGCTAGAGTGACCTTTAATTTTGTTAAGCTTTAATAAGTCTTAAGTTGGATCCATCTAAGTTAAGATATTGAAAAAACAGCAGCTAAACTATTGAAGAAGCTACTCTATAAAATAACCTTTTGGCTCCTTAAAAAAAAAAAAAGAAGAAGAAGAAAATCAATTGAGTTTGCCATCTTCTAAATCCTGCTTCTCATGTCCTCATACAATTCTCTTAATAGAAACCCCATACCCTATGTACTGTGATACCATCTTTTCATCTTCTGCTCTACCTTTAAACCTTAAACCACTACCTTGTCTTCCTGCATCAATAACCCCCTATATACCTATTGATCATCTAGTCTTAGTTGTAAATCACTACTCCTTCCTAGTTTTCTCTGCCCGAATGCATTTATATTTTAGTATTGCAGTATCTATCTAATTCTGCAATAAACTGTTTGTCTTCTCCAACAAATAATTAAAGAAAAAAAAATAATTCAACTAACTTTATTTTAATGAACATAACCCCATATAATTAATGTATATATAATTACATAAAAATAATAATGAGTAAGAACAACAATAACAATAAGCACGGATTTGTATTAAATTATATAAACTAGGCTCAACAAGCTAATGGAAACAAACATCAGAGATCATAGTTGTCAAAATCGCGATTTTACCTATACGATTCTACGAGTTTACGATTCTAGAAGGCCCTTCCGAGTTGACTCGTGGATAAAATCTTTTTTTGATAGAATCTTACGATTTTAATCGAGTCTACATGTAAACTTGGTAGAATCTTACGATTTTAACCGAATTTACCGATTCTACATATTCAAGTCAAATAAGCTAAAATATAAAAAATACAACTGTATATTTACAAGCTCATTAACTATTAAGAATTAAAATGATATATCTTTCTTATTGTTGTTTCTATTTGGTTTCCACACACTCTTTCTATCTTGTTCCCTTCCTCCCCTAAAAACCCTTTTTCTATATTTATGAAATTCATTTAGGCTAAGTTATAGCTATAAAGTTTACAAGAAAATTTATTTATTTCATTTATATAATTAAGCATTTAATAAGTTGAAAATTTTGATTTTTCTTCAATTTATCACTTATTTCAAACAAAATAATAGAAAATAAATTAATTTTGACTTTATTCGCTCTTTTTTATATATGTTATATTATAGACTAAGAGTTATTATGAAAAAAAAAAAAACTTAATTTCTTTATTTTTTAACATCTATTATGTGTTCTATATTTTCTATATCTTCTATAAGCATTTCTATAAATTTTCAAAACTATTTTGCAAAGGTTGTAGAAACTTACGTTTCTACGTTTTGATTTTACGTTCCGATTCTACCGACTCCCTAGCGATTCTACATGGAATTGCGAGTTTGACCACCTTGTCAGAGATGACAACTTAACTTAAGGTATGTTTTTATCACAGAAAACATAAATATTTGAACATGATCCCTCCCTTCTAGTAACCTCTTTGATCAATTTTAGGAACAATACTACTGTTCTTTTAACTTTCTATACTCATAGTGGAGACTAGATTCAACTAACACAAAGTAACGAGGGGAAAACTTATGTATATTGTGATCAATCTCCATGATTGTTGAACAAATAGCGTCATGTTAAATAAAGGATTCATCCCATATCATATGAATTAGAGCATGTAGCTGGAACATGAAAATGGAGGATGCAAGATTAACCCAAAAAAATGGAGGATGCATCTTCAGGAAAGTATGCTTCCAGTTCCATGGTGCCTACACTTGCTGAAAGGAATGCTAAATTGAAATCACGAATAATCTTTAACATGATTTGTGTGAACATTAACAAGGCAATATCTAAACTTTTTTATGCCAAATCCTCTTGAATTACACTTCCCATCTATATGATTAATATTTATATATTAAGTATGTTAAAATAGAGTAACCTGTCCATGTTTTGACCTCACTTTCACTTCAATTTACCTTGTATATGATTCAAGTCTGTTATTAGAGAAACCCCATTTAAATGGGAAATTGTAAACAAAGTAAGATCAACACAATCAATGACTATAAAAGAAAGAATAAGTGCATCAAGTTACTAATTTTGACAACACATTGATTCATCTATTGAAGTCGAATGGTATAACTACTAGGGATCAAGACATAACATCATGTCAATTGCAAAACTCATTAAAACAAGAACCTGAATAACATCATAGGTAAATATATAAACGTTTAGAGAAATCTTTTTTTCTTTTTGGTTTCATTAATATGTTCTAAATCAATAGTGAGCATTCTTACCTTTTAATAGATTGCCATTGCTACATTTTCACTTTAACTAGATGGCTAGTCCATTATTTTGTAAGCCATCACATCATCATCTTATGCTATGCATTTCATTCAAGTAGTCCATCACAAATTGTATTACGCTTACTCATCAAAACTTAGAAGATGATTTTTATAATCCAACAGAATATTCATAATAGTAGAGTGAAAAACATGGAACTTTAGGGAACTTTAGTCTGATAAAAGGCCTATCATCAACTTAGATTTCAGCTGCATAATTAGAACATATAGGAACTTGTACTACAGCCAGTTTACTGTGGTAGAGAGTAGGGACCCCTTGGTCTGACGATGTGGCACATGTCATTTGATCAACCAATTTGTTGGTACATCTTTCTAAGGGTGTTTTTCTAGGGAACATTGTACACTGTTTCACAATCGGCATAAAATATAAAATCAAGGAAGAACATGGTTTTATAGAGACCATACGGTGCATATAGAAATCATTGTATGGATGCTTCTTGATGACCAATATTATCCTAGTATCATCATAATATATATGGCTAAAAGTATCATCATAGTATAGATGACTATATTCGGATCAAAACAAAGATAGGTTATACCCTTATTTAATATATTATAATGAAATTAGTAAATTGGGTAGAAACTTTTCATTTTGTCCACTTGTATTCTCCTTATATTTTTCTCGCATCCACTCTCATTATAAATTAATATATAATGAAAAAAAAACGCAATAGCTGATTAAAGAACGATGCACATAGGGGTTTTAAGCCACCATTTGCTCCTGGTCCATGTGTAGCTGCTCTACCCAAGGCGAAAGCATCCCATAGCTAGATAAGATAACTCAAGTTTAGTATGAATCTATGGTGAAAGCAACTATAATACCCTGCTTCAAAGAAAAATTATAAAGTGAAAAACAGGGAATTTTAGGGAAGTTTATTACCCGAGCCCATTTTATTGAAAAAATGACAAAAGTAATTTAACCCCAATGCAACCCAATACCTAGGCTTAAATTCTTCATCTTTCCTTGCCGAGTTCTATGAACTCTTTTTAACCTTATTAATACGATTCACCAAATATCTAACATTGCTTGTGGTTGTACCTGCCATACTAATACATCTATTCATAGTCATATATATATGATATTCAATCACTATGCGATCAACCTATTTGAGAATCAATCAAATATAATAGAACATTCAAAACGAGCCATCATAAGAGCTAACAAAGTATTTATAAACTCATAAAATAACAATCATAGAATGCATAAATTTTACAAACTTGAGAAACAACAAAAAAAATCCTCACAACACTTGAAGCCTTAATCATACTATGGTATTTGTAGAACAGAAGCAAATAGATGTGTAGGTGTAAGTAAATAAAAGTTAAAAAACATATTGAAAGATCATGAAGGATGATGTAGTTGAAGATTCGTACGAGCTCTTCTTGACTCAACTGCCTGAGAAGGAAATGCTACGGTGGAGGCACCTTACAGTCGGAAGTGGAACGGATAGACTAGATGGAGGTAAAACAGGAAGATCAGTCGGAGATGATTGTAGTGTGAGGAGATTAGTCGGAGGTGTATAATGTGCAGTACAATGGCGTTGCACTACGAGGAAATATGAAGGGTCACTGAGATTGTTCTTTTTTTCCTTTTGTATAGTGTTTTTCAAATGGCAGGATGCATTTTAAGGGAATTTCATATTTTTCAATTTTTTTGCATTTCACATGGGTAAATTTTTAGATTGAAATTTAGTAATGCTTAATAAAGGGAAAGAGTTACAAATTAAATGGTCCACATATAAGTTAAGAATGTTTTATAAACGTGACTAATAGTATAGATTAGTAATTGAGTGTAAATTATAAAAGATAGGCGATGTTTGCAATTTTTACAAACGTTACCCAATATCAAAATTCTTGTAGTTATGTATGAAAACCGAACGTGGCTAAAGGAACAATGCATGTGTCAATGCAGCCCCATGAACACCAACAAATACATGACTTGTGTTGATCAATGCATAGCCTCATGTAATAAGGTTGTAGCATTTGGTTCAAATAAAATAACATCAAAACCAATACTTTCAGCTAAAATTACTACTTCTCTATGATTCAAAATTTTACGTCCAATACCACCTTTCCGATTAACTAACACATTGTATGATAACTTTAGAATAATCCTACTAGATCCCCTTTTGAGGCGTGATAAGTTTTTTGCAACATAAACATAAAAAGATTATATATAAAAATAATGTATAAAGAAGAGTCACAATATGTATTTAAGTAGACATATAGATTAAACCACATGGCATTTTTATTTTCTAAGTGTTTTACTAAGTGCCTTAATTATTATATATAATACCATGCATATGGTAGATTATGTTTATAGATAATATAATGCAACACATATTATGCACAACACATATTATATTCTAGGTGTTGTATGTTGCAAATCATATATATGATATATTGTACGGGTACATTTATAGCTTTATCTAAATTTGTAATATAATTTACTATATCTACTAAATCATGTAAATTATAATTGATATATACATAATACTATATATAAGCTAGACAATATTGATTATATAAATTGCAATTATCATATATAGTGTTTTTAATAATGGGTATATGAAATAAATGAAGCAATGTATTGGATTAATTATGACAACTGTCATAAATATAGAAGGTACCAATAAATCCAAGTTGAGGTATAGGATACTATTACAAATGAAGGCAATGGATTGGTTTGTTAAAGACTAGTATGGATAACAAGCCTAGTAGGAGGAGATTAGTTTGTAGACACTTGGTATAAGGATATCTATTTAATATTTCCATGTTGTCCTTGAGTCGCTCGTGATGTGTTTCCTATCCTCACTTGGAAAATGTAACTAGCATGGCCTATGATTCTTGAATGAAATGTTTGTGCATTGAAATATATATGTGTTATGCATATATATATATATATATAATTTGGCATTTATGAGGTGATATTTTGAAATTTTATTTTTAGGTACAAATAAGTATGGTGAGGTAGACTGCCATCACATCTAAGGTTGCTGGCATGTGCAATACAAGAGGGAATGGCGATAGTCCTACCAAAAATTTCACTTTCTGGTATGGCTTAGCAAACTCTCTCAGTCTCAATGTTAAATTACTCTCGAGCTTTGTTTGTTTTATCATTCTTTTATTTGTTTTAACATCTTACTTTTATAGTTTTTCAAATAGGTGTTTGTCGAAAAATAAATACAGATGAAAAATAGATATTTATGCTATAAATAATTCAAATATAGATATAAATCAGATGCTGATGAAATCTAGATAATTCAAATAAAATTGAAATGCTTATTTTTAGAGATCACGTTCTAATTGACCTACTAGTTTTATTTTTTAGTACTTGATATGTCTGGAAATTATTTTATATATTACTGCAGACTTTAGGAAATAAGAATCTACATCTATGTAAGCATTTAAATTAAAGCTAGTAAAAATATTAAAATGCAAACATTAAACATATATATTGATATATTTCTTTCAGGTAGACATGAATATGGGTCAGCCTGACCCATGACTCGACCCCACCTCGACAACCATGATTTATCAGCTTGACCTAGCTCGACCGCTTAGATCATGACTTGTCAAAGGCTCGACTGGATGGATTGTCAGGTCAGGGGTGGTTCTAAGCCTTTAACTCGCCAACCCACTAGGTTAGGTTAGATCACCATAAAAAAAAAAAAAATTCAAAGCAGCATAAATATATATATTATATATATATGTAGGGAAGAAAAACTTGAACTAATTTTGATGTGAACAATAAAAATTAAGATTTAAAAGTAAACATGATTGATTTATTTTATATAGACTTCAAACCAAAAAAGAAATCTCGTTTCTCAACATTGTTTCTTAAAGTTCTGGGATCAATATTTGCCTTTATGGGACTTGGCTATATCTTGAGTTTTATTGTCCCACATTGCTAAGTTTATCATTAATAGTGGATTTGCTTATTATGAATGCATACATTAAACAATTACTTTAACAAATGAGACTTAAAAGTTAAAACTTTGTTATGGCTAATTTGAGTTTATTTTTTAGTTTTATATTTATTTTATTTTTTCCTATTTATTAAAAATAGTGTCGATGTCTACTTTCATGTACATTGCAAAAATGCTTATACAAAAATAATGATTTCAAAGTACAAATCACACACAGATATATATTAGCAAGATAAGCACTTATAATACTAATGCAAAAAGTTACAAAACAAATTCCACGTAAACTTCAATTTGAAATCGATAAAAACATACACCTATCATTAAAATAAAAAGCATAAATATTGCTTGTTACATATTTATTTGCTTCATGCTTCACATTATAAAGTATATCATTTTTTATTTTATACAAAATATATATATTTTTTTTCAATCACTCGATGCATGATAACTTCCATATAGCTATGGTTACTTTTTGTTAAGTGTTTGTGATTAAGTAGAAGATATCGAAAGATATGGATTAAATTGTAACACATCAAGTAATGGTTTTTTTTTTTTTTTTTATGTAAGGATATGATGTGACATGAAGAGATCCTAATCCCTTTAATGTAATAGGTAAATATATGTGTATGTATGTGTATAATAAAAAAAAAAAATCATATACATTGTTATATTATAATAGTAATTACTAAAGTAAATCTTCTTTTAACCAATGTTACATATTAGTTGTCCTCATCCATTGACCTTTTGGCCTTCACATAAGCCTCCTCTAAGATCCCCTTAAACCTATGCAAATTAATTATGACATTTTGCTCCTTCAAGTATACATCCATAATCTTTTGTGACCAATAATTCCCTCTATAAGCTCTTGGATCCTTTACCAAAATGCTTTCTCTTCCATATTTCTCTACCAAGCTGCTCTCATCTTCTCCAATCCTATACTCCATGTACTCTAACCTAACATTATGAGCCGGCTTGGCAAAACACACCTTTGCCAACCAATCAATCCCTAATGGTACCACTTGTATGAACACTGAATGTGGCCGAAGGAACAATGCATGTGTCAATGCAGCCCCATGAACTCCAACAAATACATGACTTGTGTTAATCAATGCATAAGCCTCATGTAATAAGGTTGTAGCATTTGGTTCAAATAAAACAACATCAAAACCAATACTTTCAGCTAAAATTACTACTTCTCTATGATTCAAAATTTCACGTCCAACACCACCTTTTCGATTAACTAACATAAGGTGGGATCGAGCCTTAGAAGGGTAGTAGCTGATGGCATGGTGGTTTTGGTAATAGCCATAGGCTTTATTTAAAAGTGCCAGAAAATGAGTGAATGATTTGGAATTTGGTATCAATTTGGGATTTATGGTCATGAAGCCATGTGAAATTAGACCCAAAGTGACCTTATTATAACAATGTCACACATGAACCTTATCAAGGAAAATTATTGGGTAATCACTAAGAGTACGTAAATAGTGTTGGTATCTCTGGACCCACTCATCACTTGCCTGATCAATCACGAAAACAAAAGCATGGTCATCATGGTAGATTGAATTGACGGTGATGAAAAGGGGTATAAGCAAATCATTGAAATCATGGAAGAAGTTTCCAGGGAACCCATTCGCACTGAATATGAGGGCAGGGATATCATGTTTCTCGTCGCACGGTAGGCTTGGTGTACCCGCAATAAGAGTGAATTCTCGAGTTTTTGACATCGTTTGATTTTCCCATTTTCGGGGGAATGGTCGGATGGTTTGTTGTTGGTGTCTCAACCTACGTCTAGTTAAGGCTGTAGGACCAATGAGAGAGAAGGTTGAGGTTGTAGGGTCCATCACTGTAAGTCCGTAGATGGTGCATATGTCGTAAAATGTGTGCGAACGGTTGCATATGATTCCACTCTTCGGTATTTCTAGCTGCAGAAATAGGAAGAAATAATAAGGACAAAATATACATAGTAATATAAATCTATTGTTTAAAACTTAGAGTGAAACACATGTCCGAAGTCTACCATTGTTATTAAAAAAAATAATTAAAATATAATTTATATTAAAGTAATTATCAAATTATAAGTACAAAATCTCATCTTGAATATAAGATATAGAAAATTACAAAAAAAATTTGCATCTTATATATGCAATTATTGCTATGATTGTCAATTCACTTCTGGAATATGCAATATTAAACTTTCTAAAATAATCATATCTTGTACATATGATATTAGAGAGTGAATAATCGCATGTAATTATCTAAACAAAATACCATGCAATTTTTTTTTTTTTGAATTGCAAAGGGATAATTAATTTAATTTCAATGTTATTTATGTGATAAATTTCTTTAATGGCCTTAGATTGCAAAAATAAAATAAAATAAAAATGAAAAACCTCTTAAACTTGTACCTACAAATATAAGTAACCGTAAGACACATCAGTCTCATATGTACACTATAATAATCGGCCACAAATCAACAAATAATAAAAGTTCAATAAAAGATTGGTAGGTTTTAGTAGTAGAAGATTTGATTAAATTTTAATTAGCTATATCCTATGAGACACAGTATACCTAATGCCATTAAAAAACACTAAGTTCATAATTTTAATACGAATGTTCAAAACAAGTGAAAAATAATAAGATTAAGTGCATGATGAATTCCATAAATGTTAAAATTGCTAGAATTTTTAGTTAATATGAGTAAAAAACCCCATTATATAAAATAAAATTCATAGACAAAATGATAAATAGCAAATTAAATATAGGAGTACCGTGATTTCTTTTAAAAGATAATATTGTTGGTCTCCATATTTTGATATGAAGATAGCAATTATTGAAACATTTATGCTATATATAGAGATTTATGTCTTCCTTTTAATCATCCTACTCATCATATATATATTTATATATATAGAAAATTAAACAAAAGAAAATTATATATCAAGATTTAAAGAAACCAAATTTAACTATTACCATAGAGAAAATATTTGTTGAGTGATAGGTTGTGCTGACAATTGTTGACATGATATAATAACTCAAGATACAAGACAGTTAAAAACATGGTTAAAAAAATCAAAACACAATATAAAGACAATTATAATATGAATAGACACTTTCTTTTTATCAATTAATCATTTGCAATATATAATTAATTTCATTTACTTTTGGTACTAGCATGAATTAAACATAAATTAAAACGCAATCCATTAATACCAACTGTGAGTGCTAGGCACATTGTAATACTTAATAGTAAACAATATTAAATAAAAGAACAATACTCCATCGACTGTGATAAGATATTTAGAATAGATAACTACAAATACTCATACTTATCAAATTCTTATTTACCTTTTCCAATCACATTTCCATATTTATCTACCAATAGCCTGCAGGCTTCTAATGAAACAATTAAAATGATGATATGAAAACGACTCCGTGATGGAAATGGCGCTGCCATGGGAAAATGAGTTAAGCATCTATAAGTAAAATGGTCAAATTAATGTTTTTTTATGTTTAATTTCCTTATTATTAGATTTTCCTTTTTTTTAATACTAAATCTTTATTTGACAAGTTTCTTCAGGGTTGCTCAACAACCATTATTAGTGTTTTTTTTTTTATTCTAATTAAGAAGAGAACGAGTGAGCTGTGATTAAATAAAAATGACTAGTTAGAGATGTATAGCTCTCTTGTGTTTCTGGATTGGAAATTTTAGGTCAAATACGTCTCCTCATGAGGATATACATGACCATGTTGTTCATTATACACGGCATGTATAATATGTAGATATTAATAAAATTTTAATATATATATATAAATATATAATGTACAGACAACATTGATATAGTTATTTTAAAAATTATCTATTTTATTATTATAAGTATAAAAGTTTATCAATATATATATAAGGTAATGTTGTTTCATTAATACATACATTCCTTTATAATACTTTTAAATTCTTCTATAGCTGCCTTTTAGTAATGTGCACACAGTAATATATAAATTGTGAAATCCATCAATTGCGATAATTTCTTGACTTACTACTACATATCATATTATTAGAAGAGAAAATCAAACTTACTCCGCTGAACGAAGGTTTTTTATGCTAAGAGTCTAAAACTAATTTACGCAATAAAATTTACATGCGAGTGATGCGACTCATCAAAATTTAAATTTTACAAATTGCAATGACGATACAAATCATTGAGTTAATACTAGAATAATATAAGTACACTAACAAGGAAGTAAAACATGAAAAAGATACATTGACAATTCTGCCTTCATATGTAAAGAATAAGTACCATCAACGGGAATCATCTAACTGTTGAAATAAATATAGTAATTTGAATATTAACAATATTAGTAGTTTGATCACTGTTAAGCATGGTATGAGCAGTTGAATAATCGATTAGATTGGTCTCGTCAAAATTAATGACGAACTATAAAATTTCCTTAACTCCTAAAATAATAATCATCCATATTTTGCTCACATTGTTTATATTAACATTTTTATTGACATATATATATATATATATATCACGTATACATAAATACAAGAAAGCTGTAGATTTGATTGTAAGCCTTGATGCTTTTTACCAACATCTTTTCATTCAGCATTGGTAAAATTTTCGCCATCGTAACTTCGGCTATTGGTGTTAAGAGTAATAGGTGTTATTCATTTTTATGACTTTGTGTCGTATTACAATTCCATAAAAATGGAGAATGAAAAATCAACGAGACTTGGAAACTAAAAACCCTAAAAATTATCAAGGAGAATAGCTATAGATATTAAAGCAGGAGCATTTAACATACCTTGAATGTGATGGTGGTGTCTTTTAGAATGTGGATATGTTTTTGCAACGTTAATCTTTGATATGGTCGATAAATTCCTATGAAACAACAACAATGTTACGATGATTACAACGATGAATACAAAGATCGCCGAATGGTGGACACGACCACTACCTTTCTTCATCATCTTCGTCCCTCTCCCTCTGAATAATTTGATGCTTTCATCCAATGTCTTATAGATGAATTCTGAGTGTAACTGATGATCTCAAATACACACACGCACACAAAGATCAGAGGAAAGAGACAGACTGGACTTGGACGTTACGGGTTGAAAAAGATGGCTTTCTAGAAAGGCACAGGTGGCATATAGCTAAAAGGGGTCGTACAAATAGGTATAACGTCATGGTTTTTTTTTAAGGTATAAATAAGGTAATGGCATCCAATTATTGGCATCCCATCATCGTACTACTTAAACACCTTACCTACGAGGACCTCTCCCCGATGACCATATAAGAATTTTTTCTTTTAAGTTGGCCAAAAAAAGAAAAAGAATTTTTTAAAAATATCCATTACTTCAATGGAAATGTACAACTAAAACTGGAATCTCATTGAGTTGAAGATGGCAATAGTTTATTGGCGGAAGAAAATGTATATAATGTGGCCATCTATTGCGTTTCATTTTTTAGTTTGACATTAGTTTGAATCAGATTATTTATTAAAATTATATATAAATGAAAAATAAATATTTTTATTCATAAATAAATTTTACAGATCAAATACAAATAAAATATAAATATAGATCAGATATATATATATATATATAATATAGATCAAAAATAGATTGTTCAAGTAGAACCCTAATTCTTTTTTAAATTTATAACAAGAAATCTGGGGATACTACTCCACATTACAGCCCAAACGCCGCCACATAAACACATAAGAGGTGTCCTGACCAAAATTTAAAAAAAAAAGAAAAAAGAAGTGGTGACTTCACTTTCCTTGTAACTTTCTTGCTTATGATTTGCCCTAATTTTGGGATTAAGTAACAAGTCCCGCTACTTGCATAACTATGCGGCAAAACTCATCCTTTAGTTATTAGTATTATCATCATCTTTTTTATAACTTAATATATTACGAATATATAATCAAAATAAATTAAAAATTAATTTACACATAATATGTGATAATGAGTCCAACATAATAAAAGGGAATGTGATGAAAAAATAGCCAAGTCCAGTGTCCCATATATATAAGATGATCAATCGGCACCGATGGGTAGTCTGACTCTAGCCGTTGCTTGGGTCCCGGTCCAGCTGCATGTGGAGATAAAAAAACCTGGCGAGGTGAACAAGGGACTTGCAAATAATAATAATAATAATAATAATAATGAAGCTTATCCCCATCGTCTCACTGGCCGATAACATATAAATTTATTAACAAAACGAAATGCGAAAGAGGAAAAATAGATAACCTGCGCAACGTTCTAAGTGGTGCTGCTGATCACGAATATCCTCTAAATAGATATGATTAATTATCCTGCGCAAGTGTATGATTCCTGGATTTATTTCCTAATTAAAAAAGTATTCTCCTAGATAAATATGCACTAAATTAGTAAATCCAAATTTGCTTTCTAATTTTGAAAAACCAATATCATTACTGTGTTTAAGTTTTTATTTTTTTTTTCAACGATTACAATGAGTGGGAAAATTCGAATATGGAACCTCTGACTTGAGAGACCAAAAATGATGCTAAATTATAAAACAATTGGCACTGTGTTAAAGGTTTTACAATTCGGATACAAGTGTATACAACTTGATATCGGTATCTGTACATACTTACAAACATTTATCCAATACATATATATACATACCTATGTATTAGCATCACATGATTGCATTGTGTGTATAAACATCAAAAGAAGTTCTACAAACAAATTTTGATCATAACAGAATGATCTAAGTTAAAATCTTGTTATAGATGGGTGTGGAGTCAAATAAATTGTTATTGACTTTATATAATATTACCACAAAAGGACCAAAGATGCATGAGGAAAAATTGAATACAATCATATAATAAAATTTAAATATAAAGTTATAATTTTTAGATGTATGGATACTAGTGGAGTAGTCAAGTTCGTGCTACATAAGTATCGCGCTATACGTGACTTGCAAAAAATGACACATAATGACACGTCAAGAACGATCAAGAGAGAAGTGGAATTGGGAAGAGAAGTAGACTCAATTGTCTCAGATGCACTTGTGATAGGTGAAGGAACTATTAAGATCAAATCCTATTTCAATTGATGAGCAAGTGTTTGATCCTTTGGAGGTAAGCTCAATGTTTCTTTCAATTTTCTTTTACTTCGGATGAGGAGCGACTGGGATATGTATATAATTTGGTTATCACTGTCATCTATTGGATTACGTTGATAATTAGTAGTTAAGATGAGACTCTTTTATGCATGAGCTATAATAAGAAATGTTGGATGAGGGATAGGCCTATCTAATGAGCCCTACACCAATCCACCATGAGAAATCTTTCTTGATCATCCCATTGAGAATTAGACTCTTCAAGTTAAGCCTAAATAAAAAATATTAATATTTATATAATTTAAAGCCCATTTACATCATTAAATCAAACCAAATAGATCATTTTAGATGAAAAAAAAATTATATGCATACATGGTAATCATAATAATGGTAATCATCATATATTTATTTCACAAAAATATTTACAATGTGCATACTTGAAGAGGATTCATGAAGCATTATCTGATCAACTATTAAGTCCTTTCACATTAAAAACACACCAAATCTACCACTTTAACTCCAATTTACACAAAATTAACCCACAATTAATAATTAATCACATATTTCATTGAAGCCAATGAAATTTTAAGGTTATTGACCTTTTTAAACTTTAAAATCAAATGCATAGATAAATTATTTATAGTGGATTACGCTACAAATGAGTCTAGTTAGGTCGAACTAAAGAGAGCTTTTGAATGCTTGGACTTTGTTTATTTAAAATAATTAAGCTTAACCTCAACCCGAGCCTTTTTATTAAGTTTGAACTACATCGTTGAGTTCATAAATGAGTTTTATTTCAAACTTGAACTTGACCTATTTACAAATCGAGTTCGAGCGGTGATGAATGAACTTTTCATAATGACTAAAATTTAAGCTTGAGTTCGATACGTTTACAAATCGAGCTTAAGTTGAGCCAAGCTTAAAGTGAACCAAACTCGTATAGCTCACCAGTGACTTAACTTGCATGCAACTATAAGATATGATATAAAGTTAAATTCGAGAGGCATATACAAATAAATAAATAGATGAATGGGGGATGATAATTAAGAATGGAAAATTCTATTTGAGTTTTTTTTTTTTTTTTTTATACCTAGATTTTTATCAAACCTAAAAATAATACATGAGAGTCAACACACACACACACACACATATTAAATGAAAATTAGTTTTTAGTATTAACTCTCTCTCTCTCTCTCTCTATCTCTATATATATATATATATAAACTCATAAACCTGTTAGCGAGCTAGTTTGCAAGTTTATTTAGAGTTTAGACAAGCTTATTCACAAGAATAAATAAGTTCTCTCATGAGCCTAAATTAGAGCTTAAACTTGACTCATATAGAAAAATGACTTTTATTTTAAGCTCAAATCCATCTTGTTTGCTAGTTGGACTTGAGTTAAACAAGATAACCTAAGCTGAGTTTAAAGCGAACCAACCTATCAATTGGGAGTATGTTTGTAGCCTATGACCTGTTTAGGTTAGTTTGTAGCTCTTATTAGAACCTATCATTTTTCACTAAACTTTAAATAAAGGAAACAATTGCTAACCTTTTTTTTTACAACAAGAGAAAGCAGAAGATCTAAGCTCAAACCATACCATGTATAAATCCAACCTATATTATGGAATTTCTTTAATATGCCTGACTGCCTAAAACGTCATTTCATTTGTAAATATATGGTTGGATCGTTGGATAAATACAATATAAAATCAGAACTTGAAGTTGAAGTATTCAAAATTTATAAAGATAATTGGTTCTATTAAACTTCAGTTTAGCAACTATAAACATTAGCAAGCGCACCTACAGAAGTAATATAGAAAGGATTAGATCGAATCGTAAGGGATCGATGGCAAATACCACAATCACATTCCATCCATTATTTAACCAAGGAAAAATTTAATAGAACATGGTAAAAAGAAAAGCTAAACTATGTTAATGGAATATTCACAAGCGTTTGTTGGACAAAATTAGAGAATGGGTTTGCAACTTTGGAAAAACAACAACTTAGGGTTTACTACACCAATTCCTTATCATATGATTTCATAAAAATAATACTGTGAGAGAGTAGTTTGTTATGATACTTGTACTGCCAGATTCACTGAGGTCAACTAAAGCTTCACTCCAAGTTAGTAGTTTTAGATCCAGATACTAGACCTACATAAAGAATAAGAATCTTTTGTTTGAAAAACCAACTCAATCAATTGTAAAAACAAGTGACAAAAAGTTTTCACCCATCCTCTCTCGAGATAAAAAGGATTAACTCCATCAGTAGCAATTGATCTATTCAAAAGAATTACCTCTCACCTTATTCAATTGAAATCAAGCATGAATTTAACAAGTGCACCACACAATTAGACTTACGAAACAAATTAAGATACTAATTGAAAATACCCAATCAATTTACTTTAAAGCATATTTGAAATCACATGAATCAGGATTTGGATTCATAAATCCAAAGCTGTAGGAGATTATTTCTTCGTAGGTTTAAACATTTAAGAAAAAATCTGAAGCAGTAAAATCAATTCGAAGAATAATTCAATTAATTGCTCAGATTCTTGCAACAATCACAAACATTAGGTTTGAAATGATTTTACCTAGAAAACTATGAGTCTTTTAAAGCAAGAAGAAAATTGATTTCTTTCACCCTTGAATTCTCTTTCTAAAATTATGTCAGAGAAAATTTACAATATTATACACTACTTACAACGCATGTTTGCCCATTTATTTATAGGCTCGGGGTACATAAAACATGACGTATTTATTTCATGACGTGGCAGATTCTTTCATAACAAAATTCTTCTCATCTCCCTACACGTACATGTTTTCATGTACTTTAGCTATCGCAGGCAAAATGTAGCTTTGGTTAAGTGCTCGCTGTGAATGGAAAATGGGTTCGACACTGAAACGATAAGGAACACTTGCGTTTTTGTCCATCCATCTATCTAAGGTAAAAATTGAAGTCATGGAGGCTTGAATAATTGAGGCTTGAAGTAGATATGTCCAAGAATTAATCTTCAAATTGAGGATTGAATATAAGGCTCGACTTCAAGGTTCGACATAAGCTTTTTTGTGAATTGAGACTCAACCTCCTCAGAACACATGTCGAGGGTCACGTTGAGAGCTTGAGGTTGAAGCACAACAAACCATTTTTCTTCATTCTACTTCAACTTTTCAGCCTTGATGGTGATTTCACAGGGCTTGACTTTGTCCAACTTTGACTTTGTTTGCTGTTTTGCTCCAAATATCATAACAACACTTCATTTCTCCTTCTTTGGATTCAAGGAGCTATAAAATACAATTAACATTAAAAGCACAGGTATTCATAGGAATTTATTCAAAAAATACATCAAAATTAGCTTAAATTCCTAGGAAAAAGATAGAGTAAAAGAGACTTATCAAGTTCCCTCACACTTAAGCCTTTTCTTGTCCTCAAGCAAAACATCATTCCAAACCAATAAGGCTTAATAAGGAAACAAATCATAAATGGAAATTTGACCAGATCAGATACAATTTGAATCATCTCAGCACCTCAAATATTCAATCATCTCTATTGACTGTGCTAAAATTACTTTTGCTAAAATCACAAGACTTATCTATGTAGATCTGCCTTTACCGTCATCATTTAATAAAGAATTCTAAAGCAAAAATTATTCAAAAGATCAATCAGAGTAAGAAAGAAACTCAATCAACTTTATTCCCCTTGTATATAAATATATGTAATTCCTTAATCATCTATGTAAGTAGAGTAATCAAGAATGAATGCATACATATTAGTTCATCCTTTGAATCTTTTTTCTCATTTTATGCTTTTAATTTTAATTATTCCAAGCTACAAAGGGGAAGGTTTTTGTCTTCTTCTTCACATTTCCTTTGGACGGGTTTTTGTCGGCTTCTTTTTGCTTCTCTCTTTTTTTTTATTATATTAAAATTGAAAGAGGGACAAGAAATTGCTCTTCTGATGGACTAACCCATGCCCATTCCAATTCTAATATATATATATATATATATATATGGTATCAGAGCCAGGGAAGGGATATAGTTCATAAAAAAAAAAAAAAGAGTGAAAAGTTATATTACAATTTTACTTGGGACGATTACCATTAGTGGTGATCCCAGAGTGAGACTAGCCTACTGAGTCCGGGCGTAAATCCTAGAGAGGTTGCTGAAGGTCATAATTTAGAAGTCATAGTTTGGGATAAAAGTAGTCCTGTAAAAATGTAATACAATTTTAGAAGAAAGCAGTTTTGTTATTATGAATTTACTAAGAAGAACTATATCCTCTTCTAGCTTTGCTCCCTCGGAGCAAGGTTCAGAAGATAATATTTTAAATCGAGATGAAATACATATGAAGGATTTTGATGAAGCCATAGATAATTGGAAAATTCCAAAGCTGGCTTACTATGAAACATATCAAATGGCTAAGTGGAAAATCTTTTCCAAAAATGACTATGTTATAGCCACAGAAGAAAAGGATGTTCCTATTTCTGATGGCCTCACCTCTATGGAGATTCTTAACAAAGAATCTATCTAAATATATGCCAAGGACTAGAATTATATCCACATAAATTAGGCTTGGATACTTCCGTCCTCATGATACTCAGAGACTCTAGAGAACTAGAGTATGAAAGATCAATCCATGCTGCTATAGAAACTAGCCTGAGTAATGGTCCTGTCCAATTCGATTGTCATCCTAATGTAACCATAGGGTTAAAGGATAAAACAATCATGAGGTCTTTAGTTCTTCATATTAAGACTCACAACTACCGAATGTTGGAAGGATCACTTCCAATGGCTGTAATAATATATATATTACAAGCTTATGAAAACAGCTTTTGGATCTAAGGCTTTTAAGGTTGACAGGAGAGGTCAAACCTCATTAATCCAGACAGATCTTTTAAAAGCCAATGTTTCCATACCCAAAATGATTCAATGGAACCAAATCAATCTACCCCAGTAATGGGAAGTAGATAATCCTCTTCCAAAAAGGATTGTGTATAACACTAAACCAACCAATGTTATACAACATCCTGAAGGAAAAGTAACCATTTAGTTTTCTAGGAGATCTCTAGATCTACCTAGAAATAATGTGGAAATTAGGACAATGTCATCTTCTTCTTCAAGATCTTTTGACCTACCTCCACCTGTGATTACTATTCCTCCTCCGGTATCTCCTATGAATGTTAGAGCTCCCCCAAATCAAAATAATCCTCCTTCTGTTGAAACTACTCTTGAAATTCCAAATCAAAGCAATCCGTCTTTGATAGGAATTGTGACAGGAGATAATGGTTTACCTAGATCAGTTCACTAACAAACTGATTATGAGGAACCAACTTACTCTGAGGTCCAAGGAGATGAACTCAATGTTCTAGATAAACCTTTCAAACCTAACAGAGAATATTTAAACAAAGAGTTTGGTTCAACCAAAAATAAGGAAATAAGGAATTGGTATTTCAATACTTTTTCTGATTTTAAAAATGAAATCAAAGATGAATATTACAAATTCATGTTTAATAATCAAATCCAAATATTATTATTTGATTGGTTCCACGAATATTATTTGGCCCCTAAACAAATCAATGTTATAAACCATTGTTTTACTTGGCAGATTGGTGATGGACAAACAATTGAGTCCAACCATCCACCACTCACCCAATTAAAACAAGTTTATAAGAATAAGGAGATTACTCTGGCACCTTTCAAGTCTTCTGATAAAGAAGAAAATGGAATCAAGAAAATCATTGAGCAAAATAACTTTACCAATGATAAACCCAAAACCTTCCCAAATGATTCTTTATATGTTTCAAAAAATCCCTCTAAAGAATTTTTAAAAGCTTTAGAGAAAAAGGAAATTAATACCCCTTTGATAAAACCTTTTGAATTACCTAAAAACCCTTCTAAAGAATTTTTAGAAAGCTTTGAAAAATAAATCAAAAGAAAAAACTGATTATAACAAAACCCCTAACACTGCCACATCCTCTTATATAAAACTCATGGGCTTGACCATTGAGGATACCCCTAACCAAAACATCAATGTTCTAAATGAGACTGATAACGAATCAGTTAACAACTCACTTTTTGAACAAATGAAGATTGATCAAATTAACAAGTTACCTACGGAAGACCCCATAAACTTTACTATCAGAGAGCAACCCCTCCTGATATTTTGATCGAAGAAAAATGATGAAAACAATTATCAAAACAAATATTCATCAGGATCTACTTATGAATGGAACATAGATGGAGCCTCAGAACAAAAAATTCTTAATGTTTTAAATCAAATGATAATGTTTTCAAACACCAACAAAACAAATGATACAAGTGATTATCACATCGCCATAATGATAATTTCTGGTTTTACTGGACAATTAAAAGGTTGGTGGGATAATTATTTATGATGAAACGAAGGAATTATATTCTTACTTCATACAAAGTCGATGAAGAAGGAATAAAAATCCTTGATGAAAATGATGAACCTATCCCCATATGGTTAATACTCTCATATATTCTATTAGCCAACACTTTATTGGTGATCCATCTCATTTTAGAGACAGATCCTTAGAATTGTTGTCTAATATGAAATGTAAATCATTAGGAGAATTTCGCCAATATAAGGATGTATTCTTCCAAAGAGTCCTCCTTAGAAATGATTGTAATCAAGCTTTTTGGAAAGAAAAGTTTCTTGCAGGATTACCTAATCTTATGATCAAGTAAGGAATAAAATTAGAGAAGATTACAATGGTGAAATCCCTTATGATCAACTTTCATATGGAGAATTAGCCTCATATGTTTCTAAGATTGGAACAAATCTTTGCACCAATATCAGACTTCAAAAACAATTGAAGAATGAACAAAGAATAAACACAAAAGTCTTGGGACTTCTGTGCCCAATATGATCCCTCTTTTGAAAATAAAAAAAAACAAAATGCACTGAATGTTTTTCTCATAAAAATCTAAAAGAAATTTCAAAAAGAAGAAATTCTTTAAGAAAAACAAATATGAGAAAAAACAACAAATAACAAACCTTTCAAAAGAAAGATAAACAATATTGGAAAAAACTTAAATGTTTTAAATGTGGAAAAATTGGCCATACGGCAAAATTCTGCAAAATCAACAACAAAATCAATGAATTGAACCTTAATGAAGAAAAATGGAACACCTTCTACAAATTTTTGCAGATTCTGATTCTATTTCTTCTTCTGACAATGAAGGAATTCAAGTCAATGATATTGAATCCACTTCTTCGAAGAAATTATGTTCTAACCAAAGAAGAAGAAGATATTCTTTAAAGTTAGATCAAATGCCAGATTCCCAAAAACAAGAATACATTAAAAAATAGAAAAGCAAAGTATGAATCATATCATACCAAAGCTTCCCTATAGTCTTAATGAAATTCTTGAAAAGGAAAACCAAACAAAAAAGCCAATCTCTGTCAATGATCTTCATTCTGAAATAAAATTCAGAAAAAGAAATCAAAGAGTTGAAACTCATGCAAATAAAGTTACAACAAGAATTTCTTGATTTCAAACAAAGTTTGAATCAGGAAGATTCTGATTCTGAGAATGAGGAAAACATTATTGAAAAAATAAAGTCTTCAGAATCTCAGGATCAAGATAATTACCTTCTACATCTTGTAGAAGTAACCACCGAAAATGGATCATCAACATCACTTTGAAAATCAACAATGAATTCATCTTGGAAACAACTGCATTATTTGATACTGGCAGATTTAAATTGCATAAGAGAAGGGTTAGTACCAACAAAATATTTTGAAAAAAACCCAATCTCTTAGCTCAGCTTCTGGTAACAAATTACAGATTGATTTCAAGTTAACAGATGTTAAGATAATGAAAGACAATGTTTCTATAACACTGCTTTCCTTCTTGTCAAAAATCTTAAGCAGAATGTTATTCTAGGAACACCTTTCATCAATCTTATCCAACCTTTCAAGGTTAATGATCAAGGTATTGAGACTAAATATTTGAAAAACAAATCATTTTAATTTTGTCTCAAAACCTAGAACAAGGTCATTAAACCAATTAAAGGCAAATTCGATTTCAGAATTGAATTGCTTAATTCAATCAAAAGAAAAATTTGGAATTTTTACAAAACGATTTATCTTTCTGTAAAATTGAAAAACAACTTTTAGAAAAAACTCTAAAAGAAAATGTTTCCAAACAAAAAGAAATTCAAAAATCGATTTTTCAAACCTACCAAATGCTTTTGGAATCGAAAATGCCATATTGTTGATCTTCCTTATGAAAATGATTTTGATGAAAAGAACATTCCTACCAAGGCTAGACCAACACAAATGAATCAAGTTGTTCTAAATCATTGTAAGCAAGAAATCAATGATTTATTACAAAAATCCTTAATCAGAAAGAGTAAATCCCCATGGAGTTGCTCAGCTTTTTATGTTAATAAAAATGCTGAGATTGAGAGAGGAACGCCTAGACTTGTAATTAATTACAAGCCTCTCAACACAGCACTCAAATGGATTAGGTATCCAATACCTAATAAAAGAGATTTACTCAACCGCCTCTATGGTGCTAGAATCTTCTCAAAATTTGATATGAAATCTGGATTCTGGCAAATTCAAATCAATGAAGCCGATAGATATAAAACCGCGTTTACTGTTCCTTTTGGGCAGTATGAGTGGAATGTTATGCCATTCGGTCTCAAGAATGCACCTTCTGAGTTCCAGAGAATCATGAATGAAATATTCAATGATTTCTCCAACTTCATAATAATTTATATTGATGATGTGTTGATATATTCTCCAACATAGATCAACATTTCAAGCATGTTAAATTATTTATGAATGTTGCCAAGAAAAATGGACTTGTTGTTTCCCCAACAAAAATTTCCCTTTTTCAAACCAAAATCAGATTTTTGGGATTCAACATCCACAATGGAACCATATTGCCAATCCAAAGGTCAATAGAGTTCACTTCCAAATTCCCTGATGAAATTAAGGATAAGAACCAACTCCAAAGGTTCTTAGGAAGCCTTAATTATGTCGCGGATTTTTTCCCTAACTTAAGTATTATCTGCAAACCATTGCATGATAGGCTTAAGAAAAATCCTCCTCCTTGGTCTGATAAACATACCAATGTTGTCAGACTTATTAAAACCAAAATCAAAGAGATACCCTGCCTCAATATTGCTGACCCATCTACAAAAAATTGTAGACTGATGCGTCCGATATTGGTTACGGTGGTATTCTCAAACAAGTCAATAATGGAAAAGAATGTGTAGTTCAGTTTGTCTCCAAACATTGGAATGAATGTCAAATGAACTACTCCACTATCAAAAAAGAAATTTTAGCCATTGTTTTAAAATTTCAAAATTTCAAGGAGATTTGTTAAATAAAAATTTCTTTTAAAAGTTGATTGTAAGTCAGCAAAAAATGTTCTACAAAATGATGTTCAAAATTTGGCTTCTAAACAGATTTTTGCCAGATGGCAATCAATTCTATCCTGTTTTGATTTCGATATTGAACACATCAATGGAAAAACCAATACACTACCTGACTTCCTCACCCGTGAATTTCTGCAGGGAGATGCCTCCCAAGAAAGACAAAGGAAAGGGGAAAGCAGACCCCCAAAAAAGAAAGGTCTCACAGACATTAAAACATGGCTTAATGTAGCCAAACCCTTTGCAATAAATGAACCATCCTCAGGAGGTTCAACCCTCAAAAAATGAGCCATCTCAAATGGTTCAATCCCCTTCTCAGAAATCTTCCCAATCAACGGAAGATTTATCCCAATTTCTTACCCCTGAATTGTTCAAGGCACTGGCAATGGCCCTTAGCCAAGCAAACACCAATTCCATAAAGGCCCTGAGGCAAAAAATACACCTAACCTTCAATGGCCCTAGTGGCAAAATGTACAGAAGAGGAAGAGAAACCTCTTAGTAAAAAATCTCATACATTGATAAAACCACAACAAGAAGGTGTGGTTCTTTCTCGAAAGAAATCACACCAAAATTTTCAAATAACTGAGGTGGCTTCTTCCTCAAGGAAGAAATTGTCCCTCACAAAAATTCAAAAATCAGCATTTTTCATAAAAGCCATTTTCAAATATATCCTCCTAGCAGAGAAAGATGTATTTGAAAAAGACCCTTATGAATATGCTAAAAATGTTTTCAGAAAAATTCCATTTTATTCCAAATGACATTTTCAAAACTTTGGAATTCTATGAGAAAATCTTAACTGAAACTCAATCAGTTTCCTTTAAGCATTTTCAACAAAATGGAATAACCCTCTATTCAACTGCTAGAATTCGCAAGGTTTATAACTTTAGTGAATGGACTAGCACATTTGGAAAACAACCCTTTGAACCCATCAACTTTAATATCCCAATCACCAATGCTCAACCTAACCACCGAATGCAATATAATTATTATGATTATAAGCAGGCTTGGTGGAATGCTTTCTTTCGTTCGAATGCTACACGGACTCATACATGGCTCATCTTCTTTGACAAATGTTCTTCTAGAAACCTCCCCTACTGGTTTGCAAGCTGGTATGAATTTGGAGCTTGAATGAGATCCTTCACCTAAATGCACGAAAGGTTTGATGCCTTTCTAAAAAATTACTCCTTAAAACCTCATGAAAAGTTTTTTAAGAAAGAAATGATGTTTTTCTTACATATCAGCGTTTCATGGGTAATGAGCTGGTTCTATGAATATAGAACCGATAATGCAGCAACCATTCTCACAGGAGATACAAAGTCAAATGGTGGGATAACTACAGAATTTGGGACAAACTTGAAGAGACTGCTATTATCCAATGGATTAATAGCCATTCAAGCAGCGCTCAACAATGTCAACACCTGAACAACAAAGCCCCTTCTTTCATGATAAAGGATTTATCATGTCAACCATGTCACAGGCTAAAACACCAGAAGATGAAGCAGCTTCTGGATGGCCTTGGCAACCCTCAATGAAACCTCTGCTGATCGCCAATGATGAAGAATCAAGCATCAGCGGAGACTCCAATGAAGACGATTGTTATGGTATTAATTTAGCAGAACCATGACAAAAGTCCACCAATGTAATAGTATAGGACAAATATGAAAAACGTAGAATGCTACGTATATTTATAAGTCGTGCACTATAAAATTATACACCATCTTTTGATGTACAAAACTTGCACATCTACTATGTATCATGAAGGATACTGTCTTTTTACTCTCGGGATAAAACCACCGAAAGCAAAACAGTAACACCTTGGATTCTCTCAACTTTTACTGTTCACAACAGTAAAAACACATGACTATTCACTGTTCAAATAGTGAACTGTCGGCCATTATGTGTACTGTTCACTATAGTACAACCCTT
Organism: Combretum micranthum; assembly: GCA_024138025.1. Taxonomy (NCBI): domain Eukaryota; kingdom Viridiplantae; phylum Streptophyta; class Magnoliopsida; order Myrtales; family Combretaceae; genus Combretum; species Combretum micranthum. The sequence continues at coordinate 298,681 of JAMXBD010001318.1, forward strand.
ATTTCTTGCCTATATAAGTAGAATTCTTCTCACATACTCAACACCAGTCTTTACACACAATCAGAGAAAACTCCTCCGAGCAATTCTCATCCCTCTCAAACACTCTCATCTCTCAAACACCCTCTCATCTCTCTCAAACACTCTTTCATCTCTCTCACTTACTCTCTCTTTCATACACACTCTCTCTATTAATTCTTATACCTTCTCCTTCATTCTCACTGGTCCCTCAAGATTCACAGCACACACACATATGCTTCTATCTTGAGGTATATGTTCCCCACCTTCAGTATATGTAATATATTTTCCTTTCAATATAGAATTTGTTTATGTTCTTGCTTTCTTTAATTATTGCTTCATAAGTAGACCCCTCTTGCTAAGGAATACCTGGCGTGGTGGTTGAAATTTCTTATTATCTGTGTTATTCCTCATATCTTCTCATATATATTTCATCTTGTGTTTAATATATTGTTGTTTGATCCTTAATACCTATGGTATCAGAGCCTTTAACAAATTTGTTCACAAGCTGACTCACGAGCCTGAATATTCACTAGAGATTTAAACAGCTCTCAAAATAACTAAATTGAAAAATATATAGATCACTTAAGCTTCTATAAGAAAATTGAGTAGCCTTACTAAGGACTTTAAGCTAATTCCAGCTCTAAATTTCTAAACTAAACAACAAGTAAAACTACTTCACACAGATATAGTAAAGTGATTTAAACAAAATAAACATAGTTCAATCTCATGATAATTTCATTGATCGTTTAGCTGAATGATTTTTGAAAATTTTTTGTCAAATTTTAACCATTTTATTGATTTCTTATGATTTTGCATAGAAAGATTTATCTTTCTCCACAATTACTCTATTCCAGAATCATTCCACATTCAACCTTATATCTTGCTAATCCTTCCCCTACACTTAAACTAAACATTGCCCTCAAAGTTTAACAACATGCATAACAAACAGGGGATTCAAATCAAATCAGAGCAATATTCAAAAATTAGAAGTTCAAAGGAAAACTTCTCTTTTTGTGAGGCTTGAGGGTCAAACTGTTGTTGTTGTCTTCATTGCCCTGAAGTTCTATTCTAACAAATTGCAACAAAGATCAACAGTTATCAAGGCTCAATTAGAGCCTCAGTAGAGTTATCGACAAAAATTTTCATAGAAAAGAATCCGCATTATTAAAAATAATAAAAGTATATAAGAATTTATTAAAACACACATAAGGAATTTTAAAGAATGAAAGGAATTTAATGCTCGTCTCCTAACTAATATTTCCAACTTTTGTTGAATTCATTTCCTCTGGGTCTAGGAGCATCATCGCTTCCTCCTCTTCCTCTACTTTTACTGCTTCCACTATCTCCACTACTACTTTAATGATGTTGTGGAGGATGATCAATTGACTGGCTGCTTGATTGAGAGGGGACAACTCCTTTTTGTTGTTTAGCCAATTTAGCTTCATGTACAAATTGTTATTGGAGTTTTGCGCAAAAATTTCATCATTCTTTTGTTGGTCTAACTTGCACTTCTTTGCCTTTTCTCTTCTCTTCTCTTATTTTCTTCCTCATCCTCACTACCCTCTAAGAAGCTATCTTCATATAATTCTTCATCTTCATTTGTCTCCTCTATTTCTTGAGGAATTTCACTAGGTTCTGAAAGAGATGACTTAGGCAACTGTGCTTCTTGAACTACTTTAGTTTGAGCTTCTTCAATTCTCCAGGTTGCATATATTTCATATGGAGTAGCTAATTTCTAAGCTAATTCATCATCGGCTTTTCTTTGTTCAATCCTCTTAGATTGCTCCTTTGCTCTTTTCTGTCTCGATCCATCTCTCTATAGATCTCCTTCCTACTTCTGACAGCATCCAACATGTTTTGTATAGTAATACTGTCATCCAAATATGAGAATCTTTGGGTGCTTCAAGAGGTTCTATTGAAGAGCTTTGCAAGGCTTTAGGAAGAGGTATATCTTTATTTAACTCAACAGAATCAAGAGTCATTGGGGTTTCCGTTTGATTACACCCCTCTTCTTGATTCGAGGACTTATTCTTTTTAGATTATTTCTTCTTCTTTTTCTTTTTATTCTTTTCTTAGCAACCTTATTTGAAGGTGCTTCTTGCTCTCCTTCTTTGTCAAATCGCTGCTATAAAGCTCTAGCAAGCTCTTCATATTGTTGCTCTTACTCTTTATACTTCTGAATATATTCTTGGTACTCTTGCTCTCTTTGAAGAAATTCTTCTTTTTCCTTCTCCTCCTTAGTTTCTGGTGAAATAATTGGTCTTCCTGCTGCTACTCTTTGTGTTCCTCATTGAATGCTTATAGATTTTCCATAATGAATTCTTCTCTATCCAACTCGACTTATCCTTCGTCAATTATGTCAGAAGCATATTTGTCTAGGAGATTTCTAGCTAGTTCTTCCAAAGAATTATTTACATGTGCTTTGTAACCTTCTTCGTCATTGACTATTTGTATAATCATGCTGGTTATTGCTTGGATGATGTCTTTTTCTTCATTAATCTCATGTTCCAAAGTTTCAATGATCAATTGGTTAATGGCTTCTAAGAGTTCTTCATCAAGCAAAAGGGGAATATCACTTTCAAGAACTTCATTAGAGGGAATTGGCAATCTAATTCTTTCATAGAATACTTGATCAGAGGGTTTTCTTAAATAGATATCTCCCACTGTTGTTGGAGCTCCGTGGACCACTATATGGTGCACTTGTGATTGGAAACACTGATAGATTTCATTATCGACTATCTCTTCTTATAACAAAATGTGATCTACAAATTTTCTCATGATAGCATCAAGTTGAGCATCTAGGAAATTAAATTCTTCTTCATCAGTTGGGCATAAATTCATGTCAATCCTTTTATTTGCTACTATTGCTGCAGCTTCATTGCAAATATCCACAGCAACTTCTTATTCCACTGCAATTCTTTCTACAATACCTAGCTTTTGTACAATTTGTTGAACAAGATCACTCAGGAGGTTTAGATTGTACTCTTTATCTGAATTCTCACTCTAGTGAGCTATTGGAACATTTTCTAAAATTGACTCCATTATTGCTTCAACAATGTGTAGTTGTGTTGGATCAGCAACAACTTTTGCTTTATGTGAAACGGAAGCATCATCTTCATCTAAATCATCAGAAAGAATAAGTTTCCTTCTTTTTGATAGGTTTCTTGGTTCTTTATTTGTTGAAGGTTTGGGTAAGGTAGGGACAAGAGCTAAGCTTATTAATGCTTGCTCATTTGTTTTAGGCTATACAGTAGATTCATTATCCTCACCAATTTTGTGGATAGGTGACTCAGCCAACTGTTAGGTGGTTTGTGTTTGGGGTATATGTATTTGTGGCTCATTATGTGTATGGGATTGTGTATTTACAGGTGAGGTATGTGGCAAAATTGTGGGAGAGTGTATGGGTGATTGTCCAGCTGATGAGAATAGTCCGGTATCATCATCAGGATATGACTCTGCCAAAACTGGTGATGGAGAAGGTGATTTGGTTGTCGTAGATTGAGGCTGGAAACCACTTCCAAAACATTTGTTATCATTTTTTTTGCAATTTCTCAATTCCTTCTTTTGTTCCTTTCTCAAAATTAGACAGTCTTCTGTAAAGACCCGACCTACTAATCCTATGATTAAGTAAGTGAAGTCTCCAACCACGTATGATATTTTCATATCATACGTAAGGTTGTCCTAAATCTAACAATTTATGTGAATTGTTTGTTTAAAACCACTGCAACTTGATACAAGACTTTTTACAAAAGGATTACTCACCTGAGTAATATATTCATATAGAACATTTAAGAAAATAATTTACAACTTGGTGTCAAGCCCATGACACAACAAAACTTACATAAGTTTTTACAAAATAGGAAAATCAGACTTTAAGTCTTTATATACAAACAAAGCTTAACTAACAAGCCTCTATTCAGAATACAAAATACATATTTAAACCAAACAAGTTGTTCAAAAACTTTCTTCCTTGCTATCTTGTACTTGGTTCCTAGTCGCCCCACTCATCCATAAATTTTTCCCAATCCGACCCATAGCCCATATCATCATAACAGTCATCATTACCTGAAAAATAGCAACAGTGAGCTAAAGGTCTAGTACACAGCAACAACACTCAAAAGCGTAGTGACAATCATACCTAGACTAATGCAATGCAACACTAATGTTTCATTTATCTTTTTTTAGTATTCATTGATTAAATCATCATGGGAGTATTCAAACTCCGGGATAAGCGATGGGATTCTAGGGATCCTGAGTAACGCTCACGACGCTCAGGGGGTTGATATAGATAGTCCGAATACCTATATCTCCTAGATAACGTTACACCGAAAAGAATAATCTCATATGGGTTATATAGCCATTACTCAATTTCACTTAACTCAATCCATAATATAAATTAATTCACATGGTTCCATAAACATTGAATTAAATTATATTACTTCTTTTCAAGAATAAGTAAATGTTACTCAGATACTACATTTCCTATCGATTATCCGTCGAGCTTAGTCATTGCATCATGACTATTGGCCTAAGCGCCTACACTAACATATCATTGCGTCATGATAATTACCGCTCCTCGAACCGAATTCAAAGGTGAAAAAACAAGCAATTCAAGCTATACTTAAGTCATTTAGAACTTATATCAAATTTAAGTATGCCTATCCTAACAAGCATACAAGCAAGTTACTGCGTACCTGTACTAGCTCGATAATCAATGGAAATAACCGAAAGGGAATCAATCACCGTAAAAAGAAGTAATTACAAACTCACACTTAGTTCAAGCTTAATATCAACTAATCTCATACTTAACCATTCAAGTAAATTCAAATAAGTTATCACAAGATCTTAAAACAAGCAAAGGAAATCATATATACAATATAACTAGTTTTAGCTTAACACTCATAGACAACCAATAACTTGTTAAATCTACAAATAGACTTAAATCATGCTTACTTATATCACTAAATCATCATAACACATCAATTATCATATATCTATCTCATTTTAGTCCAAAAATCCATTTGTTAAAGCAAATACACATAAAACAAACAAAAACAAGTTTTTAACTTTGTTTGGAAAATGTATTAGCTGGAAAGAAGTGAAATTTAAGCACTGATACTTTTATAATTTGGAAAAACTCAAAACATAAAAGTTGTAGATCTCTTTTTTATCTTTCCAACGCAACTTTAATCACCTTAAATGGAGGTTGGATGAAAAATTTACGGGCAAAATACGAAAGGGCTACGAAACTGGGAAAATTTACAAAACCAACACCGGTGTTCAACGCCGGCGGCATACTTGTTCAAATTTGCCAGCGTTAGAGGTTAAGCATTCTGGTCACCGAGTGACTCCTCAACACCGCCAAATTCCACATGTACGTCGGCAGCATAAACTTCAACACCGGCAGCGTACTTTGCCACTGTAGACTCTGTAACGAGTTACAAAAATTCTTTTGAACTATCCTGTTTTTCATGTTAAATTTACACTTCCAAAATTCCCTTAAACTCATTCCAAGTTTCCCAAATCTTGTTATATGATCACTATAACATTCAATAACATTAACTTTAACTCTAAACATCAAACACTCCACCATCCACATCATTCACTAATCATACTTCAAACCCCAAATCCACAACACTCATCATCTAATCATTCAACCACGTGTGTTTCCAACACTTCTAAACTCATAACTACACATATACTAACTTCACTATCCCCATAACACTTCTCATACAACCAACAAAAAATATGAATCATCAAACACAAGCTTAAGTTCAATCCTATCATCAAGAACTTCACACATGCATAAATTCAAAACAAGAAATCATACTTACCAAGTGAGTTTTAGGCATTGGTTTAATGATTCATGAGCAAGTTTTTGGGGTAGAAATGGTGAAAAATGAAGTGCTTCACTATATACTACCATGAGAGAGCTTTTGGGAGGAATAAGAGAGTGTTTTGAGCTTTGAAAGAGGGTTTCTATTTTTCTGGAAGATTTTGGCCGAATTTTGCATTATTTGGGATTGATAATATCCCTTGTTTTGACTTTTGAGGCATGCAAGATTAAGGAGTTAATGACTTAACTTTTGGCTAATTAATGAAGTTGTCTTAAGGCATTAATGGTAGTTTAAAAGCTTGAACCAAATGCATGCATTTACTACTTATTTTAACACATCTCAAACATAATTCATGCATGTTAATGCAATTTAAATTTATGAACAAATTTAATAAATTCTAGAGTATTTCAATATTTTAACACAACAATAAAACACATAACTCATCATAAAAATAAATCATATTCATCACATATCAAAAGCATGTATAAATTCAATAAACACACATATAAATATATAAGAGAATTTCATGGTTGTTTCATCTTCCTTTTACTTCTTCATCTCAGCTTCTAATTTGTGGAAACTGGCTGTTGAAGGTTGAGAACTAACTTCTGGTGCAAAAGCTTCAGTAGGAATTTCTTATTGGACTTCTTGGTGGGGTTATGTCTCATCTCTAGTTTGATAAGCAGGTGCAGCTGATTCTGGAGCAAGCTGTGGCTCTAATGTCACTAGTTTTGCAACCACTTTAGCTAACTTCCAGTCCTTAAAGGACTTCTTTTGTAATTCCTTGTAACTACATACCACATCTGTGGGTCCTTGCTCAGGCCACATTCTTAAATTCTTCAAAATTCTAGAAATCAAACCCCCAAGAAAAATTCCTTTGCAATGTAAAGTAGCTTGATAAACCCACATTTATTTTTATCCCCCTCATTATGCTAATCATTAGATGGAGTTCAGCTTCAACAATGGTAGTACCTCCTTCTAATTTTGAAAAGATACTCTTGATTAGCATATAATGCAGTATCTTTGCACTTTTATTTTTAAACTTTGAACCCGTTGTTCTTGAAGGAGCAAATGGTCCTTGAATTTCCTCAGTAATGAAACTTTTGACCTATGAATTCTGCTTCATTCAAATATTCTTCATCATCATATAGGCCCATTGTAAAAATAAATGTCAGCATGGGGACCTGCCTGTACTCCTCAAATGCATAAAAATTAACAGAATTGTCCAAGCGGGGTACTTCTTCATCTATCTTCAAACTGGCCATAAATGCCATCATTACTCCACCAAAAGCTTCCTCCTTTATCTCAAAAACTCCGCTCCATATAGAATTTTTAAAATATTTCTCAAATTCAGTCTCCATCCCATAACTCCTTAACAACTCCCAATTCAATACTGAATTTTCAACTATTCTCTTATGAACCAAATACATATTATATCGCTCTCCATCTTCAACAAATAAACCACTAAGAGTAGTAGAGTTGGTACTTACTTGAATTTTTTGTTTCCTTTTTGGTGTCATTGTTCTAGAAAAAAAAAAAAGGAACATTAAACTAAAATGCATATTTCAGAGTATTAAAAATGAAAAATCCCTAGTTCTCTTTCATTTTTTGAAACAAAACTTGATATTACTTTTTTTTTTTTTTGGAATAATTAGAAACAAACTAGGTCCATATAGAAAAACAGTGTGTTCAAAAACTAAGAACGAAGTTTGTGACTAATTGCACAAAGTTTTGAAAACCAATTCATATCATTGGAGAAAAACTTTTCTATTTATCAGATATTCTAAAATTCTGTAAAACCCTAAAAATGTACAAATTTAACTTATTCAAAGATAAAACAACAAAAACAAAAGAAAAAGGAAAGGAAAGAGCTTACCTTAATGGATTGATTCTTCACATAAGGAAAAAGTTTTACAAAGTTTTTATGAATGCAAGTTATATACAGAGACATTCTTTCTATCAGGTTTGAAAATGTATATTTTCTTAATGCAAGAGGGAAATGAATAGTCTTTTTGTTCTTTTTAAATTAAGGAGCGTCGAGAGCAATGTTAGGCTCGACAAATTAGATTTTGAATCATTTATTTGCAAAAGAATAAAAGAATTAATGAATTAACGAATCTTGACTTAAAAATAAGTTGCGGGTTATTAAAAGAATAAAGAAATAAAGAATCGAGGCTTAAAAATAGCCTTTATTTTATTCCTACAAAAAGAATTAACAAATTCGAGGCTCAATGTCGAGGATCATCATCGAAGCTCAACTTAAGGCTCACCTTATCAAAACTTGTAGTTGCTTCGAGGCTCAATTTTCACCTAATTCTCATAAAGGTAAAACAACAAATAATCTCATTCATTTACCTACTGTTCCATGCATTCAAACACAAATTATATAACAAAAACATTCATCACTTGCATTAATCATAAATAAAACAGGTATAAAAAACCTGATAACTGTCTTTACAAACAAACTTAACAGCTCTGATCCTACAAACATTCTTAAACACAAATATTCAGATTCTATCTCTTCCTTTAAACAAACTTTCTAAAATCCCTCTTAAACAAAAGCAAAAATATATGATAATCATCCCAAGAATCATCACTGCTTTGATTGGTCACGGAGGTTGGCTTCTATATTTGGTGGTAAAGATCCAAAAGGTCTTTTTGAGAGTAACTTTGAAATTTGCTTAAGTTGGGTTTCCAAATTATGAATTGCAGCAGTATGATTCCCTAAAGTTGCATCAATTCCTTGCTACATGTTCTCAAAAGCTTTAATAAACTATGATATCATGTCCTCCAAGGAACCTTTGTTGTTCTGAGCAACATTCATCCTTTGACCTTGACCCTAATAATTTTGTGGATTGCCAAAAGATTTGGGAAGGTTATTATTATTCCACTTGAAATTTGGGTGGTTCTTCCATCTACGGTTATATGTGTTACTGTATGGGTCATTCTTTTGACCACAAAATTAGACACAAATTCAACACTCTCAAAGGTCATTCCTTCTATAATCGGTCCACATCTATCCTTAGTCATATTCATCTGTCCATGTCCTATGGACATACTCTCTACTTTCTTACTCAGAGCATCAATTTTGGAAGCTAGGTTGGTCACTAGGTCAAGCTCAAAGTCGCCTCCTAACTTCTCCTTCTTTGCTCTCACAGATGACCATTGATAATGATTGTTCGCCATATCTTCAAAGAAGTTCAGACACTCCTCAGGAGACTTATAATTCAAACTTCCTCCAACTGCAGCATTGATTAATTGCCTAATCCCATAGTTTAAACCATTATAAAATGTTTGTACCTGGGTCCATTCAGGTAATCTATGGTGTGGGTAGCATCCTAACAACTCCTTCCATCTTTCAAAAGCTTCATATAATGTCTCAGAGTCCATTTGGTAGAATGAAGCAATATCAACTCTTAATTTGGCTCTGAAGGATGGTGGGAAATATTTTCTCATAAATCCTTCAGCCATCTGTTACTAAGTGGCAATGGAATTTTTAGGTAAACTGTTCAGCTATTTCTTTGCATTCCTTCTAAGGAAAAATGGAAACAGTCTTAATTTAATTACATCCTTCGACACACCATTGATTTTAAAGGTATCACGGATTTCCAAAAGTTGTTATAGATGGTTATTTAGATCATCATCTTGTAGCTCATCGAACTACACATATTGTTGTACCATTTGGATAATGTTGGGCTTAATTTCGAAGTTATTTGCTACAACTCGAGGCTTAACTTATGCTAGTGTTCTCTCCTTCTAGATCTAACTCTTCATGGATTTCTCCCCTATTGTCGTTTTCAACTATTTCATCTAACAATGATTTTGATATCTCTTTGTTCCTTGATATAGATTTTCTCCCTATACGTTGGGGTTTAGGATTAAATGGAAACAAAGATTTAGAGTGACTCCTTGAAATAGCCATGAATTTCCTAATTTATATTCTAATGTGTTATTGAAATGATATATATATATATATATATATGCATGGATAATATAATTAGTATATGTGTTAAATATGTGTTATTTTGTATGTGTGTAGTACAATGAAATTAATATTATTGTATTATATGTATTAATGTGTGTATAGTGTAATGAATAAGTGTGTCTTTTGTAAATTAATATGTATGTGTTATGTTTAGAATTTAATAAAATAACTTGTGAATTGTTTAAGAATGGATGGCAGAATTTTTACAAAGTTAAAGTCTACTTTTTAAGTTCAAATCAAACTTAAATGCATTTCAAATTTAACCAAATTAACCTTAGGTCAAATATACCCCTAAAATCAAACTTTGAATTAGTATTGACTTCATTTTGGACAAATTACGAACTCTTTTGGCAGCCCTAATCACTTCATACGAATTTTTCTTTTCTTTTCTTTTCTTTCTTTCTTCTTCCATCTCAAAACCCTAAGCCCTAAGCCAAAATCAATCACAATCTTTTGGATTCAAACATCACTCCAAGCCAAAGCTTAATCATGTAAGTTAAATGCAAGCCTAATCTCTTTATTTTATGTTCTTTCTTGTATTTGGATGTAAAGCTTAGGTTAGAATGAAGTTTATGTGCTAATTGGTGTTAGAATGATTTTGTGCATTGATGGTAGTTTAAATAGGATTACATGGCTAGAGGAGTTGTAGTGTATGTCTTATATGAATGTTGACATGTGAGGATAAATGCATTGGGAAGGTTTAAGGATTGAGTAGTTTAAGTGTGGAACTGAAGTGTGATTGGTGTTTGATGATTAGAAGTAGAATTTATGTTTTTTGGATAGTGTTTAGAACATATAACAAGTTTTGGAAAGCTTAGATTAAGTTTGGAGAATTTTTGAAGTGAATAAGTTTTGTAAGAAAACAGGGGAAACAAAACATTTTCGTATAGGTTTAATTTTGAGTGTACGCCGGTATTTGGCACTTCAACGCCGCCGACGTAGAGGCGATGTTGGAAGTAAACAGAATCGATTTTTTTAAAGCCGTTTGAAACGCTGTCGGCTTTTGCTAGAAAAGTTTGCTAGTGTTTATTTTTCAAACCGTACGCCGATTACTAGGGTTCCAAAGCCGTCGGCTTAGAGGCGGTGTGGAACGAGAACAGAATCATAATTTTTAACGCCGGGTTTAAGGCCGCCGGTGTAGGATCCAAAGCTATCGGCATACATGGATACGCTACCGGTGTTGGGGGTATTCACGGGCGTGGACCAACCCCATGTAAGTCTCGGCAATTTTTGGAAATTTGGAGTTGTATTCTATACCGGCTCAAAGCCACCGACGTAGACTGAAGGCTGCCGGCGTATCCTTGAATGCTGTCAATATTAGCAAGTGTTGAACTTTAATGTATTGCGCACCGGTTCAAAGCCGCCGACGTTGAAGGCCAGCGTATCCCCTGCACTTTTCATTTTCAAAAACTTTCTTCAAAATCTTCCAAAGCTTGATATATGATCAATTAAATATTTGTTAAGTGTTCTATGATATAATAGGATATTTAAATGCTCTATTATGACATTGTATTAATTTATTTGAATTTCTTTGATTAATTATATTTGCAACTAGTTAATTAGTGCTTAAACTAAGTGGGAAATTTAATATTGTCTTAAACAGTGATAGATCCTCGCTCCGCCAACCCCATTAGTTCCTAAGCTATCTCAGGTACGCAGTAGCTTGCTTGTTTCTTTGCTAGGGTAGGCATCAAATCAAATTACTCTAAATTAAGAAAATTTTATTAATTGATAAGTATTGATCGTCTTTGTTTGCCCTTGAATCTGGTTCGGAGAGCGGCACCTTGCTCAGATTGGGGGTAGGGTACTTTCTCGTTATTGAATAAAATTATTTAGGAGATATGGGTATCTGAGCTACTCATATCAACCCCCTGAGTGTCATGATGCATTACTCAGGATCCCTTAGTATTATGGGCTACGACAGAAGGTGGGGCTGCCTAGTCTGTATGAACAGTAGGGACCACTTAGGGAGGCGGACGTAATACTAGATCCTTGTTGCCCGAAGTTTGAATACTCCCATGATGAAAGACTAACTAAAGATTGAGTAATAAATTATTGGTTGTTGCATTTTGCATTTAGATTAAGCATGTGTGAATCACTTTGCATTTGTATTTGTCACTTGTGTACTGGGCCTTTGGCTCATATTTTAACCATTTCAGGTGATGAATCCGACGAGTTTTACACGAGTATGGGATATAGAACTGATTTCGAGGATTTTCTTGATGATATGGAGGACTAGAGATGACCTTAGACTTGGTGGAATCCAATTTTTGTAATAGAATAGTTATGTTAGTCTTGTGGTTATATTTAAGGTTTTAGTTGAATTTTATGTGTGTAATTTGTTAAGGCTTGTAAGAAGCCTTTAGATGTAATATATGTATATATATATATATGTACTTAGCTATGTATGACTTAAGTTTGCTTCTTTTGCAAAATATGATAATGGAGTAGTGTATTTTGTTTAAAGTTTAGAAAAATTATGGTTTCTATTATATTAACTATGTGGAATTAGATAAACAATTCCTCAAACAATTCTCTTAGACAACCTTACATATAATCTTATAGGTTATATGTGGTTGGGGAACTATTATTGCCTATTTTAATTATAGGGGTGATAGCGGGTCTTTACATTCCTAGAAAGAAATAAAGAAACAAGAAAACATAAATAAAAACATAAATATATATAGAACAACAAAAAGGAAAGATATATACAAAAGTAGATATATACGATAAAAATATGTATAGATATATGAAAACAGATATATACAATATTTACAACTGTTAGCAGCTAAAAATAAATGGAATTGCTTTCTGATATTGCCTTATTGGGCTTCAAAATAAATGAATCCAACACCAATCCCCGACAATAGTGCTAGAAAACTTGGTTGGATCGTTGGATAAATACAATCTAAAATCATAACTTGAAGTTGAAGTTTTCACAATTTATAAAGCTAATTGGTTCTGTTCAACTTCTATTTAGCAACTTCCAACATTAGCAAGCGCACCTACGAAGTAGTATAGAAAGAATTAGGTCGGATCCCAAGGAATCGGTGGCAAATACCAAACTCACATTCCATACATTAATGAAATATTCACAATCGTTTACTGGGAAAAATTAGAGAATGGGTTTGTAACTTCGCAAAAACAGCAGCCCAGGGTATACTACACCAACTCCTTATCCTATTATTTCATAAAAACAATACTTTGAGAGAGTAGTTTGCTGGGATACTTATACTGTCGGATTCAATAAGGTAAACTAAAGCTTCTCTCGAAGTCAATAGTTCTAGATCCAGATACTAAACTCGCATAAAGAATAAGAATCTTTGTTTGAAAAACCAACTCAATGAATTTTAAAACAAGTGACAGAAAGTTTTCACCTGTCCTTTCTCGAGGTAAAAAGGATTAACTCCATCAGTAGCCACAATTCTATTCAAAAGAATGACCTCTCAGCCTATTCAATTGAAATCAACCATGAATCTAACAAGTGCACCAAACAATTAGACCCACAAAAATAAATCAAGCTACTAATTACAAATACCCAGTCAATTTACTTTAAAGCACATTTGAAATCACATGAATCAGGATTTGTATTCGCAAGCCCTAAGCTGTGGGAGATTATTTCTCAATAGGTTTAAACATTTAAGAACAAATCTGAAGAAATAAAATCAATTCAAAGAATAATTCAATTAATTGCTCTGATTCTTGCAACAATCATAAACATACCTAGAAAACTACGAGTCTTCTAAAGCAAGAAGAAAATTGATTTCTTTCACCCTAGAATTCTCTTTCTAAAACTATGTAAAAGAAAATTTACAATATTATACACTGCTTACAATGCATGTTCGCCCGTTTATTTATAGACTCATGGCACAAAAAACATGACATATTTATTACATGACGTGGAAAATTCTTTCATAACAGAATTCTTCTCATCTTCTTACACATGCGTCTTTTCATGCGCTTTGGCTGTCGCAGGGAAAAATGTAGCTTTGATCAAGTGCTTGCAGTGAATGGAAAACAGGCTCGAATAAAGAACACTTGAGTTTTTGTACATCCATCTATCGAGTGTAAAAATTGAAGTCGTTGAGGCTTAAATAACTGAGGCTCAAAATAAATCTATCCAAGGATTGGTCTTCAAATAGCAATTGTTGAGGATCGGATACGAGGCTCGACTTTGAGGCTTGACAGAAGATTTTCTATAAATTAAGGCTCGATCTTCTTGGAACACATGTTGAGGCTCACGTCAAAGGCTTGAGGTTGAGGCACGACAAACCATTTTTCTTGGTTTTACTTCAACTTTTTAGCCTCGATGGTGATTTCATAGGGCTCAACTTTGTCCAACATTGACTTTGTTTGTTGATTTGCTCCAAATCTGATAAAAATACTTCATTTCTCCTTCTTTGGATTCAAGGAGCTATAAAACAATAATTAACATTAAAAGCACATGTATTCATAGGAATTTATTCAAAAATGCATCAAAATAAGCTCAAATTCCTAGGAAAAAGATAGAGTAAAAGAGACTTATCAATATATAATATAGTTTTTCTTCCCATTGGCCCTTCCTTTTCCCTTTTCCAATTTCTTCTTACTTCTTCACCAAATATTGAACTTACAAAATGCAAAACTCGTTAACGAAAACCTTTGTAACCTCCAAACTTCAAAAATTTATAAATCTCATAATCTGCCTCCATTTCCTAATCCACAAATTACATTATGATCACGATACTTCATTCCCTAAAACAAGGGTAAGCTTGATAGGGTTTTGTTAGTGTTTATGTTTTGGATGAACTCAAACATTGTGTTTATCATTGTTAATATTAATTTGATACGTTCTTAGGATTTCATCATAAAACTTTAGTTTATACTTACTTCATTGTAATCCTTAAGCTTGGAGGAACGTTTTCTTGTGTGTTATAGGTGAAATTTTTTATTAGCCAAGGCAACTATTGGATTACTTTGAATAAAACAAAATAAGGCCACGGTAAGTGGGATTTCTTATGATTTAGTGCTCTTTCTATGTGTTCATTACGTTTCATAGCTGTTTATTGACCGTTTATGGTGTAATATGTGCCTTGAATTAGTTATTGATGAGTTGGGATGTTTGCTTTCGTTAAGTTGTAGCTTATAGTGAAAAATTCGTAAAATTTTTATGAGGATGATGAATGTCGTCTGGACGCCAGCAAGGCCTCGATCATCCTAACACTATTTTGTATTTTCAATATATCTCTCATCTGAACTTCAATTGAGATGATTCAAAATGCTATGGAAAGCTAAGAAAGAGATCTACAACTTTCATGTTTTAAGTTTTAAAAAAACTATAATTGTATTTTCGGTATATTTCTCCCCATTGGCCCTTCCTTTTCCCTTTTCCAATTTCTTCTTACTTCTTCACCAAATGTTGAACTTACAGAATGCAAAATTCGTTGGCGAAAACCTTTGTAACATCCAAAATTCAAAAATTCAGTAATCTACCTCCATTTCCTAATCCTCAAATTCCATTATGATCATGATACTTCATTCCCTAAAACAAAAGTAAGCTTGATAGGGTTTTACTAGTGTTTATGTTTTGGATGAACTCAAACATTGTGTTTATCAATGTTTATATTAATTTGACACGTTCTTAGGATTTCGACATAAAAATTTAGTTTATACTTACTTCATTGTAATCCTTAAGCTTAGAGGAACGTTTTCTTATGTGTTATAAGTGAAATTTTTTATTAGCCAAGGCAACTATTGGATTACTTTGAAAAAAACAAAATAAGGCCACGGTAAGTGGGATTTCTTATGATTTAGTGCTCTTTCTGTGTGTTTGGTACGTTTCATGGCTGTTTATCGACCGTTTATGGTATAATATGTGCCTTGAATTAGTTATTAATGAGTTTGGATGTTTGCTTTCGTTAAATTGTAGCTTACTGTAAAGACCTGATCCTCTAAATCCCGAGACTTAGAGTACCGAATCCCCAACCACATATAACGTTTTCACATTATATGTAAAGTTGTCCTAAAACTAACAGTTTAGAAAATTGTTTGATCAAAATCATTTGTTCTTCATAAAGAACTTTTATACAAACAAATTGCTAACAAAAGCAATCTATAATACATTTACATCATATAAACATTGTTTAGTGCCATACAAGACACAACAAAAATTATGTTTTCTCAAAACAAAAATCCTAAGGATCTTAAGGTTTTTAAAAAAATAGCTTAACTAAAAGCCTTCTATACATAAATTTTCTTAGCAAAAATTTCCTTCCAAAGTCCAAGGTGATCGATCCTATTCGTCCCACTCATCAGAATCTCTCGAAATCGGACCCTAGCCCAAATCATCATACAACTCGTCTCCAATACCTGCAAAGCACAAAAGTGAGCCAAAGGCCCAGTACACAATAACCAATGCAAAACAAATCATCAAGTCAATGTAATGCATATTAAACGGTGATTATCTTTATTACACTTTCTTTCTCAAATCGACAAGAGGGTATTCAAACCCGGTTACCTTCGGGAATTCAGGGATCTGAGTAACAGCAGCTGCTCAGGATTGATATAAGCAGTCCGAATACTTATATCTCCTATATCTATTTCATGAAGATAATAGCTTCATTTAGGGTTTAAAAGCCTTACCCGACTCTACTTAAACTCATCCTAATGAGCCTAGTCATAAGTTCCCATAAACTTTGAACTAAATCATGGTATTTCCCCCTAAGTTTAAGCAAACATTACTCAGATACTATTCCTCCCTATCGGCTACCCACTTAACCAAAAAGAAAGCGATATTGCATCATAGCGTACCATTGCATCATGGTAAAGTCATTGCATCATGACTTGGTTAAGCGCCTAACTAACATGTCATTGCATCATGACAGGTTTGCTACTCCTCAGACCAGATTAAACAGCGTAATAGACATCCAATTCATTCAAATGTTAAGTCAAATCGATTTAAATCATATTAGGAATGCCTATTCCTAGCAATCATCAAACAAGTTATTGCGTACCTGAATCCGTTAGTATATAACTAGGATCTCTCGGTGATGAACTAACCGAAGAATCCTTAACTGAAATAAGAATATCACAATAATCAATAAATTAATAAATATAGATCTCACTCTCACAAATATACATACATTTTATCTATATATCACAAATAAATCAAAGAAATTCAAATAATTGAATATAAAGTCATAGATAAGCATTTAAACATCCTATTGTATCATAGATCGCTTAACAAATACTTATTTACTCAAATAATAAACTTCAGAAAATTTTAGAAAAAGTTTTTAAAATTCAAATGCATAGGGGATACGCCGGTACTCAACGTCGGCGGCATTGAGCCGGTATTGAATACTCTAAAAATCAACACTGCCAACGCTGGCAGTGTTCAAGGGTACGCCGTCTGCCTACATTCTACGCTGGCGGCCTTGAGCCGGCATAGAATCCAAAACCCAAAATTTTTCAAAATATCCAGAGAGGTCTAAGCCGTCCGCTTACCCAGATACACGGGCAGCTTTGACACATACGCCGGCGGCCTTGATTCCCAGCGATCAGCGTACAATATGAATGAAAGAGTGCCGACTGACTTTCCTAGCAAAAGCCGGCAGCGTAGAAACTCAAATTGCCAGCGTACGTTCTGAAGAACAAACGATGGCAAGTTTTTATTGCAAAAGACGGCGGTTTAGCAAAGCGGCGTTAAGAAATTTGAATCCAATGCTGCCTCTATGCCGGCGGTGTTGAATTCCTAGGTGCCGGTGTACGTTTTAAAAACAGGCTTAAACGAAAAACACAAATCCCCTGTTTTTTTTCTACTTTGTAAGTTCAATCCTATAACATTTTAAAATCATCCTCAACTACACTATCAACTTCATATACTAACTTCTACTTACTCTATTTAATCTTAGCAACTCAACACAAGAAATCAACACAATTAAATACTTCAAATTCCACTTCAATCCATTCTAAATTTCCCTATATAATTCCTCTTCACATCCTCCCAACACTTCATATCACTTCAACAATACATGTACAACCTCACATACTCATAAAACACACTCCTTACTCATCCCAAACATGAACAAACCATTTAGATAACATTAAACTCATTCATTCAAGAACTCACACAACACCACAAGAAAGGAAAACAAAACAACAACCACAATTGAATCCACTCACATGTACATGCTTTGCCTTGGAGAGAACTTGATTTCCAAAGCTTGCTATTGTTCTTAGTTTAGACTTGGAATTGGAAATGGAAATGGAAATGGAAGAAGAAGAGGAAAGAAAGAAAGAAAAAGAAAATTCGGATAAATTAATGGCTGCCCCTAAAAGTTGTCTAATTGAGCAAAATTAAGACTTAAACATATTCCAAATTTACCCTTGAAGGCATATGTAACTTTAATTTGCATTTGGGGTGTATTTGTGTCTCATTTGAAGCTTCATTTAGGCATAATTGCTAACTTAATTAAAGAAAACTCTATCAACTAATCTTATGGAAAACCAAGATTAATTTTATAAATCTAACTTAACTAACGCCTTAATGTATAAAAGACATAATTAATAATTTTATTACACACACACATTAATATATATAAAACAAAGATATTAATTTCAATATATACATGCAAAATAATACATTTTAGACCACTAGCAACATAACCACTATAATCATCATGCTCATTCAATTCAATACTTAAGATAAATAAATAAACTCATGGAATTTAAATAGAATTGAAATCTAGGTCATTTCACTTACAGTGCAAAATTTGTAAAATTTTTATGAAGATGATGAATGTCGTTTGGACGCCAGCAAGACCTCGATCATCCTAACACTATTTTGTATTTTCAGTATATTTCTATCATTTGAACTTCAATTGAGATGATTCAAAATGCTATGGAAAGCTAAGAAAGAGATCTATAACTTTCATATTTTAAGTTTTAAAAAAAAATATAATTGGATCAAGGTATAAAATTGTTGTAAAGTTACTAAAGTTCTCAAGCTTATTGTAGCAAGTTGATTTGTCGGTTAAACTTTTAGGCACCTAAACCCATCACCCATGTTTTATCAACCTATGTTAAATATAAAATTTATAGATTGCTAACATTATTATACACAAATATTAGATATTAAATAGATCCTAAGGATTACTCTTCACGAGCTATACGAACCATGTAAACAAGCTTATAATGACTCACGTAACTATACAAGCTCTTAAAATAGATTTCCTTTGGAACAAGTTTCAAAGAAAAATATTTAATATATATGTAAATCTCATAAAAAAAACCTTGAAATATCTCATATGATGTACAATCCCATGCACATGTTTAGAAGAATGACTAACCAATGTTGTGGTTAATGATTGCAAATAGATTGCTTGAATGTGCTATTGTGTATGAATTATGTATCCTGCATTACCTCATTTGAATTGAATGGTATACGATTGGAAGAAGTGATAATGGATAATGCATTTGATGTTTGAGAATGAGTTGGTTGAATATACTCTATGTGTAAGTTGTTTTTTCTTGCATTACTTTGCTTGAAGTGAAATGAATATTGATTGATCACCCTAATTCTATTAACGACAATGCAATTGCATGGACTCGTATAATTAATTACAGTCACTGTCTGGCGATATAGTGGAGGGAAATAAGTTTTAAGCTATGGGTATATCTTCTTCAATTAAGATATTATTAAGTTAAGTTTATGTTTTGACTTCGTAGAACGAACTAACAAATCAGGGGACGTCTCAGACAGCGAATCCATGTAGGACCATTGTCTCCGGTCTTATTGTAAGTCTTAAGAGCTCTTGGCTTAAGACTACATTTAATGTATCGAGAGCCTCTAAGCATGAATTAACTAATTTAACAGTGGCCAAAACTGTGAGAACCATGCTAAATGGAGCATGATGCATGGCAGATCCTAAGCAAAGTAATTGCCTATCCAAGTAGTTTCTATAGTAAGTTATGGTGATGTAATTGAAAGTGGTAGCAAATAGCTCAATTAGCCATGCAAAGCCAAGTTGATTTGGTGTGTTTCTCTTTATAGGTAATTTTTAAGAAAGAAAAGTCTGAGACAAATAATTGAGGCCTTTATTTTTGACGTTTGGTGAGCTTTGTAGGCCAATAGAAAATAAGAAGAGCTAAGGCCATGTGTCCTTTCTTCCTTTTAAAAGAACTAAGTAGGGACTAAAGGAAAAAGAAAGAAATAGACTTGGGTAGAAATTATTTCCACTTGAATATTCCTTGAATTCCTTCCTTAGTTGAATGCTTATGGACAGAATATAAGATGGAAGAAGGAGAAAAATGGGAGGACATATAGAGGAGAATAGAATACGAGAGATGGATAGAATAGAAGAAAGACACATAACTTAAGTTTTCTTTTCTTCTTGGGGACTTCGATGCCTCGGACCTTTAGCTCCATTTTATTTTCTTCATGTAAATAATTTTTATGAGTAGATTCCATCCCAAGAGAAATGGGAAACATCATTTGAACTTAAGGTTAGGAATGGGATCTTCAATCTAGGTGATTTTGTTCTCTTTCTATTCTTCTTGCTTTGGATGTTGTTTAACTTGTTGTTCTTCTTGAACTCCATTAAGAATGTGAATTAGATATCTGTGGTTAGGGTATCAGTTGATGGGTTTGAGTTATTTTCCATGATTGTGTTGCTTCATCAAGTTGTTGGTTCCAGTTCATCAAATGTTTTATTTATTTGGAATACATATAGATGTAGGATGGAGTTCGAGAAAACCTTTTCTAATTGCTCCATGAATGGCTAATTTTGGATAAAGATAGACATAAAAATATGCACTTTAATGCAATTAGGGATTTAGGAACTTAAAAGGATTAGTCAACTAATTTCTTATCTAGAAATAGAAAGGATTAATTTGGGTAATCTCAAGTATTGATTTACTTTGAGAAAAGGAAGTTATATTTAGTGTATAATTGCTTGAAAAACCTAAATCAATTAATAACTTGGCATACTCAACACATGTTTAGTTAATAGCATGAATTTCACATTGATTGATATTCAGGTTGTTTGATTCATATTCGTATTCTTTTAGGTGTTGGAAATAACAAAATTTTGGTAAAGTAGTTTAATTTTTTTAATTCTTTTTGTTAACTCAATAATCAAACTTATTGGTTTGCCTAGCTATAATTAGGTTGAATATAGCTGGAAGCTAGCCCTCATTCACTGTGGACACGACTTGGTACTCATCGAAATTTATTACTGCACCTTGATAGATAGGGATTTTTGAAAAGGTCACCCTAATAGCCAAGGATTTGGATCACCTTAATAGCTAAGGATTTGGAAGGGTCACCCTAATAAGCACAGATTTTTGGAAAGGGTCAACTTGATAGGCAGGGATTTTGATCACCCTAATATCTAAGGATTTTGGTAAAGGTCACCTTAATAGTTAAGGATTTTGTAAAGGATCACCCTAAAAGGTAGGGATTTTAGCCACCCTAATATCTAGGGATTTTAGTCAAGGGCCCCCTAATAACTAGGGATTTTTGTAAAGGTCACCCTAATAGGCAGGGATATTGGCCACCTTGATAGCCATAGGATTTTAGGAATTAGGTCACACTGATAGGCATGGATTTAGGGAAGGTCAACCCAATAGTCAGGGATTTTAGTCACCTTAATAGCCAAAGGTTTTAAAGAGGTCACCCTAGTAGCTAGAGATTTTGGTTACCTAAATATCTAAGGATTTTACTCACATTGATAGCCAAGGGTTTTTGTGATTTTATTGGGGATTCAAAAGGCTCACTCGAATGCTTTTGGGATGTTGAGAAAAAAGCTTTGTTAGATTCTGTGTGAAGGCAAATTATTAAACTTCATTGAGGAAAATGGTCATCTATTCAGATTCTACTAATGAAGATTGCATTGACATGTTTGAAAGAGGGAAGAATGTGTTCACTAGATTTAACTAAGTAGTCATGTTATCAAATCCTACTGGGGAGAAAGGGTAAATACTCACTGGGGAGGTTAATTTCATGTAATGAGGTCAAGTTTTGTGTACTTACCTTGATTTATCCATTGTAGTTGGTTTTGGTTCATTTTGCAATAATCACTTGTGGGTCTGATCTCGATTCGATTGAGTAACAATAGTATGCCCTAGATTTCTAGCACTAACTTGAGTTGCATCTTTACAGCATGGAATTGAAGGTCGTTCACTTAACATTAAAATTCTTAATAAGAAGATCACTATTTTTCAACTTCAAGTATTTCACGCATAATAAGATTATCCATTGTTTTAATCTACTCACATGGGTAGGATGATAAATTGGAACTGGCAATTCAATATATCCAAAATGACATTCACATTTTCTTATATTAGAGGTATCATAGGTCTAACCCTTCCTAAACTCCAAAGATGCACTTGAATAATTTTTTTCTATTCTTTCTATTAAGAATTATTTTAGGATTCATAGCAAGCCATGTTGTTCAGAAATCATCTGTCTTGACTTAAATTGTCCTAATTTCTATATCAAACATCGTTGCATAGATTTAGTCAAACTAAAACTATGAGTTTACAAGTGCTCTTGCCGGGGAATATCTCTTTTCATAATTAGAAACAAAGGGTTAGTCCATTCAATAATAAGAAGTCCCTTTCTAAGAAAAGAAGCCTAAATGAAACAGAGTTATGTAAAAAGTGTATAGGAGTGAGATTTTATGAGAATCCTTCAAGTATGAGGAGTGACTTTATTTACTGAGAGGACGAAGGAATGAGATGAGATGGTCCATCACCATTAGTCCTTTCGTGATATTGTTTTCATTTACAATAGATAAGAATGCAACAGCAAAGAGACAGACCCTCAAAACATCAATAAAGTTTCATTTCATTCATGGATAATACAACTTTGCAGCATTTGCATTTGCAAGGTCTCTCAGAGTTGATCCATCCATTTTAGCCAATATCAATGCACCACCCATCATGACTTTCTAGATTACATATGGTCCTTCATAATTTGAGGCATACTTTCCTCTAAGATCTTATACATTTGGTAATGCTTTCCGAAAAACTAGGTTTCCAACTTGGAAGTTTTTAAGCCGTAGTTTCTTATTGAATAACCGAGCAATTTTGCTTTGATAATACTAACCATGAAAGATTTTCCTTAATCTCTTTTCATCTACTAAATTAAGTTGCTCTATCCTTCTTTAGCCCTATTTGGCTTTGTCTAATTAAGTTTCAGAGATTACTAGAGAGATGGGGTTTCTACTTCTGTTGGAAGGACCACTTCAAGTCCATATATAAGGAAGTATGAAGTTGCCCCAATTGATACTCAGACTGTGGTCCTAGGAGCATCTCATGCTAATCTTTGTATGTTACTACCATCTTTTCAACAATTTTCTTGATGTTCTTGTTAGCAGCTTCAATTGCCTCATTCATTTGTGGTCAATATAAGGTGGAATTCTTGTGATGTATCTTGAATTATTGACAAATCTCATCAATCACCTTATCTTATAGGTTAGTTCCATTATTGGTCATTACAACTTTAGACACTCCATATCGAGACATAATGTCTCTCTTGAGCAATTTGGCAACCATGCATTTGGTGACATTTGCATAGGAGGTAGCTTCTACCTATTTGGTGAAATAGTTGATGGCTACCAAGATAAATCTATGTCAATTGAAAGCTTTTAGAGTGATAGGCCTAAGCACATCAATGCCTCACATAGTAAATGGCTAAAGAGATGACAGTATGTGTAGTTTCTGAGGAGGTGTATTCTTTCTATCTACATAAATTTGGGCATGAATGACAATGTATAACATTCTTGATACAACCTGATTCCATTAGTAGCCAATAATATCCCATTTTTATTATTTTCCGAGCCAAAGTGTGACCATTCATATGTGGACCACATACTCCTTCATAAACTTCCTACCTTGCATAAGCTTCTCTACTTCTTCTTCATTCACATACCTAAAGAGTGTAGTGTCAAATGATCTACTATAGAGAGTGTTTCCGCTAAGGATAAAGTGACTATCTAATCTCCTCAAAACCTTTCTATCATCCTTAGTTGCTCATTCTAAGAATCGCCTATTTAGGAGGAAGATCTTCATATCTTGTTACCATAGGGATTGACTTTGAACTTACTCAACTTAAAGATAGAAAACTGGTCGTCTTTTAATGTCGACCTTTAGGGGTTGTATCTCTATCTTGTTAGTAACCTTAATCATGGAGGTCAGTACTGCTAATGCATTTACAAATTGATTTTAGGTTCTTAGCACATACTGGAAGGAAATGACTTTAAATTCTTTGATTAACTCTTCCAAATGTCATGATATGGCACTAACCTAGGGTCTTTTGTTCGACCCACCTATAGTTTGCAAGATAGTGAAAGCTGAATCCTCATACACTTCTAACTGTTCAATTTCCAATTTAGTGGTATTTTTTCCAAGGATACAAACTTCATACTTAGCAATGTTATTAATGCTAGGGAACATTAACTTGGAAGCTACAAGAAAATGTTCCTCTTCGGGGGAAATCAGTACTGCCCCAACCCCACAGCCATAAATGTTTGCAGCTCCATCAAAGTACATTTTCCAACTTGGTAGGCTTTCAGCTTTTATATCACCTTAGTAACCAGAATTGCTCAACAAGGATTGTATTATAGTCTCAAGTGTTACTCTCTTCGTCGGCAACTCTATTAATTGATTGGCAACTGCTTACCCTTTTACTATTTTTTGTGTGACATATGTGATGCCATACTTTAATAGTAACATATGCCACTTGGAGATCCTTCCAATCACAGCAGCTTTTATAGATAAGTATCTCAACAAGTCATGTTTGGTCAGTAACTCAATTAAGTAATAAAAAGTGTATTGACAGTATCTATACATGATCTAGACCAGGGCACAACTAGCTTTTTCGGCTTTAGAATTATTCTGTTCTTGAGGAGGAAGTTTCTTTCTAAGATAATACATGACATGCTCTTTCTCATCTTCACCTTTTTACCCCAATATATAACCCATTAATTCTAGGTGAACAACAAGGTACAATATCAAGGGCTTTCCTAGTTTGGGGGATATCAAGATGGGTAGATTCATCAGGTACTCTTTGATTTGCTGAAAGGCTAGTTCAAGTTCATTATCCCATTCGATAGTTGCATTCTTTCTTAATAATCTAAACCAAGGCTTACATTAATCTGTAAGCTAGGACATGAATCTAGCCATGTAATTGTCTCCCAAGTAGGCCCCTGATTTCTTAAGAGTTTTTAGTGACGGCGTTTCTAGAATGGATTTTATCTTATTAAGGTCCACTTCAATTCCCCTTTGAATAATTATAAATCCAATGATTTTTCCTGAGAATTCCCCAAGGTACACCTCTTTGGATTCAACTTGAGCGGAAATTTTCTAAGTCGTTCAAATAGTTTTCTCAAAACTTCGATGTGATTCTCTTCAACTTGAGATTTGACAATCATATCATCAACATAAACTTCAACTTCTTTATGCATTAGGTCATGCAACAAAGTCACCATTTCTCTTCGATATGTTGCCTCGGCGTTTTTTAGCTCGAAAGGCATCACCTTGTAGCAGAAAGTACCCCATGTAGTGATGAAAGTCATCTTGGTCTTATCCTCTTCCACCATGCAGATCTGATTATATCTAGAGAAACCATCCATCAAGGAAAAGAGATGGCTCCCAACTATGTTGTCGATCAACACATAGATATGGGGTAAAGGAAAGTCATCCTTAGGGGTAGCTTAGTTCAAATCTCTAAAGTCTACACAAATCCTCACTTTACCATTCTTTTTCATGACAAGTACTATATTTGCGATCCATTTAAGATAATCTAAGACCTCAATGAACCCTGCTTCATGTAATTTCTTAACTTCCTCTTTGATTTTATGTATGATATCAGGTCTAAATCATCTTAAATTTTGCTTTTTGGGTTTGGCATTTTCTTTATGGGCAGTTTGTGAACAACGATTAATAGATCCAAACCAGGCATATCAGCATATGACCAAGAAAAAATGTCTAAGTGGCTAGCCTAAGATTCTAATAGTGCACATTTTGTGAGTCACTCAAGTTTACCCCTATTCGAAGATTCTTTGGTTCTTGTTTCGTTCCCAAATTAACCACTATGATCATCTCATCCACAAAAATATGATGCTATTCATATTGGTTCTAGTACTTTTGAATCCTTGTGTCATCAATATCATCTTCAGTGACTGACCCAGCAGGGTCAAAACTGATACTTATGTTCTCATCTAATGTGAATTCATGATATCTTGAAGGACTTTCGAATAAATGAGATCTACAATGAGAGATTAAAGTATATATGGTAAAGGAAAGAGAAGCAAAATGAATATAGAAATAGAATAAATAAAGAAGAGTTAGAAAAGTATAAAGTTCATGATTTTATTCATATGGCAGTTTTATTTATTTACAATTGTAGAAAGATAAAGAAAAGGGTAGGGCTTAGTATTAATGACTCTATTTTACTCAGGACTCTTACTTGTCTAGAGAGCTAGTACTATTGATAGACACATCAAACCAGTTGTTAAGTGCTGAAGTAGTGATGCTCACTTACTTAGTAGTGTCAGATTGGTGGTGAGCGTAGTCACTTCTAACTATAGGTATGGAGTATCAGCATGTGTTGAAATCACATTCATCTATCAAGCAGTTGTAAACTAAGGTCTTCCATTTGCTTATTACCAAGGTAAGGGATGACAGTTTCATGATAGATAGCATAATCTTGTTCTCCCATTACAATCACCACTTGACCATTGGTCACAAACTTGACTTTCTGGTGTAAGGAAGAGGGTATTACCCTTGCAACATGAATCCAGGGTCATCCTAGCAGCAAATTGAAATACTTTGGGATGTTTAGTACCTAGAAAATGATCTTAAATGTTTTAAGACCAATCTTGACTTCTAGCTCAATTTCTCCTTCATAGCCTTCTTAGACTCGCCAAATGCCTTAACACCTAATGAACTCTACTTGATTTCATATTTATTCACCCCAAGTAACTCCAAGGTGGATAGTGGACAAACATTGAGGGATGGTCCATTGTCTATTAGGACTCGAGCTAGTAGCATTCCTTTACATATCACCACTATGTAAAAAGCCTTGGTATGCTGATTACCCTCTTCACTCAAGTCTTCAGAAGAAAATGTAACTTGACCCAATGTCAATATCTAATGGATTATCAGGCCCAACTACTCAGCTTGTATGTTTTCAAGAACTTTTACCTCTTCCAAGACTTTCATAAGTGTGCTTCAATGTGAATTAGAGGAGATCAATAATCCCATTTGCTATATTAGAGCAAGGGTCTTAACAAGTTGATCCATGACTTTATACTCACTTTCTTTGACTATGTTCAAAGATGACATAGAATCTTTCTCTTTGAGGTCATCATCCACTTGAATAAGTTGTTTTTTACTTTTAGTGTTATTCATCTTCTTTTTATCCTCCTCATTACTATCATATACTCGTCCAGATCGAGTCAGCCCATATACATCAACATAGGCATTATAGTTTTTATAGTTAAAGGGCACAGCCCTATAATTTTTTTAGTTGGATCAGGATATTAAACACCAACCTCTTTGGTGCCTTAGTGCAGTATCTTCTTTTCGTTCTTAATCTTTATAGCACTGGATCATAACAAGTTTTGGAACTTCATCAAGCATGTATATTTCGTTTTCCTCTAGTTTCTCAACTTTTGTTTTTTTTTTCCTATGAGTTGGCTACCTTCCTCTTCAAATTTAGACCCCTCAGCCTGTAAGCACTACATCTTCCAAAGGGGTAAGGGGTTTGGCCATGAATAGTCAACCAAATATCTAGAGGATTTAACTAGGGTCAATAGTGGGATCACTTGCAACCATCTTGCGTTTAGCTCTTTGTAAGTGCTTCCCTTGCATTCTACTTCCTGCTTTTACTTTGGAGTGATTATTTCCAGGATAACCCTTTTGGTGATCATTCTGTTTAGCAACATTTTGTAGATTTCGATTTTCACCTTAGTACGATCTTTGAGGTTCACATGTTGCAGATGACCCATTTGTCTGAGCTTCCAAGCAAGTTGAGATAGAGAATAGGGTATCTTATCTAAGTTTAGGGGAGCTTCTTCTTCTTCGTCTACTATGATCATGTTGATGCTATGACCATGAGTGGACAAAGTATTGTTGTTGATATTAGGCCTAGGGCTTCAATAAATCTAATTGGATGAGTTTTGCATCAATAAGGTCTTGGATGTGATGTTTCAATCTCCAACAATTTTCAATGGAATATCCCCTTGCCCCATATGTTGCTCACATTTCAGTGTTAGATCATATCCTTTTGGTTTATACCCTTAGAGCGGAGGCTCAAAAGTTAGCATTTTCTCTTCTCAAAGTTTGTGCAGTACTTGGGATAGAGGTACAGGAAACTTAGTGAATTGTCGAGTTAGACTATTTTTCCTTTCATGTCCTTTCTTAGGGTCCCTATTTGGTTTACTAGGCCCTACAATATCAAATTGAGGTCGAACTGGTTGAAAGGATTCGGTGTTTACAACACTAACAATTGATTCTTTTTCTTTGCCTATTGCTTGGGTTGGTCTTTTTATCATGTAACTCAGCTAATTTGCCAAACAAAATTGCATCTTCACTTCTACTCTCAGTTGCCACTATATCAACAAAGCTAGCAGCTGCATGCCCTTTTAAATGCTAGTTGTATGGCTTACCTAGGGTATTGATAAACATAACCATAAGCTCTTTCTCAAGAATAATGGTAGTGACCATAGTAGCCTTGCTCCTCCATCTTTGAGCATATTCTTTAAAAGCCTCATTGTTTCTTTTCAACATTTTTCTTAGGTTATCTATTGAAGGAGCCACTTTTATGTTGAATTTATATTGACCCAGGCTAATTTCCTCTCAAGTATTGATCTCATTCATATCTAACTGAGCATACCACAATAGAGCTGACCCTATAAGGCTATCTTGACAAGACTGTACCATCATGGAGTCATATTTGGTGTACATACCTATTTTGCAAATGTACATGCGAGTTTAGAGCATTGGATAGCCAGTCTTTTTGTATTTCTCAAATTCTAGGACTTTAAATTTTTCGAGATACTCTCCTTCATCCTGATCTTGCAGATTGAGAAGGCCCATTTTCTTGAAGTTAATGTGAGGCCTAAATAATTTCAATTGCTCACTCATTTTCTTTATAAATTTCTTTTCTACCTCCTTTTCTTTTTCATCTTGGCCTTATGTATTCAGGATCATGATGTTGGATCCCCTTTTTGGCAATTTTATCTCTTTGTTCTAACTATGTGTCTTAGTAGGGGCATCTGTTGGATTTAGCATTAGGGCCTTATCTGGACGACTTTGAACCAAAGTTTCTAGTTTCTCCATGACCTTGTTGAGAATCAATTCTAAGGAAGTCATTTTTTGTTCCATGGGCTCACTATTGTTCCCAAACATTTTAGATCGTGACTTAGTAATTATTGGACAGTGAGCTTTAGCAACATTTTTAGGTGATATCTTGGTGGGATATGTGGCATTTGGAACAAAATTTCACCAATTAAATGATTTTTTGAATTTTTGACAATTTTTTAGATTTTTATAAACATTTTGCAAGAATTTTTATAAAAATGAAAGATCAGACATCTTGTTTCTACAAAATTGAATAGAATTGTTAGTAATTAGTCTTTGCACATCAAAACTGGACCCTGAGGGGTCTTTTTATTACATACTCGATTACTTAATTGAACTTAACAAACTTGACATACTAGACATTTTTCTTTTCATTATTTATTTACAAAAAGGCCTTTAAGGACAGACTTAAACTGTATGAACCTAACAAGATAGATTATACACAAACTGGATTTCAACTGAACTAGATTTTAACTAGACTAGACTTTGAGGTAGACTTAAAACTAAACTGTCTCGAATAAACTTCATTCTAATCTTCTTCGCTTCAGAGGAGGTGATAGATCCTGCTCTTCATCCATCTAGTCTTTGTCTTTGGTCCCACTTGGTCCTACCTCATCATTTAGAGAATATTTGATCAGCCATCTAGAAAAAGCTTTTCATCAGGTTTGGGTACACCTTGCTACTATTCCCATTATTGCCATCATTCTTATCATCTCCAGTTGTCCTCTTATATTTCATTAGATATATCTCCCCTGAAGTGGGCCCAATCCTAGCCCAAAAGTTTCTATGTGCTCAGCTACCCTAAGGTTTCATAGAAAAAGGCCCTATTTTCACGTTCACACTCTTTCACTCTCTGCCATAGCTAGGCCACTTCTTCATCTTCTTCTTCTTGCGGATAATAGGGATAATCAACAAAGTTACGATGTTGTTCTTCAATGAAGATAATCTTAGTTGTGATCCAGGTAGGCTCAAACACTTTTTCAAGTTCGGTTATATCCTCATTTTTAGCTATTTCATTATTGCTTACAGCTACTTCTTCACCCTCAATTAGAGCGCCTTCTTTTTTTGGGTTAGTGCCCCTGCTAGTGGCTTTAAAAAATTCTAGAAAATATTTTTATTTTTGGAAACTATGTAAAATTTTATAGCTTATATTTTTTTATAATTTAATATTATATCCTTAGGTTTAACAATTTTTGGTCAAATGTCCGTTATTATCCTATTATAAAAAAAATCTATAAAATATTTTTAATGAAAACTTCAACCATACATACTTCAAAAGTATAAGTACTAATTTATCAAAATCTAATTATAAATTACTAAATTGTCAAAAATACTTGACTTGCCATTATCTTGTTAAATCACTTATAACTTATGTTATATATACTGATTTTCAAAGAGAGATACTTTCAACTGTTTTAATAAATAATAATTGGTCCGAAAAGAAAAGCTTATATATATATATATATATATATTCCTTTTTATTTTCTAAATTTCCAATAAACCGACTAGAATGTTGAAAAACGGAATGGTTGAAATTTACATAAAAACCTTTTCTTTAAAGTTCTATTTTCGTCTTACGTTGCTAAATAAATTGTCTAAGTTTACTTCGTCTATTATGATCATAACATGTAACACGTTACAGTTAATATAAGTAAAGAGGCATTTGTTTATGGCCTATTTGGATAGTCATTTTAGTGTCGTTTTGGCATCATTTTCAAATCAAATAGATACTGGTTTGATATAGATATGATACAGATGAAAAATCGACAGTTTCACTTATAAACTGACCAAACTGAGCTGATCCAGATGCTGAACCAATACCAAACCGGTACAAATAAAATTCTAACAATCCAAACAAACCCTAAAAAGATTCACATTTTTTTAAAAAGAATAATTTAAAGTTTAATGCTATATTTTCCTGTCTTAATATGGGTCTATTTATTTCATCATGATCATTCCATCTCAATTATTAGTTTATTTAAACAAATATGGAGCATAAGAGAAATATACTAGACTGAAAAATAGAGTACAAAGTTGTGATAAAGTAATCAAAGCCATATTTAATTTTATTTGAATTGATTTTACCGTATGTTGCATGTCCTCACAGGTCTCCTGCTGTATTTTTCGTGAGTTATACTAGGGATGGTAAATAGGCTATGGCACATGCATTTGGCACATGGGCTATAGACCTAGCATGACACTCAAGGTACGTAAAGAAAAAAGATAAAATACAAGCATGCATATAATAGCATGTGAAACATGCAAAATAAGTGAACGGGACAGCATAACACGTAAACTAACACATGGGCCTTTTTTTTAGATAATAATATAAAACAGTCATTTTGTTTTTTTTTAATTCACTATAAATTGTATTTAAATAATATAATTTTATTTATTATTTTAATTAAATCTATTTATCTTTATAAATAATATAATATGTTTAGTATATTTTACTTCTTAAACATGATCTAAAGTGTATTAACATATTAACTTGAAATTTTTTAACAAATAAATAAAAAATTATTATTTTACTAAATAATATAGTATTAATTATATTAAATATTAAATTGCTTAATTAATTTTCTCTAAGCAATTATATCTTTTATTCCCTCCTTTATAAAATATTGTTGCCAATTCTTGAATTCATGGTGCCCTTGTGACTCAAAATTAAACTACCCAAATGTAAATTTTACAAATGGATCAAAGATAACAGACTACTTCATATGAAAAAAAATATATATACACACACACATACAAAAAAAGAAGAAGAAGCTCCCATTTTCGTCTACACCCAAACCTCATTTACACTTATCCCACAAATAAAATATCGTTATTCTCCTTTCAAGGTCTGTCGAGTTCCACAATTCAATGTTGGCCATTCTAAAGAAATCATTATATTTGCCTCCGCCTATTCCTTATGTTAGCAAGATATAGAGAATAGCCTTGAATTGCTTTTGACATTTGAAGCAAGGTATGAAAATTTCCACATCTCAGATGTGCTCATCATGGAAATTTACATAGACACGTGTGATGGCTAGATTATAATATACATATATTCTTGTCCAAGTGTGTTTCCCAAAGTTTAAATGATCACAACCATCACCATAAGCCTCAATTAGGGGAAAAACTTGACTTAAGTCGCGTACTTGATCTAATTTTATGATGTTATTGAGTAAATTAGTCATATCTATACAATATTACCATAACTGAACAAAAAAAATCATCAAAATACAACAAATTTATCCCGTACCAAAATCGGATAAAGTTACAATAATATGACATCATAGCATAATGCAATAATAAATGTACAACATAAAATATTATGAATAATATGTACTTGCCAATACGATAATTTTACCAAACTTGACACATTTACTACTTAACACTAATAGAAACCACCATAATGCAATGAACTTACCATAATATACAAATCTACTACATATCAAAATCAAACAAATTTACCACAATAAGACGGAGTTACCAAAATCTGACAAAAATAGCACATAACACAATTAGGTAAAATTTATAGAATGTAACGAACTTAATACTTCAAAAATTTGCATAAAATGACCTATCAAAACATGATAAATTTATCATAATAAGACAAATCTACCAATTAGCACTAACATATAAACTATCAAAATGCAACAAACTTACTGAGTATAATAAATCTACTACTTAGTACTAAAGACAAAACTACAAGATAAACTAACAAAATGCGATAAACTTACTTGAGTATGACAAATCTACACTTAGTAATAAAAGACAAAACTATCAAAATGCGACAAACTTACCAAGTATGACAAATCTACTACTTAGTAGTAAAAAAAAAAAAAAAAAAAAAAACTACAAGAAAACTACCAAAACTTGACAAACTTACTAAAGTATGACAAATCTATTACTTAGTACTAAAAGACAAATAACTAGAAAAACTACAAAATCAACAAACTTACCACAGTATAACAAATCTACCACTTAGTACTAAAAGACAAACAATTAGAAAAAACTATCAAAATGCGACAACTTACCACATTATAACAAATCTACCACTTAGTACAAAAGATAAAACTACGAAACAAACTATCAAAATGTGACGAATGTACCAAAATATGAAATTTTACTACATACTAAAATCAGAAAAAAAAATTATCATAATGTGATAAATTATCAGAATCCAACAAAAATAACACATACAACAATTGGACAAACTTACCAAACACAATGAATTTACTATTTCCATAAGTTAGTGTAAAATCAATCTACCGAAATAGAATAAACTTACCACAATCAGACAAAACTACCACTTAGTACTGAAAGACAAAACTAGCAGACAAACTACAGACAAACTACCAGAATACAACAAATTTACCAGAATTCGATAAATTTACCACTTACCACAATCGGACAAACTTACCAAAATGCGACAAATATTATCTTGAAAATATGATGTTTTTACCTACCAAAATTCGACGGCCATGATTTAATTATATAGATCCAATGGTTTAGTTCGCGTCCAAAATTAGGAAAAAACTTGACGACTTAAGCCAAGTCCATCCCCTTAATTAGACATGCTTTTGTCTGCACTTGTTGAGGAAATGGAAAATTAAAATTCGAAAGCCAATCTTTATATGGACGATGCATTTAACACTGGCAGGATCAACTTTTAAAAGTTTTTTTTCGGTGATGTAATATATTTACATTATTTATATGAAGCATACATAGAAGTCATCTAGGCAACTTAAAGCTGGCCCCTGGAATATTGGCAAAATACAAGCCAAGTGATGGCCTTACAGCAGTAGCCCTAATTTCTCTAGTAGTACCATACTGAGGTACATCCATATTAAGCAAAGTAGACATATGCACAGGAGATGTTTGCCAAAAAACATCATCATAATCCATAGAGTGCGCAAAATGAGCAAGAACATCTACAATTTGATTTGTTTCTGATAAGAGACCCTAAGGTGATGAAGTTGAGAAAGTCGTTCCTTGCAA
The DNA here is from genome assembly GCA_024138025.1 of Combretum micranthum. Classification (NCBI taxonomy): domain Eukaryota; kingdom Viridiplantae; phylum Streptophyta; class Magnoliopsida; order Myrtales; family Combretaceae; genus Combretum; species Combretum micranthum. The sequence continues at coordinate 332,863 of JAMXBD010001318.1, forward strand.
AAAGAAACAATATGAACATACTTGATTTTCAAATTCAAATTTGAAGATATAAGAGCCGCTCCAGCTTGTGAATCAACAACAAAATCAAGACTCATAAGACCGTGTTGAATACATAATTCCAAGCCATAAGCAACGGCCTAGAGTTCTACTAATAAAACATCCATATGGCCGATCCTTTTTGCATATCCGAAAACCCAGGAGCCATGATGATCTCTGAAAACAAGTCCAATGAGGTTGTATTACCGAACCAACTAAGTTTGACCCATCCTTGAGGTAGGGGTGTCCAATGAAGAATAAAACATTCACTTCTTGATCTTCCCAAGGCCCTTTAAATACCACATCAGCATATAAAGGAATTTTTTTCTTAAACAACCTCATCATTTTATTAAGTTCATTCACTTCTTTTTATACTTTTACAGGTTCCGTTTACTTTTATATAATACTTTTCTTTTATATAGTAATAATATAATATTTCGAAGGAACTCACTTTTTAGAGTCCTTCATAGAGGATTCTAAAAAATTGAAGGAATCCTCCACATTTGTAAGGACCTTAAAATATGAGCCCTCATCTTTTTTCATGGTACAAGAAGGAATTGTACTGGGGCATCGAATTTCCAAGAAGGGCATCAAGTGGATATAGCAAAAATTGACACTATTGCAAAATTGCCACCACCCACTACAATCAAAGGCATTAGAAGCTTCATGGGTCATGCTAGTTTCTACAGGAGGTTCATTCAAGATTGTTCAAAGATAGCTGACCACTGACCAAGATCTTACAAAAAGATGCCAGTTCAATTTTGATAAAGAATGCCATTCTGCCTTCAAATTATTAAAGGAAAAACTTACTCAAGCGCCAATCATGGTAGCATTGGATTAGAATCTGCCTTTCGAACTCATGTGCGATGCCAATGATTTAGTAGTAAGAACTATTCTGGGACAAATGAGGAATCACCATTTCCAGCCAATTCATTACGCCAGTAGGACGTTGACAGCTACTCAAGCGAACTACACAACAATTGAGAATGAGTTGCTTGTTGTCATTTTTGTGTTTGAAAAATTCAGGTCATATTTAATTCTTTCCAAAGTTACAGTTTTCACACGATCATTCTTCTCTAAAATACTTGCTTGCAAAGACTAATGCCAAACCAAGGTTAATTCGCTGGATTTTACTGTTGTAAGAGTTTGATTTAGAGATTCCAAATAAAAAAGGTTGTGAAAACTTAGCTGCAGATCACTTGTCACGGACTTGATAGTCCTTATGTGAATGATTTGAAAGATGAAATTGATGACACTTTTCTATATGAAAAGTTATATTTTATTTGCACCATAGACGAATTCAAGCCTTGGTTTGTAGACGTAGCCAATTACTTGGTCGATAAGGAGATTCCTACTGAGTTTAATTATAATCAACAGAAAAAGTTCTTTTCTGACTTGAAATATTACTTTTAGGAAGATCCATATCTCTTTCGAATTTGCTTAGTTGAAGTAATTAGGCAATGCATTTCACACAAAGAAGGCCGAAAAATTTTATAAATCATTACTATATGGACCAACTGGAGGTCATTATGGTGTAAATAAAATAGCACATAAGGTTTTGGAAGTTGGGTTTTATTGGCCCTCGATTTTTAAAGATGCAAAAATTTGGGTTTCCAATTGTGATAGTTGCCAAAGGATAGCAAATGTTTCAAAGAGGAATGAAATGCCCCAAAAATTTATTTTATAGTGCAAAATTTTTTATGTATGGATCATGGACTTTATAGGACCATTTCCCACATCCTTTGGTAACAAATATATTTTGGGTTGCTATTGATTATGTTTCAAAATGGGTAGAAGCTCAAGCTTGCTCTACCAATATTGCCGGAATTGTCACAAGTTTTTTGAAAAAAATTATTTTCAAGATTTAGATGTCCACATGCTCTAATTAGTGATAAGAGTATCCATTTTTGTAACGATCAAATTGAAAAAGTTATAAAAAGATATGGAGTATACCATAAGGTATCTATCCCTTATCATCCACAAATAAGCAAACAAGCTGAGGTCTCTAATAGAAAACTCAAGTGAATCTTGGAAAAAATAGTAGCATCTAATAGGAAAGATTGGGCTAAAAAGTTGGATGATGTACTATGGGTCTATAGAACAACTTTCAAAACACCACTCAGTATAACTCCTTACAGAATAGTGTATAGAAAAGCGTGTCATTTTCCTATGGAGTTAGAACATAGAGCATATTGGGCTATTAAGCTGTTGAGTTATGATCTTTCAACTGCTAGAAAGAAAAGGTTTTCTCAGTTGAATGAATTGGATAAGCTGCGATTGGAGGGCTATGAGAACAATAGGCTATACAAAGAAAAGATAAAGAAGTGGCACAATGAAAACATTAAGCTCCCACACGGTTTTGAGAAGGAGATAGGTATTATTGTTCAATTCTCACTTGAAGCTTTTCTAGGAAAATTAAAATCTAGATGGTCAGGACCATTCAAGGTCAAGAAGGTTTTCCCCATGGAGCCGTACAACTCAAAGAATCTGATGGTAGAATTTTTAAAGTCAATAGACAATGGCTCAAGTTATACCAAGGGCCAACACAGAATGTTGGTAAAATGGAGGAATTGCATCTCAGACAAATTCCTTAAAAAAACATCATTTCATACAAAATCCATCATCTTAGCTTTCGACCATGATTCAATCCATGCTCTAATTGAGCCTCATTTTCTATACTAATGTTTGTTCATGATCTGCTTTGGAATAGAAATAAACAGGGCAATACAAGACGCGACAAGAATCATCCCCTCAAGCTTTATAATAGAGAAGTTTTCCTAATAACTTCTAAATTCCTTAATCTTGCTCTGATTTGAACTACTTAAAATCCCCTAGTCTGTTTTTCATGCTTTTAAACATTGAGAACAATATTTAGTTTAAGTATAAGGGAAGGGAATTAGCAGGATTTGATGCGAGGATGATTGATTTTAACATGATTGGCTTTGAAACTGATTGATTTTGAATCTAAGATCTGTTAAGAATAGAATATATGTGCTTTGAAAGATCTTTTTTTTTCTCTCACAAATAATTGGAAAATAATGAAATGGTTAAAATTTGACCAAAATTTTTCGAAAATTTTGAATAAAAACACTAATTAACTCAATAAAGCAGTTTATGAGAATCGTCATGACATTGAGTTATCTTTACTTTGTTTAAATCACTTTGCATGTATCCATATGCAGTAGTTTTATTTATTATTTAATCTAAAATTTTAGAGCTAGAATTAGCTTAAGGTCTCTAGCAAGGTTACTTAATTTCCTTAATGAAGCTTAAATGATCTGTATGTTTTTCAAAATTTTGTCATTTTGAGAGCCATGTAATCTCTGATGAAGGTTCAAATGATGATTGTAACTTGATGATTTTTCCTTGTGCTTTATATAAACAAAACAAAACCAAAAAAAAAAAAAAAATTGAAAACCATGCTCTTAGGGTTGAAATGGGCATGAGTTAGTCCTTCCAAAGAGCAACTTCTTGTCTACTCTTTCAATTTTACATAAGCCATGATATATATATACATACATACATATATATATAAAGAAAAAAGAAGCAGGCAAAAACCCGTCCAGAGGAAATCAAAAGAAGAAGGAAAAAACCTTCCCCTCTAAAGCTTTAAAGTACATAAATAACAAATAAAGATAATATATATATATATATATATAGCACATTTAAGTAAGAAAATTCAAGCTATGATCTAATGTATATACCTTTACTTTTTATTATGATGCTTAGAGAAATGATTAAGAAACTGCATACTAATATATAAGAGGATAAAGTTGATTGAATTTCTTTCTTACTTCGATTGTCTTTTGATTAATTTTTTCTTTAAGATTCTTGATTAAACAATGATGGTAAAAGCTGATCTACTTAGATAAACTCTGTGATTCTAGCAAAAGTAAATTCAATGCAGTTATTGAAATGATTGAATATATTAAGTGCTAAGGTGATTTTAAGCTCAACCGGATCTGGTCAAATTTTCCATTTATGATTTATCTTCTTATTTTAAAAGCCTTGCATGGATGTTTGCTTGAGGACAAACGAAAGCTTAAGTACGAGGGAATTTGATAAGTTAATTTTATTCTATTATTTTCATAGGAATTCGAGCTTATATTGATGAGTTTTTAATTAAATCCTTATGAATTTAGTGTTTTTAATTATAAATCATTGTTTTTCATCTCTTTGAATCAAAAGAAGAAGAATTAGAGTGTTTGTCATCAGATTTGAAGCAAAACAATAGTAAACGTAAAGAACAAATCTGTTGCACCCTGAATAAATACTGATCAAGGCTAAAATATAAGGCAAAACAAGCATAAATTGGTCTGTAGTGCCTCAAATTTAACCCTCGATGTAACCCTCGACAATTGTTCTAAGGAGATCGAACCCAAACTTGAAGAAAAGCTTCTGTTGCGCCTCAATGTTGTGCCCTAAATTTGACCCACGACAGTTGCTAAAGTGATGTACAGACCTTTACCTTACTTGTGTCGTGCCTCAAATCGTCAGAGCAATTGATCCCTGAACAACACTCAATTTAGCCCTCAATTGAAGAATGGACAAAAACAATAGCGTTTCATTAACTTAAGTCAAGCCTTATCCTTAATGCATCACTCGAGCCATCGACTCTCCCCTCGACGAATTGATGGTTTTAGCCTTGGTCCAGACCGTACGTGGATGAAGAATATGCATTTCATTATACATAATCTGCTACATTTAAAATAAATCATCATTTCTTTCTACGCCATTGTCCTATAAATAAGCGTTCACAACATTGTAATAAATGTGTGTTGTACCTTTAGAGATTTTGTACAATGTATAGAATTGATGTAGCTCAGTGAGAGAATTTCTAGAGTAAAAGAATCTTGTTTCTTCTTGCTTTAGAGAGTCTCAAAGTTTTCTGGATAAAAACTATTTTAACCCATTGTTTGTAATTTCTGCAAAACTCTGTGCGAAATATTAATATCTGTCGATTAATTTCATATTATTTCTTCAAATAATGTTCATAATGCCTAAATCCATGGAGAAATAATCTCCTACAGCTTAAGGTTAGTGAACTTAAATCCTAATTCATGTAATTTCAAATGCTCTTTCAATTCAATATTGACTGGGAGTTTGTAATAAATAGCTTGATTTTATTTTCGTGAGTCTAATTACATGGTGTATGAATTAGATTCATGTTTGATTTTAACTTAATAGGCTGGGAGGCCATTCTTTTGAATAGATCTATGGCTACTAATGGAGTCGATCCTAAATATCTCAAGAGAGAGCGGGTGAAGACTTTCTATTGCTTGTTTTGAAATTCATTGTGTTGGTTTAAAAACAAAGGATTCTTGTTCCTTAAGCGAATCTAGACCGATAATAGCTTGTGAAGAGATTCCGATAATCTGGTCTAGGTCTAGAGTTTATGATCTTGGAAAAGGCTTAAATCTAACTTAGTGAATCCAACGGTGTAAATACCCCAACAAATAACTCTCTCTCCGAGTTTAGTTTTAAGAAATCACATGATAAGGAGTTGGTGAAGCAAATCTTAGGCTGTCATCTTGCGAAGTTGTCACACCCCATAGGTGACGCAGCACGGAAAGCAAGATAATTGATCTAAACACAACGGATGAATCAAGATTCAAAGAAAGCAACAAAATGCAATCTTTACAAGAGAAATCTCTCTCAAAATATCAAATATCGTAAAAAAATATCAAAAGTATATCCCTTTTACAAAGCCTTAAAAGCTATTTATACTGTTACATGAGAAACCAAAAAGGCAAATAATTAATATAGTCAAACCTGTCAATAAAGACCATTGACTATACATGGGAAACCCAAAACCTAAAAATAAAAGCTAATAAAGATAGCAATTAAATACAAAAATAAAAGCTTTCTCTCTCTATTGAATGCGCCTGCATAATTGTTCTTGCTCTCGGGACGTTTTCAAGGCAGACCAACGCTGTTTCCCACGCTCGGCATAAACCTCCATTTGGCCGGCGTAAGTCCAATCTTCAAGGCTACGCCGGCGGCTTCTTCGCCCTAGTCTTCCGATGCTTCTTGGAGGAGTCCAGATTCTTCAAAAATAGCTCTGCCACTTTGTTTGCATTGTTTGCATCATTCTCTCCCACTGCAAAGAACTCGACCCCGAGTTCTCTTCTGGATATAAAGGAACATCATTAGGGTGGAAAAGAAATAGATCAACAACATTGAAAGTCTTGGAAATCCCCATGCTATCAGGAAGCCCCACAACATAAGCATTGTCGTTTATCTTCTTTACAATCTGATATGGACCATACTTCCTTGGCTGCAATTTACTATACTTTCCCACGGGGAATCGCTCCTTTTGCAAAAACACCATCACCTGATCTCCCACTGAAAATAACTGCTGCTTCCAATGCTTGTCTGCACTTGCCTTGTACTTGGCATTAGCCTTCTCCTGCAAGATTTCAGCTTCTTTCGGACTCATCCTATAGTGTGGCAAATTTGGCAAGCTAGCCCCAGGCACCAAATTAATTTGGTGCTGGATATCTCTCAGAGGCGGTAAGCCTTCTGGTAAATCATCAGGTAATACTCCTCTAAACTCATCTAGCACCTCCTTCACACATTCAGGCACCTCTCTACTATCCTCTTCCACCTTCATAACATTCTTCACAATCAATGCATGCATAACCCTGGATTCTTTAATAGTCTCTTCCATCTCCTTTCCCGATTGAGTAATGGTCAGGAAGGAACGCTTTTCAATTCTAGCCTCCTTGGAGCAGTTTGTTACCTTAAGGGGTAACAAGGTGTATTTCACACCACCCTTCTCCAACTTATATAAATTTTCTTTTCCCGCATGTTGCGCATTCAAATCATACTGCCAGGGACGTCCAAATAACACATGACAAGCATCTATGTCCACAATATCGCAATAGACATCATCCTGGTACTTGCCAATAGAAAATGGCACTCGACACCTCTCTTTCACATCTATCCTCTCGGCAGATTTTATCGATCCTATAACATAAGGATTAGGATGTTTTTCGACTGGAAGTCGTAACTGATCAACAACTGTCCTACTGATTATATTCTCATAACTCCCACTATCCACAATTAGATCGAACACCCTACCACCAATAGTGCATCTAGTGCGAAATAACTGATGTCGTTGAGTGTTGTCCTCTTGCTTCGGTGTCAACATCATTTTCCTGATGACATAGGATGGTTCAACATCCTCTTCCTCATCCTCAAAACCCTCATCATCTCCATCGGGCTCGCAAATCTCTTCTTCTTCATCCTGCTCTATTATATTCACACTCTTCCGGTTCGGGCATTCATTGGACCTGTGCCCTGGTTGGTTACAACGAAAGCACTTTCCCAGGATAGGTTTTGCATAAGGGTTGTACTGTCTCGGAGTGTTCTTGGCCTCAATGGGTCTTTTACCCAATGCCCTATCATCTCGTTTATCGCTATTCCCACTCTGCTTCTCCTCAGGACTCTTTTGCTTCTCGGTCATGGGCTTGCTACTATTAGCATTATCGAACCCATACTTTCTATTCCCTCCTTCAAAACGACTACTTTTGTCTTGTATCATCATCTCAGCCCTTAGCGCCATATTCTTTGCATCGTTCAAACTCCTCGTCACATTCACTCCAATTTTTTCCCTAATCTGCAACTTCAATCCCTCAACATACCTCGCCACTTGTTGTCCTTCACTTTCCCTCAGATCATTCCGCTCGGCTAATCTCATGAATTCAGCCGTATAGTCATGAACCGAACGCTGACCTTGGCGACACCGCTGGTATTGTTGGAATAGGATTTGCTTATAATCGGGAGGCAGAAAATTGTTACAAGAGTTGCTTCATCCGGTACCACGTTCTCACCGGTTGCTTCCTTCCTCTGTCTCCTATGCTGCAACCTCTCCCACCAAGCAAAGGCTCCTCCTTTCAATCTGTAAGCAACCAATCTCACCCTCCTATCTCCGGTCTCTCCATGTAATCGAAAAATCGATCCACTTCCGCTATCCAATCCAAGAATTCTTCTATGTTCATGTTGCCATTAAAACAAGGGATATCGACCTTCAAACGAAAGTCCCCGCCATCGCCTTGATCATACCCGTAAAATTTTTTTCTATATCTACCACCACCATCATCACTACCTCTTCTCTGCGGCCGTCTCTCATTAAACAGTAATTCCTCCTCTTCCTCAGATTCCTCATCGGAAATCTATGCCCACCGATTTATAGCGGCAGGTCGATTGATCGGACCACCGTAGGCTCCTCTTACCCCTGGTCGCCCCACACTAATCTCTCTACCCCCGTTGACAACCTCTGCCAAAGCGTCAAAACGCTGGATCAAATAGACACCGCCACGAAACGATTGCTATCAGCACCATCGCCTGAAGACATCTTCGCAGGATTCTAACCTTGCTCTGATACCACTCTGACGTAGCACGGAAAGCGAGATAATTGATCCAAACACAACGGATGAATCAAGATTCAAAGAAAGAAACAAAATGCAATCTTTACAAGAGAAATCTCTCTCAAAATATCAAATATCGTAAAAAATATCAAAAGTATATCCCTTTTATAAAGCCTTAAAAGCTATTTATACTGTTACATGAGAAACCAAAAAAGCAAATAATAAATATAGTTAAACCTGTCAATAAAGACCATTGACTATACATGGGAAACCTAAAACCTAAAAATAAAAGCTAATAAAGATAGCAATTAAATACAAAAATAAAAGCTATTAAATAAAAATAAAAGCTTTCTCTCTCTATTGAATGTGCCTGCGTAATTGTTCTTGCTCTCGGGACGTTTTCAAGGCAGACCAACGCCGCCTCCTACGCCGGCTGCGTAAACCTCCATTTGGCCGGCGTAGGTCCAATCTTCAAGGCTACGCCGGTGGCTTCTTCGCCATAGTCTTCCGATGCTTCTTGGAGGAGTCCAGATTGTTCAAAAATAGCTCTGCCACTTTGTTTGCATCAATAGGGTATCCTAAATGTAACAGCCCGCCACATACTAAATAAGACTCTCGAATTCCCTATCCGAGCCTGTCGGGAGTCTTATATAGATGTAAAGCGTTCCTTTACAACAATAGAATACTCAACCAATGGAGTTAAATAGTTTAATGTGGCATTCATTAGCCATAGATAATAAACCAAAACACGTAATTATACGTTACAAAATCTAAGGGGCATTCCCCCGCAAAATAATATCAAGTCCATTACAGTCATCCAGAGTCCTTTAGTTTCCAACGGAAGTTTATACAAAAGAATGAAGTAAACTTCTACGGGAAACTCCTATCTCCGGTACCTGTGCTGTGGTTTGCCTCGGTCTAAGCCAGATAAACTCGTGCTGCAATAAGTAAAAACTATGGGGGCGTAAGCTAACTAGCTTAGTGAGTAAGAACTTCCATATCACAATTAAGTACAATTCATTCAAACAAGTGATTATTCAAGCAAGTGTATGCATCAAACAAATGAGTTCAACAAACATATGACCAACTGGAAATCATATGTGGATGGACTTGCGCCCTCCATCCCGGGTTAGCAGATTAACGAATCCTGCTGTACGACGCCGTTTAAGCTCACGGTCAATTGAACAATAATTCGTTTTATGGATCACGATTAACCAACAATTTTGTTTTATGGATCATGATTAACCAACATATTCGTTTTATGGATCACGAAAAACCAACCAAAGCCAATGCTCCATCCCCATCGTGATATGAATGAATCCAATTACAATTGAAGTCGAATATACATTAGTTCAATTCTCTTAGGTGACCAACAAGTATTCACAGACATTCAATATAAGATAATAGCTAATCAGTCAATAGCTTAACACCCGGTTTCGATATTTCTTAAGTTCCATTCCTCACATCAATAGCAGACAAACATATATAATTCCCATATACCCCATCATGCATATCCATTTTTATCTTTGCCTACACCACTAGTACCACTACATTACAATCACATTCATTAATTAAGAGTGGAAGTAAAACTCACTCGGCCATTGGATGCCGGTCTTTCTAGTAGTAATAGTCGGGCGGTAAGGTGTCGTCTTGCTCGGGATCACCTACCAAGAAGAATAATCCTAATGAGATACTCATCATGTAACTAATCCAAACTATGCATCTAGACTAGATGAATTCGGAATTCTCGCTATTTGCGGAAGCTCCGATTTAAAACGGCCATAACTTGGTCATTTTAACTCGGAATTTCGCAAATTTTATATCGATCTCTATCTACTTCGAAAGATATATCTATTTCTAATATTAATTTCAAGTTTTGAAAACATTAAGGTCACGGAACAGTAGGATCAGATCAGTTCCCTAAACCTTCCAATTCCGAAAATTTGCTTTGCTTTTGATGAGAATTGTTCCTAGTTGATGACTCATGCATAAATGGTAAATGAATGAATTCCTAACATGAATGTCATGTAATGAACTTCATATATGCATGGTTTCGATGATCTTAGAGGATGGACTCTTATGAATTCCTAGTTGTCAAGAAATTCCTTAATGATTTCTTATAAAAGGTTATTACTACCAACCTTACATCCCCTAATGTTTTTATGATTTTGTCCTTAGAATTTACTTATCACCTAATTAAAATGGGTTACCAACATCCATATTAGTCATGACCTTCATTTATGCATAAAAATATACATTTTTCATTGAGTAAATATGTTTTTGAATGGGCTACTTAAAAAAATCCGAATTTTGAGATTTTCATTTTCTTGCAATTTCCTTATGAGAAAACATGTTTAATGCATCAAAAATTGAGGCTCCAATATATCTATTATCTAAAGACTTCATTTAGCTCATAAAACATGTCATCTAAGCTTAAATACTAAGTGTTTATGTGGGCATCACCCAAAAATACGAATTTGACTATACATCCATAATCAATATTTTTCATTCTATCAGTACTACTTGTTCTACATTTATATCTTGTCTAAACTCACCTAATCTTATGGAAATCATTCCTTCAATATACCTATTACACATACCCTTCATTTTTCTTGTGAAATATGAGTTTAAAAATGATTTTGGTGGTTTTTAAAGTAGGGTTCCAAATCCATCCGAATTTCCAACAAACCATTTCCTACAAAATCTTTTATTTTTCAATGTTCTTGCCTCCTATATATGAAGATCTACTATCTAACATCTCTATACATATACAAGACTACATTTTTATGATCATCAATGCATGGAAATCAAAATAACTCTATGATCATACATGTAAATGAAAATGTGGGTGTCTAAACTTTAGATCTACTAACTATAATGCATGAATCATAAATCTCATGGCATGAACATCAATATATATACAAAATCTCTACTTTACATGCATGAACAAGATGATATCTTAACATAAACTCATCTAAACACTAGATCCATGTCTTGTGATGGCTTGTTATTCTTGTTCATGTGTTTTCATGTCCCTAGCATAAGCTCATTGGGATTAAATGAAAACACACAAGATATAGCTTTGCCATAACAAGATCTAGGAAGAACAAAGCCTAAAATCAACATACCAATGAAGATCAAAGGAAGAAATGAAGAAGTCTTGAGTTGGATTTGTGAGAAGAAGGGGGAGGGGGCTCACGGCATAAGGGAAAAAAAAAGAGAGAGTTTTCCTCTTTTGAAAAATTTGAAACAAGTAAAATGAAGAGAGAGAGAGAAAAATATGTTTATATATGAATAGATTAGGGTTTATAATTGAATAAAAATATCAAAAACAAAACAAAAGAGAGAGGGAAAGGGGATGGGGGGCGCCGGCCATGGGGGAGGGGGGGGGGGGGGGGGGGGGGGGGGGGGGGGGTTGTGTGTGTGAAATTTGATTTTTTGTAATTTAGTTAATTAAATTGTAATAATTAATTAAGAGACAAAATTCATTGGAAAAGAAAATTGAAATGAGTAGTTGTAAGGATGTAAGAATAGGGTATGGGTAGTGTGTAGTGTAGGTTGTACTTGTGAATAGTAGACAAGACATCTACTTTACCGGTTGTATCGAAAACACGGGAAAAGGCTATAACTGTAATTTTTATAGCCCGAAAAATTATAAAATTGATATTTTTGGAATCCTTATAAAATTACGGTTCTAATGAATATTCCGGAACATTTTTTGAATTCGTGGTTCGGAGCACGCTTTTCCGTAATTGAGCTCGGGAAGGTGAGGAATTGAAAAATTCCCGAATTTAAAACTTTCAAAGGTCTAAAATATACTTTAGAACAATAATTCAACTTCATTTACTTTATAAAACTTTTATTATGAAACCGAAGGAAAGCCGGATTTAGGGTTCCTAAGCTCCTCCCACTAGACTCAAACTGGACCGGATTAGGGTTTCGCTTCCAATTCCTGGTGTTTCTTAACTACTGAGAATACCAGGGTTTACAGAAGTTGCAAATCGATTCCCTAATTTTGCTTAGAAAACAGCTGGAATATTATTAACATTAGCGTAACTTCTGTTTCCATTATGATTTGCTAAATTTTTTTTTAGCTAAAATAATAGAGGAAATGTAAGTATGATAGATGTCATCATTCCCTTGGGATCCGGCTTAATTTTTTCTAGTCTACTTTGGTAAGTGCACTTCCCATTACTGTTGGTAGTTGTTAACCAACGTTGGATAGGACTAATTAGTTTTATAAATTTTGAAAATCTTCCACTTCGAGTTATGTTTTTAAAGCTAAATTCCAACCCAAGCAATTATTCCTTCTTGGAAATTCTAGGATCCCGAGTCAAAGTCCTCCAATATGGGCGCCCTTATATGATCCATAGAAAAAAATTAAAAATTCTCGCAAATGAATGACCATAATTCATGAGCCGACACACGCGAAGTTTGTGCAATTTCTTCTGAAGAACTTGTTGGTTGAAATATAATTTATTTCGAGAATGACAGATTCTCCATAGGAGAATAGCAAATTGGAAGCCCTTGAGCGGTTGCACTTAGAAGAATATCTGAGGAAACAACCCAGCAACTGTGTTTAATTCATCATATGAAGTTGAGATAGCAAATTGTATTTTTTTATATAGTTTAGATATTAAATTCTATATTAATCTAAAACAAATCATGCACTATTCATCATTTCAATTTATATTAAATATAAAATTTATTTATTATATTTACATTTAAAATTTTTTTAAAACTAATTTAAGTAAGTTCCATAATTTAAATTCCAAAAACCATAGGAAATAAATACAAGTCGAAAATAATAAAAAAAAACCATATAAACTTTGTGAAACCGAAACTGATTAAAGATAGGTGGAGACACTAATACAACACGCGAATAAATGAACCAACACGATATAGCATACGAAGCACGGCAAGCAAGTACAAATGAGTCGAACATAAAAAAACATGCAACACGTAAAACAAGTAAAATTTAGCACACAGATGATATGGCACGACCTATTTGCCGTGTCTATGATTCTTCTCTACTCATCAGAACGGCAACGAGAGAAGTTGATTGCTACTTTATTATTCAGGATTTCTTGGTTCTAATGAATCATATTAAAGAGGCATAAAGTGGGGACATTGTCCAAAATGCTAGTGATTTTTCAAATCAACGTGTAGAAGAAGGCACAGGCGTCTACATCGAAAGGAACGCAGATGATCCATAAAACCTTGACTCTATCTATTAAAAAAGACTTCTGGTCGCTTTAAAATTTGCTGACTAGAAACAGGACATTCTCCATAATTGTAAGGAAATTTTTGTCATGAACCACTAGATACTAGATAGTGACTTCTGTTTCTTCAGAAGGTTTCACGAAATTAAAATTTTCAAATGTATAATCTACGTTAAGGAACAAAATATGTATTGCACCATGCCACCGTATATAAATTCTAATAGGAAAAAATACAGAGAAAGCATCCATATTTTTTATAGTTTTCTTTAAAAAATTGGTTTGATTTTTTGACAATGAATTTAAAAGCCGATAGGTAAATTATATCAAAAGGCAACAATTTTAAGAATAAGTTCATTTAAGGTATAAACGTTAATTAGTTAAAAAGTGATATCATTGTTTAGGGAGTTAGTTAAGGTATCAACGTTTTGAATAAATAGAAAGAGATATCAACATTTGACAAAGTGAGTTAATAAGGTCATGGTTGTCAAACTCGCATTTATACGGTTTATGAGTTGATGATTGGATTTTGATTCAACTCGCATATAAAATCGTTTTTTGAGTAAACATGTAGAACTGCAATTTAATATAGTAGAATATTGGTATAATTGGTAGTAGAATCGTAAGTAGAATCAATATAAAATCGTAAAGTTGTAATTATACAAATTTTTTTCTATTTAAACTTAAAATTGCAATCAATTTAATATGTTTAAATTTAGGGTATTTGGGGTTGATATTTATCTTAATCTATTTAATTTTAGTTTTTTAATATTTATTTCCTTTTTTTTTTGTATTTTTTAGAGAGTTTTTTCTTTTTAGGTTATATACTCTAATATATTTTGAACGATTTGAATTAAAATTAAACAAATATATATAGTGCTACATTTTTTCCATTTTTTAATAATTTTTTAATGTAATTTATTTATCATGAATGCAATGATTTTTTGCGTGAACATGAAAATGTTCATTACTGCACAAAACTAGCTACTCACACATAATAATTTAAATGATTTGCAATACATCTTAATAATTATAGATTGTGAATCATCATTAAATAAAAATAATTATTTTAATTATCAAATTTGCACTAAATATATTAATGAGAGTATGTGAATTATAATTGTAAAACTTAAATTTTGGTTGTATGTAATTAATCTACTACTAAATTCTTTATTTTCATAATTTATTTAAAATTTTATTAGTAAAGGAAGTAAATCTATGGTTTTGCAAGCAAATTTACATTAGTTGTAGAATCTTATGATTCTTCGTTTCGACTTTACATTCGATTTACAGACCCCTTGGCGATTTTAAGTAGAAACTCGAGTTTGACAACCATGAATAAGGTATCAATAATTAACCATTACTGAAAAACTAAAGCAATTTAATTGAAAATAAATCCAAACGTTCATACAACAAATGAATTTGGCATTGATACTTCATTTGATATTTTCGCGAAACGTTTATACTTTTTTAACTACTTAAAACAATGAACTTCTCACAAACATTGATACCTTCTAGTGCCTACTTGGTTCATTTTGGCATTGTTTTGGTGCCAAACAGATACTAAACTGATATAGATATGATACCGATGAAAAACCGATAATTTTACTCATAAACTGACCAAATGAACCGATACCGAACCAATATTGAACTAATACAAATCCGATACCTAACTATCCAAACAGGCCCATAAACTATTACATTTTAAGGTATCTAAAAGTCTAAAAACTATTTTGCATATTTGTCAAATCAAGTGTAGACCTTACATGCATGTCAAAATTTTAAGCCCTCTTTTTAAAAAATTTGCACAAAGAAAAAAAAAATCATAATTACTTTTAAAAATAATTGTTAATACTTAAATAAAATTAGCAACTCATAATATGATTTGACATATATACATACCTATATATATATATATATATATATAGAGAGAGAGAGACATTAGCATGGGTCTCAATAGCTTAGAACTGCTCCAAATTACTGATTCGTGGGTTTGGTCAAGGTGAATCTAGAACCGACTCAAAATTGATAATTCACGAGTCCAATCAAGGTGGACTTAAACCAGCAAACTAACCAAATTTTATGATTACTCTAAAAAAATTAATTATTTTTGGAAATGCCTAAAGTTTTTTTTTTTTTTTATTGTTGTGACCGCCCGTAGATGCCTATATCCTCTAGCCGAAATCAGACCCCGTAGTTCATCTTCATTTTTTGTAAAACTTCGTGTGTGTATCTATTTTAATTTTGAAAAGCAGCGAAGTATAAGAGATTAACTTTTTTTTTTTTTTTCTAAAAAGAGTCCTAAAAAGTTTGATTTTTGTTTCTTGCTTTTGTAAGCTCCCAAAAGGATCCTAATTTTGAAAACCCCCATCCATTTGTTTTTTTATTTTAGAAAATAACTAGGCAATACCATATACATAAAAGTCTGCAAAACTATTTTATTCATATATATATATATATTAATTTTGTGGATTTCTATTTTTAATTTTTTTTAGTTATTTTGATAAAGAAAGAAAATTATGTACAGGGATAAGCAAAATTTTAAGGGCTTTTTGTCTTTCTATTTTTTTTTTTTTTTATATGATCGTAAACATAGTGGTATCTTCCCAAATTATATGGCATCTCACGATAACATTTACAAAATTAATAAGCCTAATTCTATACATAAGCCGATTATATTTAAGTTCCAACCTTTTTCTTTATAACTTGATAGCCTACTTATATATCAGCAAACCTATTAAGCCTAATATTTAAATTTAATTTAACATAGCTATAATGATATTTACAATGGCATGATATTTGTACTTTAAAGGTAAACCTTTAGCAAATTTTATATCTTTATGGTTTCATTTAGGGTAAAATGTAAAAACACCTCCTAAACTTTAGTGGCGGCGGGTTGATCCCTGAAATTCAAAAGTGTAGTTTTTGATCATTCATAAACAATTTGCAAATAACGATTTTATACTTTTTTTAAAAAAAAGTACAAAAACCGTATTTTTTAGGTGTACTTTTTTGTATAAAACTAGTATGGATTTGTACAAAAAATGACAGAAAAAATGATGTGATGTCCATTATTAACAAATTGTTTATAGCTTTTGAGGTCAAAAACTACACTTTAAAAGTTCATGGGTCAATCTACATGAAGGCATGTGATATGACACACGAATAAATCGACAAGTACGATAATACATGAGAAGCATAACATGCGAGGCACGCGAGCTCGAAAGCTAGACATATAAAAGTACGCAACATGTAAAGCACGTAAAATTTAACAGACAAACAGCGCAACACTACCCATTTACCATGCCTTGTACCATTGGTCATCTATGATTCTTCTCTACTCATCAGAACGGAAACGAGAGAAGTTGATTGCTACCTTATTATTCAGGATTTCTTGGTTCTAATGAATCATATTAAAGAGGCAAAAGTGGGGACATTGTCCAAAATGCTAGTGATTTTTCAAATCAACGTGCAGAAGAAGGCACAGGTGTTACATCGAAAGGAACGCAGATGATCCATAAACCTTGACTCTATCTATTAAAAACGACTACTGGTCGTTTTAAAATATGCTGACTAGTAACAGGACATTCTCCCATAATTGCAGGAAAATTCTACCATGAACCACTAGATAGTGACCTCTGTTTCTTCAGAAGTTTCACGAAATTAAAATTTTCAAATATATAATCTACGTTAAGGAACAAAAATATGTATTGCCCCCACCGTATATAAATTCTAATAGGAAAAAATACAGAGAAAGCATCCATATTTTTTATAATTTTCTTTAAAAAATTGGTTTGGATTTTTTGACAATGCATTTAAAAGCCTATAGGTAAATAACATCAAAAGCTAACAATGCTTAGGGAGTTAGTTCAAGGTTTCGAATGGTTAGAAAGAGGTATCAACGTTTGACAAAGTGAGTTAAATAAAATATCAATAATTAACCATTAATGAAAAATTAAAGCGATTTAATTGAAAATTGATCCAACATCAAATTAATTTTGAAAACCTTGATACATTTTTTAACTACTTAAAATATTAATACCTTAAATGAACTTATCACCAAATGTTGATACATTCTGGTGTAATTTATCCAAAACCTATATTTATAAACTATTTACATTTTAAGGTATCTAAAAGTCTAGAAACTATTTTGCATATCCGTCAAATCAAGTGTAGACCCTTAAATGCATGTCAAAAATTTCAAGCCCTCTTTTTAAAAATTGCACAAAGAAAAAAAATTATCTATAACTACTTTTAAAAAATAATTGTTAATACTTAAATAACATTAGCAACTCATAATATGATTTGACATATATACATACATATATATATAGAGAGAGAGAGACATTAGCATGGGTCTCAATAGACTCAGAACCTATCCCAAATTGTTGACTCGTGGGTCTAGTCAAGGTTGTTAGATCTATAGTATGCCTTTAATGGAGAGAAATCCAATAAGTTTTGTGAAGGATTACATAAGTGGGATTTGACACCACCTATAACCCAAAACCTTAAGCATTAATTTAACGGGTCTTCCTTCTTATAAACTCTTTACATAAGTCTCACGTTTCTCATGTGGGATTCTCATACTTGCACCCTAACAATCCCCCTCAAGTGTGTGTCTCCACAATGGGGTATGCTATACTCCTCCTCAACAAGAGCTTGTTAATTGACTCACTAAACCCGCTTTGTGAGTAGTCTCACCCACTCACCATGGGTTTCGCAAACGAGTCATACCACAAAGCTCCTCTTTTCACATGATGGACCAACCATGGAAGATTTCCAGTTGAACCATTAGCTCTGATACCAATTGTTAGGATTTGGAGTATGCCTTCAATGGAAGAAATCCGATGAGTTTTGTGAAGGATTTACATATGGGATTTTTACATCATTTATAACTCAAAATCTTAATCATCATAAGTCTCATATTTCTCATGTGGGATTCTCACACTTGCACCCTAACAAAGATGAATCTAGAACTGGCTCAAAATTGATAGTTCATGAATCCGATCAAGGTGGACTTAAATAGGAACCAACAAACTAACTAAATTTTATCAGTTACTCTAAAAAATTTATTTATTTTTGAAAATACGTAAAAAAAAAATTAATTGTTATATGACTGCCCCGCAATGCCTATATCAGCTAGACGGAATCAGCCCCATGGTTCGTTTTCATTTTTTTGTAAAACTTTGGTGTGTTTGTCTATTTTAATTTTGAAAAGCAGCTAAGTATAATTGATTAACTTTTTGAGATTTTTTTTTTTTTTGAAAGAGTCCTAGAAAGTTTAATTTTTGTTTCTTACTTTTTGAAAGCTCCTAAAAGGATCCTAATTTTGTAAACCCCCATCCATTTGTTTTTGGTATTTTAGAAAATAACTAGGCAATACCATATACATAAAAGTATGCAAAACCGTTTTATTCATATATATATATATAGATATATATATATATATATCCCATATATGGGAAAGATGAAAAAAGGAAAAACTCTTTCTTTATTTTATGGATTTTTTTTAAGTTTTTTTTTTTTTTATAAGAAAGAAAATTATGTGCAGGGGATAAGCAAAATTTTAAGGGCATTTTGTCTTTCTAATTTTTTTTTTTTTTAAATGATCGTAAACTACAGGTTGCATCTTCCCAAAATTACATGGCATCTCACGATAACATTTACAAAATTAATAAGCCTAATTCTATACATAAGCCGATTTTGTATAAAGTTCCAGCCTTTTTCTTTATAACTTGATAGCCTACTTACATATTAGCAAACCTATTAGGCCTTATATTTACAGATTTAATTTAACATAGCTATAATGATATTCACAATGGCATGATATTTGTACTTTAAAGGTAAACCTTTATCAAATTTTATATTTTATGGTTTCATTTAGGGGTAAAATGTAAAAACACCTCTAAACTTTGGGAACTGCGGATTGATCCCCATGAAATTCAAAAATATGGTTTTTGACTTTTTCAGAACTAGTGTTTTAGGTATACCTTTTTGTATTGGATTTATATGGAAAATGATAGAAAAAATGACAGGGTCAATCTATATGGAGGCACGCGATACAACACATGAATAAATGGATCGGTACGGTACTGTATGAAAATCATAGCATGCGAGGTACGCGAGCTCGAATGGACCAGACACATAAAAGCACATAACACAAAGCATATAAAATTTAATATGTGAATGGCGCAACATGACCCATTTACCATGCCTTATAGCATTGATCGTCTATGATTCTTCTCCACTCATCAGATCGGAAACGAGAAGTTGATTGCTACTTTATTATTCACGATTTCTTGGTTCCTAATGAATCATATTGAAGAGACATGAAGTGGAGACATTGTCCAAAACGCTAGTGATTTTTTAAATCGACTTGTAGAAGAAGGCAAAAGCATCTACATCGAAAGGAACGTAGATGGTCCATAAAACCTTGACTCTAATTATTAAAAGCGACTTCTAGTCGCTTTAAAATATGCTGAATAGAAACAGGACATTCTCCCATAATTGCAAGGAAATTTTTGTCAAGGACCACCTGACAATGACTACTACAAAAAATCTGATCTTTAGAGATAAAATAGTCTCTAAATAAAAATTTTTATTTCAAAAAAAAATCATGGTAGCTGATTCTATTATTTTTTATCGCTGAATTTCTGTCTCTAAATACCAGTTTTCTTATAGTTTTGTTTTTTCAAAAGGTTTCATCAAAATTAAAATTTTCAAATATATAATCTACGTTAAGGAACAAAAATATGTATTGCACCATGCCACCGTATATAAATTCTAATAGGAAAAAAATTCAGAGAAAGCATCCATATTTTTTTATAGTTTTCTTTGAAAAATTGGTATGGATTTTTTCACAATGCATTTAAAACCTATAGGTAATTATATCAAAAGATAACAATGTTTAGGGATAAGTTCATTTAAGGTATAAATATTTTAAATAGTTAAAAAAAGATATCAACCTTTTGAATGGTTAGAAAGAGGTATCAACGTTTGACAAAGTGAATTAAAAACGTCGATATATCAAATGAATTTTGCAAAATATTGATACTTCATTTGATACATTTTGCAAAATATTTATACATTTTTTTAACTACTTAAAGCATTGATACCTTAAAGGAACTTATCATCAAACGTCAATACCTTCTAATATAATTTACCTAAAAGCCTATTTATAAACTATTTACTTTTTAAGATATCTAAAAGTCTAGACACTATTTTGCATATCTGTCAGATCAAATGTAGACCCTTAAATGCATGACAAAAACTTTAAGCCCTCTTTTTAAAAAAAAATTATACAAAGAAAAATTATCTATAATTACTTTAAAAAATGATTGTTAATATTTAAATAAAATTAGCAACTCATAATATGATTGACATATATACATACATATATATATAGAGTGAGAGAGACATTGGGTCAAGTCTCAATAGACTCAGAACCAACTCCAAAAGCCTTCGGGTTGCTCCATATATACTTCTTCTTCCAGATCACCATTTTAAAAAGCATTTTGACATCAATTTTGATGTACATATAATTTGCAAATGGAAGCATACGTATCAAAATAATCAATTCCCTCTTGTTGCTTAAATCCTTTCCACTAATCTTGCTTTAAAAGTATTTAAAGAACCATTTGAATTATATTATCATCTAAATACCCATTTACAACCAATTACCTTAGATCCTTGAGGCAAATCAACTAACATCTAAGTATTATTTGACAATAGGGAATCCATTTTATCATTTGTTGTCTCTTTACAAAAGGTCATCATGAGAAGTCATAGCTTCATGATATGTTTTGGGATCACTATCTATACTAAGTATAATGGGAATTTTACAAAATATAGAAATCACTGTTACCTTCTACTAAAAAGCTAAGACCTTGAGAATCAATAAATCCGGGATCTAGACTTTTACTTTTCTTTATCTTTTTACTTCTTCTAGATTCTTTAATGGATTCTACATTTGTTTCTACACTATTCTTTTCAATAGAGTTTCTTGTATTAGTATTTTGTTTTGTGATTTCATTATCAACTTGATCATCTTAGAATTTGTTTTCTGAGAACTCTACATCTCTAGTTTCAATTATAATGTTGGATTCTAGATCTAATATTCTATATCTTTAGAATTTTGTGCGTATCCTACAAATATTCTTTTTAAG
This sequence comes from Combretum micranthum, assembly GCA_024138025.1. Classification (NCBI taxonomy): domain Eukaryota; kingdom Viridiplantae; phylum Streptophyta; class Magnoliopsida; order Myrtales; family Combretaceae; genus Combretum; species Combretum micranthum. The sequence goes on from JAMXBD010001318.1 coordinate 354,655, forward strand.
GATCTAGCACCTAGCTTTGTCCTCTTTGGATCAAAAACTCTATGTAGGCTATACACCCCACACTTTAAAATACTCCACATTTGGATTTTTCTTTTTTTATTTTTCATATGGAGCAAATCCTAAAGTTCTAGATGGAATTCTATTTAAAATATGACATGAAGTATGAAGTCAACAAGGTTTCTCCCCAAAAATGAAAAGACAATTTGGCATTAATGATTAGAAAATTAACCATATCTACTAATGTTCAATTTTTACGTTCCGCTAATCTATTCTTTTAAGTGTATAAGAAGTGGTACATTGATGCACAATTTCATTTTCTTCACAAAATTTATAAAATTCATTTGAAAAGTATTCACCTCCTTTATCACTACGCAAACATTTGATTTTTTTTTATTATGCATATTTTCTACTTCTACTTTATTGCATTTAAAAGATTCAAATGCTTCATCTTTATGTCTTAATAAATACTTATAAGTAAATCTTGAACTATCATCAATGAATGTTATAAAGCATAATTTTCCTCCTCTAGTTAAATGTCCATATAATTCACAAATATCACTATGAATTAAATCAACAACATGGGTATTTCTTTCACATGAGGAAAGGGTTTCTTAGTTATTTTGGCTTGAATACAAATTCCACACTTACTCATGTTATCTATGCCATTTAATTTTACATATCCATTTCTATTCATATATTTTTGTGATTTGTAAATTGATATGTCTTAATCTAGCATGCCATAAATGACAAGAGTTAACTAAATAAATAGAATCATTCGCTTTATTCATTTCAATACTTAATTTAAACATTCCATCACAAGCATATCCATTCCCTACATAAAGATCCCCTTTCATGAGTGTAAGCTTGTCTAACTCAATTATAATTTTAAATCCCTTCTTACATAGCAAACCTAGGGAGACTAGACTCTTTTTCATATTCGATACATATAAGAAATTCATTAGACTCAACTTCTTTCTAGATGTGAAATAGAGATCAATTCTTCCGATTCCTTGCACACTTGCCAAGTTGCCATTCCCTATTAGAACTTTACAGTCTTCCACAATTTTGAAATCTTTGAATTGATTTTGCTTGTTGCACAAATGAATCGTTGCTCCTGAATCAAGCCACCATTCTGTAGATTTGATTGTTGTAGCCATAGTCAACTCAGTGAACATTCTAACATGTAAGACTTCGAATTCATTTGTCACCATGGCAACAAACTGATGATCTTCAACTAAATTTGTAGCAAGTGACGTAGCTTCTTCCTTGGCTTTCTTTAGGAATCAACAGTCTTTAGCATAATGCCCTTTCTTGTTTCATTATAGCATTTCCAAACCTTCTTCTTTTCATTTGGTTCGGTGGTCTTTCTTTTCTTTTGGGAATTCTTATTTTCTTCATGTTTCATAAAGTTCACTTTAGCACTATTTTGAAAATTCATTGCATCATGCTTTCAAGTTTCTTCCTCCATGCGTATGTGCCTAAGAATTTTCTCAATGGTAATATCTTCAACCATATGAAGTAGTTTCTTTCTATAATCATCCCAACTAGGAGGTAATTTGGATAAAATTGCCCCCACTTGAAGAGATTTAGGAATAACTGCATGTAAGACACATAGTCGATTGACGAGGGCTTATAACTCAAGAACTTGATCCAATATAGGGATGTTACCAATCATACTAAACTTAAAATACTTCAACACGAGAAAATTATCCGTACTTTGTCTTTTGGTGTTATATTTTTTTTCTAGTGCTTTCCAAATTTCCATTGGAGACGTAATTGCCATGTGAAGGTCATATAATTTTTGATTGATAATGATGTTAAGGCTATGACCTCCACATGCAAACTCATCATCCACCATTTTCTTCTTTGCCTCCTCCAACTTTGCTTTCTCTTCTAAACTTCCATCTTTTTTTAGATCTTGAATAGGTTATATTTGGATCAAGTGCATAGGTTATGCTCAACACGTATCCTATCCTTCCAACGGTTGAAATTTTTTCCATCAAAATCGATATAATTTGATAAAGTCTTGATTCATGACTCTAAAAACAGCATTTGTTTCACCATCCATATTAAATTCTCTAAGATTGTTAGGTTTTAAAACTATCAAAGGGGCTTAAGGAAACAAATTACAAGTGAAGTTGACTTAGAGGTACCATGGAAATCACTTTTCTTAGAAAATTTACACCTCTCACACAAAGTTTGTTATGAGAGATATAATGTGGAATCCTCCCAAGATACAACTAAGTCTTGATACTTGAATAGTAAATATACAAGTACTAAATTACACTTAAAAGAATTTGATATGTATGTATATAGTTATTGGTTAAAAAAAGATACAAAGAGAACAATAATAATAATGGTTAGTTATATATTTTTACAACTAGATGCAATATATTTTATATCATAAATTGATATTCCAACTATCATAACTTTTCCCAAGAGTCACATTGTTTAGATATGAGTTGCATCATTTGGATTTCAAATTGATTAGTTATTAATTGACCTAAATCATTATCATGAATGGATGCAACCTAAACACATAAAACTCTTGAAGAAATTGATCAAAAGTTGCAATCTTTCAAAATTGTCTCTTGAAATAAAATTGGAGACTTGACAATAAAGATAACGGGCATGATCCAGCCCTTGAAACTCACCATACTAAGTTAATCTATGATTACGGTCATGATCTCCACGACTCCCTTGATCATGGTTATGATCTTTACGGCTGCCTGATCAAGGTCGTGATTGAAATTCAAGAAATTCATCATGGTCATGCTTGTTGCAAACTTCATGATTTTATTTTATTCTTCTTATTTTTTTCAAGTATAAGATCTACATTATGGATTACATAATTGACAATTTATTCCTATAATTCCTTTATGTTGCCATATTTCTTCAAATCTTTGTTGTACCTCTTTTTTTTTCCCTAGGAAGACTATTCTCTCAATTATTTACAACAATCTAATCACGATAGTACTTGAATAGAAATGAGTAGAAATACAAGACCTTGAAGACCTAATATCATTGTCACTTTGTCAATACATATCTAGCTAAACATCTCTTTGGGTGGGGTTCAAATCGGGACCCAACCTAATGCGGCCATGGCGGTCCACTAAGTAGACCTACCATGTTCCATAGGTCAACTAAGGTAGGTCCTTTAGCCAAACTCGTGGACCGACGAGTCCTTAACTAAAAAATGAAAAATTAAATAAAAAATAAAAAAAAACTAATATACTTATTAAAAGGGGGCGAGTCAAGACCATCCCAACCTACTCCCCCCTACAGGGCGGTTATGGGTCCTAAAAATTTGGACCAGACCCCAGTGTATTGGATCATGGTATGGACTCGACTTGTCTCGAGATGATGTCTATATCTAGCTAGCACATTAGATCATTACGAATATCAAAAACTCAATTGTACACAAGCAATTACAACCAAGATTCACTAATTTTTTTTATTTAATGAAATTTGCTTTATGTAATATCCAAATATAGTTAATAAAAAAATCCACAAATAGGAGAAACCTCTTAACATTTTACTATTCAAATTTTATTAAAAGTAGTAGCTTCAATAGTTTAAGAGGGCAAATTTTTAGTAAGTCCGACATTACTAAATTTTTAATAGCTATTCCTCTTTACATGAGTAATTTGACCAACCAATGTGGAAATGGTAAAACCATAGGCAAGCTCAATGGATTGTGTTGATTTAAGTTTAAGTTGGATATTCGGTGGGTTGGTTGAGGTTTTTCAAATGGGTTGGGTTATTTTATTGTTATAAGTAAATTAATATAAATAATGATTATGCTATTAATAATTTGAAAAATTAATAAATTAAAATAATAAATAAGATGGCATATTAGTTGACACATGGCACCATAGGGTAAGAGTGTCACATCATCTAACGGAGCTACCAAAGTTAGGGTAGGTATAAATTTAATTAAAATAAAAGCTCAGACAGTTAATTGCATATTTGGGTACAATTAAAGTAACAATTGCGACATTAATATAAGGTAGTATTTTATGAAATGCAATAATAAGAAAAGTTACAACAACAAAAATGTAAAAGGCTAATGTACTAATCTTAATATTTATAATAAACATAAAAAAAGTAATATAAAAAAGTTAATATGATAAGATGAAATAAAAAAAAAATTATGAAATTATTATATCATAATAGATTGAAAGTATTTACAATTTATGATTAGTTTCCTTGTCAAGTATTTACACAGAATTGGTAGCACAAGTTTTTATTCCAGTGTTGTAGCTACATTTTAATAATTTAGTTCGTGTATTTTCTTCAGAGTTTTTTCCATGAGAAACGAAATAGACTTCGTTCCTTCCCCCCATAAAATAGACTTGGCGTCAAAGTTCCTTGACTTAAAAAAAAAAAACTAAAGAAGAAAAATCTACATGTAAAATCGGCCATTATTGCTTAAATTCAAGTTAATATTGTTGCCCCTTCACCTAAAAGTTTAAATTTGTTTACATAATCACTTAATTAAATGAGGTTAAACTAGGTTTCAAATATCTAAACTCAAGATATCTTATTTTGATATCTTTACTAGGACTATTTTGTTAAACAATTTAAATTTATAATATGATATGAATGATATTTAATCAAAAACATGGAACCAATTCTGGTTCTTGTTCTTAAGGTAGAGAAGCAAAAACACTTCCTAGTTAAAACTAGCCATCACATCAAAAAAAACTAGTACTGGGAAGAAGAGAGTGACCATCCTCTTCTTCTTTTTTGCATTGGACCTCAAAAACGTTTAGGAAGTGAAGCATGTTGACAACTAGCATTTATGAGTTCAAGTTTGTACATGATTCTTAAGCTAAAATTTAGTCTCTAATGTAGTAATTATAGTGTACATACTGTATATTTAGTAGAATTCATGTATAATATTTTTCAAATTAGGTTTGTACAGTGGCTAATATATTGTCCATCATTCTTTAAAGGATTAACTAAAAAAAAAAAAAAAATTGACTAAAAAATTTTTTGACTTGGTATTAGAGCCTCCCTTTAAACTCATAAAAAATATTGAATCACCTTTGAACCGAATTGTCATCTTTGAATCATGTTAGAAACACAATCATCTGTGCCAACCATACATATAAATTGAAAACATTATTTTTAATGCTGGTGTGACCCTTACTGAATTTAATATGATATCTGGTCTCAAATCAAGGAGACGCAAATTGCTAGGCATGAAAAACTTGAATATATATTATGGGTGAATCGAAACTTCTTGGGAAATGATTTATCTTACACTAAATGATATGTCGAAAATCAAATGTCAAGGATAGTTGTTGACGTCATGTCACTAGAAATCATGAAACAATATATTCGATGCGAAATGCATCCTATGATGGATCCGATGAAACACAACTATATGCTTTAAATCAACGTGCCTATACCAAACTGAGTGGTCGTTCTTTATCTACATATTATGGTGATCTTATTTCAATTTTTCAAGAATTGAATCATCGTGATAAGATTATCATGAAAGACCTTGATGATGTTGTTGCACAAAAATTTGAACAATAATATGTGTATCTTCTTGAATGGACTAGATGCTAAATTTGAGCAAATTCAAGGTGAGATTCTTCGTAAAGATCCATCACTTGATCTTGAAGAACTTGTGCATAGTATGTCGTGATTTTTTTTTTAAGGACAACACTAAATAGTGAATCTGAGTCATCCATTATGCCAACTCGTCAGACAAAGCCTCAACAAATAACTTCAAACCTGGTCAGACAAATGTTCATAAATCTGAATTGAAAGATCATAGCCATACATGTTTTGAACGTGTATGCACTCATTGTGGTGGAGAAGGCACACTAAATCGGATGTTATGAATTGATTGCTATTCGGAGTGGTAGGATCCAATCAAGCACTTCGCAATGGAACTCCAAATCAAGTGCTTCAGTTGCTATTTCAAGTAACATAGCATATGCATTGCAGCATTCATACATCCAAATGAATCACCATAAAAGGCAAAGAACTCTTATTCATACTTAATGGAAAGGGAACACGATGGCTTTTAGCTAGTTCACAAATTTCACATTTAAGATCAGAATAAATACATCAACAAAAAACTTTGGAAACAATCTCTTTAAATAACCAAAAGATGCATGATCAAGATGTCTATGCCATAACTAAATTTCATTATTCAAACAATCAGTTTTGTTTATCATAAAGACTTGAGCTAACTGGCTAAAGCTATCCAACTTCAAATCGAAATAATAGAGCTGTCTCTTTCTAGTACCATAACCAATTGTTTCTCAAATGTCCTTAAAAACACAAAAGTCAGGCAAAAAAATCACAAACAATGTAAAGCATTAGTTATTTGAGCAAAAATAGTAAATTATGACCAAGAGTAGGAATAAACAGAACAAAGTTCAAATTTAAATTTTTTATAAGAGTAACAGGACCTTCTCCCACGACGGAGAAGATGTACAATTGGCTGTAGACACTATGGGTTTTGAGGTTGATTTTATTGATTTAACACACTCTTTGCCAATGTCATATGGTCAATAGCACCTGAATCAATTATCCATGCATAATTACTAATAGTGTTCAAAGAATGAGAGAGCTATCTTGAAGCATTAGTCTTACCAAAGGCTGAGGTAATTGCTAAAGCAGAAGTAACTTCACTAACATTAGATGGCACATCGTCCTTATTAGGTGATTCATTCTGATGTATGGGGTCCTGCACCTGTATGTTCTTTGAGTGATGCTAAATGGTTTGTTTCCTTTATTGATGATCATACACATATGACTTGGATTTTCTTGATGAAATCTAAGAATGAAGTCAATTCATTATTTCAAAATTTTCATAGAATGTTAGCTACCCAATATCAAGCCAATATATAGGTTCTTCGTACTTATAATGGTGGTGAATTTGTAAAGCAAGATCTCAAACACTATTTGAACTCCCATGTTATTGCTCACCAAACAACTTGTCTTTACTTACCTCAACAAAATAGGGTTGTTGAACGTAAGAATTGTCATCTTCTTGAGGTAGTACGTGCTTTTTTTTGAAGCTCGTATGCCTACTTGTTATTGGGGTGAAAATCACTGTTGCAACTTATCTAATTAATCACACACTATGCAGTTCCTTAGATTTGCATACTCCTTTGCATGTTTTTCATCAAGCAGTTGATACTCCTCCTAAACCTAATTTGCAGCCAAAAATATTTGGGTGTGTAGCTTTTGTTCATCTTCATGAACACTTGAGAAGTAAACTTGAACCTGGAGCTCTTAAGTATGTGTTTGTTGGATATGGTTTAAATCAAAAAGGCTATCGATGTTACCATCCCCCTTCTCAGAAGCTATATGTTACTCTTGATGTTGCATTTCATGAATATAATATGTATAATTATATTGCTGAGTCTTCACTTCCAGGGGAGAATGAGCAAGAATTGTAGACTCTAAAATATCCAAATGAAGATAAGATAGATACAGGTGATGTACTAATTGACTAATTGTTCTCTCAGAATAGTTTGGAGGTTGAACAATTACAAATAAATTATGAACCTGAGTCATCCTAGGAAAACCAGTCAGAATCATCAAAATCATCCCAAGAAAATTCTGAACCCGAACTGCCAAGTGACAATTCTGAACTGTCTTAAGAAAATTCTAGACCATTCTTTGTTCTCCCAGATCAAAGCATTAGAGGAAAACCTAAATTGAACTATGAACCTCTTTTGAATGCTAAAGCCAAATATCCCATGAGTCAGTATGTATCTTACCATAGACTATCAAAGGAAAATGAGTCATTTGTGAATCAATTATTACTGTGTCTATTTCTAATAGTGTGCAAGAAGCATTGAAGGATTCCAGGTGGACAGCAACAGTGAATGAAGAAGCGAATTCTCTACAAAAGAATTCAACTTAGGACGTTGTGGGCTTACTAGAAGGAAAGAAGCCTATTGGTTGTAGATGGGTATTTACTGTCAAATATAAGGCAGACGAAGCAATCGAATGGTTCAAAGCAAGACTTGCAGCCAAGAGATATGCTCAAACTTATGTCATTGATTATATGGAGACATTTGCACCAGTAGCCAAAATTAATACTATTCGAATTTTATTATCCTTGGCAGTGAGCCTTAATTAGGACTTGCAACAATTTGTTGTAAAGAATGCATTTTTACATGGAAATCTTCAAGAAGAAGTTTATATGGAGTTACCTCTAGGTTGTAATATGCAAGAAGAAAATAACAAGAAAGTTTGTAGGCTGATAAAGGCGTTGTATGGCTTGAAGCAATCCTTAGGGTGGTTTGGAAGATTCACAAGTTCCATGAAGTCATTTGGATATAAGCAAAGCAATTCTGATCATACTTTATTTTTTAACATAATAAAGGTAAAATCACTGCTCATTGTGTATGTTGATGATATGATAGTGACTAGAAGTGATCTTGAAGAAAGAAAGACATTACAAGATCATCTTGCTCGTGAATTTGAAATGAAGGACTTTGGTTAATTGAAGTATTTTTGGGGATTGAAGTATAAGTCAAGAAGGAAAGGTATTTTTCTTTCACAAAGAAAATATGCTATAGATCTATTGTATGAAGCTGGAATGACAGCATGCAATCTGGTTAGTACTCCTATTGAAGAGACTTTAAAGCTAGGTATACGTTCAGATCAGATTCCTACTAATAAGGAACATTATCAAGACTTGTTGGGAGATTGATGTATCTTGCACAAACTCGACCGGATTTCGCCTATGCATTAAGTGTTATGAGTCAGTTTTGCATTCTCCTAGTGAGGAACATATGAATGTTGTCATGCGTATCCTGCATTACTTGAAATCCTCACCAGGCAAAGGAATTATGTTTGTTAAAGGAAAAAACTTACATGTTGAAGGACATACTGGTGTTGATTGGGTTAGATCAATTGATGATAGACATTTATACGTCTAGATATTTTACCTTTATTGGAGGAAATTTAGAAACATGGAGGAGCAAGAAACAAGAGGTAGTTGCTAGATTAAATGCTGAGGCTGAATTTCAAGGAATGGCTAAGGCCATATGTGAATTATTATGGATAAAGAATTTATTGCATGAATTATATGTTGATCAAAATAAGCCTATGAAGTTGTATTGTCATAACAAGGCAGCTTGTGATATTACTCATAATCCAGTACAAAAAGATTGGACAAAACATGCTAAAGTTGATAGACATTTTATCAAAGAGAAGTTAGAAGCAAAAATCATTGAAGTTCCATATGTTCGTTCTCAAGATCAGCTCGCTGATGTACTTACTAAGGTAGTGTCTAGTCAAGTATTTCATAATTGTCTCAAGAAGTTAGGAATGGTTAATGTTTATGCACCAACTTGAGGGAGTGTTGACAACTAGCATTTATGAGTCCAAGTTTGTACATAATTTTTAGGCTAAAATTTAGTCTAAATATAGTAATTAGCTATATAGTCGTGTATATTTATTAGAATTTATGTATTATATTTTTCCAAAGTAGATTTATACAATGGCTATATATATGCCATCATTCTTTAAAGGAATATAACAAAAAAATTGACTAAAAAAAAAGATTTGACTAAGCACCCATGTAAGTAAATGTGAGAAAATTCTAAGCCAAAGTTTCCTACAAGGATGTCGATATGTTGATTTTTCACGATGGACCTATATACTGGTTGGGGGCGGTGAGTGTAATTTATTCTTTTTGGTTCATCGATGTATCCACGGCATGTTATTATTTTTATTTAAATTATTTATTAAAAATAAATAAAAATATATATTTTTATAAATAAATCAAATATAAATAAAAATTAAATAAAACTCATTTTTTACTTACTTACTTATTTATTAATATTATTATTATCGGTGATAATCATCAAGGACTTATCTTCTTTATCGGCCTGACACATTGTCCATCTTTTTTTTTTTTTTTTTTTTGGGAGAGGACATTGTCCGTCTTTCACGTTAATGGGTTTTTACCTTGCTAAGCCGAAGTCAATCGATCATTGTATTTCCGTCGTGGACCCGTGGTCAATGTTTTCTAATTTTTCCACAGATTGGATTTATTTTCTATCCCAAGCCCAATTGGATTTTATTTATAATAAAAATAAATTCAAACCTCATTTCACTGCGTGAGTTGATTTTATAATATTTATTGATCATTATTTTTTACACTCTATCATGACTAATAAATTAATTAACACCTAAAAACGTCATATAATTAGTTTTATTACCTCTGTTATGTATATTATTGGTGTTACAATTTACAACGCACAAATACTCCAAGACCACCGAAGCTGCTTTTCCGACCAAGCAGGGTGTTCTTCCGATGGCTTTGAAATTCTTTCCATGTTTTTCCTTCATTCTACTGCTTTTTCTGTCCACTAAATGTGCTCCGCAAATTACCGCATCCGAACCAGAAGGCCATGGTAACATCCGGTGTGCCATGAGTGAAAGACATGCACTTCTTAAGCTTAAAGCCAGTTTACAAAGCAACTTCACTATGCGCTTTGATTCTTGGGGAAGTAAAAGCCATGAAGATGATTGTTGCATGTGGAGTGGGGTGAGGTGCAGCAACGCATCAGTCATGTTACGGGCTCGATCTCTCGCGAAGCTATGTGGGTGTATGATCGATCCATCGTTGCATGAGCTGCAACATTTGAGATATCTCAATCTCAGTTGGAATGATCATAGATATTGCCAAATTCCTGCATTCTTTGGTAACCTTACCAAACTCGTGCAACTCGATCTCTCTGCTTCTGGTTTTGGAGGGAGAATACCTAATGAACTAGGAAATCTTTCTGTGTTAGAGTTTCTTGATCTATCTGGAAACTCCTTTAATCAGAGTGGCATTCCTGAGTCCATAGGGTATCTGGTTAACTTAATTCACCTTGACATCTCTTCCGCTTTATCCGGCCCTAACCAAAACATGAAAATACCCATTGGCTTAGAAATTTGACGAGGTTGCAGTCTTTGGATCTTGGATATAATGGATTGTATGCCGATGACCTTCAGTGGGTCTCTGGCCTTCATTGTTGAGAAACCTAAACTTGGAATCCTCCAACTTAAGTAGAGCTGTTGATTGGGTTCAAATTATCATGAATCTTCCCCGACTGACCGTATTGAGATTCAGTGGGTCTCTCCTCCCAGATGTTGCACCTCGCTATCCTAACGTGAGAATGCTTCTTCATCTCTTTCCATCATTGATCTATCCTTCAATGCGCTCTCTTCTTCAATATATCAATGGATATTTAACTTTAGTAGCAGCCTTTCCGAGATTCTCCTCTATGACAATCTTTTAAAAGGTCCTATCCCCATTGCTTTTGGGAATATGCCATCACTGACATACCTTGATTTGTCCAGTAATAAGCTTGAAGGTAACTTGTCTAACAGCATCGGACGACTGCATAGGTTGAGGGATTTAGACCTTTCTTCAAACTTTTTCTATGGTACAATCTCTGAAAATCATTTGAACAACTTTTCAAGCTTGAAAAGTCTATGCTTGGATTCCAACTCTTTAACTCTTCGCCTCAGCCCTCATTGGATTCCTCCATTTCAACTGATTGTTTTGTTATTGAAATCATGCAATTCAGGGCCTCAATTCCCAAGTTGGCTAAAGACTCAGACGAGCTTAGACATTCTTGACATTTCTTCTAACCAAATTTCAGGGACCATACCAAATTGGTTCTGGAATTTATCATCTCAATTTTTAGAATTGATTATCTCTAATAATGAAATCCAAGGCATGGTGCCTAGCGAGCTAAATTTCCATAGTGGCATTGAGTATATTGACTTGAGCTCCAACAACTTTGAAGGTCAAATCCCATTGTTTAATGGACAAATTGGATTCATAGATCTCTCAAAAAATAGGTTCTCAGGATCTCTATCGTTTTTATGCCGTTCAAAGATAAAGGCCCTTCATCGTTAGATCTATCAGAAAATTCTTTATCTGGAGAGCTTCCAACTTGCCGGGCAAAGAAAGTATCAGCGGATGGGGTACATTAACTTGTCAAACAATAATTTATCTGGGAGATTCCTAACACAACATTCTCTCCTAGTGGATGCAGGCTCACTCTTTTACAATTGCAAAATAACAACTTTAGTGGAGAATTGCCTTCCTCATTGAGTAATTGCAATCGGTTGGAAGTACTTGATGTTGGTAACAACATGATTTCTGGAAGTATACCAGAATGGATTGGACACGACCTCCTTCGTTTAACGATTCTCATCCTCCGGTCCAACCGATTCAGCGGGAGGCTTCCTTCAAGTTTATGTTGGCTCAAAATATTCAAATAATAGACGTCTCTCTCAATAACATATCAGGACGTGTACCCAATTGTCTAAGCAACTTGACTTATTTGACAAATGGATCGATAACACCGTATTCTATAGGACAGGTAATAGTATACCAAGAGACGTTCATATGGAAAAGAACCAAATATGAGTACACGCTTAAAAATTTAAATGTGAAAATCGTGGACTGCTCAAGCAACAATCTGCAAGGAGAGATACCTGAAGAATTCGGAAGTCTTGCTGGATTAATACAGTTGAATCTGTCTAATAACAACTTAAGTGGACACATGCCTCAAAGGATTGGTGAGATGAGTAGTCTAGAAGTTCTAGATTTGTCTTCAAACCATCTCTCAGGAGAAATCCCACAGAGTATTTCCAACTTAAATTTTCTCTCTGTTTTGGACCTGTCAAACAATAGCTTATCAGGCCAAATCCCAGAAGGGCCTCAAATCCAAACTCAAAATGCTCAAATCCAAACTCAAAATGCAACTTCATTTGTGGGCAATCGTGGATTATGCGGTGATCCTCTTCCTAAGAAGTGCCGTCCAGAAGAAGCACCACCTCCTTCCTCAAACATTGGTTGTCACGAAGAGGAGACGGATGAGCTCATATCGAAAGGATTTTATATCAGCATGGGTGTTGGTTTTGTGATTGGATTCTGGGGGATGCTGGCTCCTTTACTTTTTCACAACGTTTGGAGCTCTGCATATTTCCGTTTTCTGAATAACACAGCGAACTGGATTTATGTGAGGTATGCATTAACCATCGGCAATTCAAAGGAGATTGGCTCGTTAAATCATCAAATTAAGGTAACAAATTTTTGTTTTATTCAATTTTGTGCGCATTAAAATTTTATATGACGGTAGAAACTGGAAACACATTTGCTGTCGTAGAAACTTTACCCCTTAAGCTCTCTTCCCGCTTTTAAAAATGGGTTCTACCTCCTGACTGCTTTAGTGCCTATTAGTCGGAATTTGTTATTGTGTGTTTTTTTTTTTTTTTTTAACTCACAACTTGTCCTTTCTTGTTTCGTTCGTAACTACCTTTTTTTTTTTTCTCAAAATAATAGTCAGCAACATATTTAATATTGATAAATATTTATACATGACAAATTAAATATATATATATATATATATATGAGGAATTCGTTGTGTAGAATATTATGTAGTTATCTGCTGGGAAAAGTTTAAAATAAAATTACGGTTTATAAAAGATAAAACCGAAATATCCAAATTGTTGAAAAATCATCCCGAGAGATACTATTTATTTGAGAAATCGTGTCAATGAAAACATGATTTCATATTTAGGGTTTGTTTGTTTAGCTTTTTCGGATAGCTATGACACTTTTTTAAATTTTTTTTAATAAATTATTTCTTAAAAAATAAATATAGATGAAAAAAATTAGCAGTTTTCATGAAAAAATCAAATAAATCAAATATAAATAAAATATAAATACAAATCGAATATATTTACACATATCGTTTCGATACAGATACAGATAAAAAACAAGCCATCCAAACACTCCTATCCAATCATCTAATTGTCCGTGTGCTAATAACATAGCTCCGTCTTTTATTTTGTATATGTATATAAAAGAAAAAGTTACAAATATTTATATGTTACGTATAGGTATAGGTAAGAGTTTTCTCTTTTGATGTATTTTTTCACTCATAGATAGAAGATTGACATGGTACTTCTTTATTTGCTTGGTTTGCAGGTATGGATGAATGGTTTTGTGCTGGTAATGAATTTTCGTAAAGTTTTTTTTCTTTCTTTTGGCCTTGAATTGTAGTAAAGTTGCATTCCATGCATTTTTCTCTTGTTATGGTGGAACAATAACTTCTAAAGTAGTAATAAAGATGGTGGATCACATATATTAGCATTTAATATTAATTTATTTAGCAGTACTACTAGCAGTATAAGCGAATTGAATCGGTTTACAACCTATTCAAATTTGACTTGATTTTTACTTGAATTAGATTCTATATTAGTTGAGTCGAGTTTAAGTTTAAACTATTTGAATAATTTATTCAGTGGAGTTCAATTTTTATACTATTTAGCTTGATTACTTACAAGCCTAATTTTAGCCTCACAAAATCAAATGGAAATACGAATAAGTTTGCAGCAGTTTGAATATTAATAAGTCAAACTTAAATGAGTTTAATCAAGTCAAGTTTGAGTTTATTTATACTATTTTGAGTTATTTTGTGTTAAACTCAAGTTTAAAAATTTAAGCTTAATTAAGATTTAAATTTAAAATTTCGAATTGATGTCGAATTCAAATTCTGTATTATGCGATTTCGACTAACTTTATCTGCTGTTAAATGAGCTACTTCTTGCATTACATCAGTACGACCAAGAAGTTGTTGCGATGTTCTCGGAAAATTTGGAAATTCTTTTGGAATATATTAATTTTTCCTTGCATCCATTTTGGTGAAAAAAATTCAATTTAAAAAGTTGCGGCTCCCACTTGCTGAATTAAATGATCTATCTACACCCTCTGCATCCTTCCATCAACCTTAGCAAAAGCAGAATAACAAATTAGGAATGCTTACATAGAGCTAGAAAATTTATTAGAGGGTATATATATTTATCATAAGACATTTGGTTCTCTCCACACATGACTAAGGTTGCACTTCAATTCTTTTGATAGCATTCTTGCCTGATGGATATCATTCCATATCTCTAAGTGCACTGAGTTATATAAAAGCCATTAATGAAAGCAGTTTCACCAACCACCTGTTTATAGTTGTAAGACCTGTAATAATCAAGCCTTTAATGTGAGCAGCTAGTAATGAAAGAAAACAACCAAATGATCACATGTTTTAGGGAGCTTCTACGATTCCATCATTAATCTAACTGTTAAAATAAATATAGTAAATGAAATATTAACTATTTTAGTGATTCAATAATTGTTAGATATGGTATGAGCCATTGGATGGTGACAGAACCGATTTTGTCAAAATTAATGGTAGGACCATGAAATTTTCCCAGGTTTCCTTTACTATCTCTAAGGATTCAACTCTTATCACCCTTACCCTTACTCGAACGACCATCATGTTAAGTTTCACTTGACCTTGATCAAGATAAATCCAAGCAAATGGTTGTAATTTTTTTCTTTTAGGTTCTTTAGTGATACTCTTGAATAAATCCTTGTCATAGATAATTTGCTTCCTAAGTAGTGGATTAGCTCACCCAAGATTCAATAGACCATCCGTGATTTGCATACTAAGAATCTTAGAAGATTGAGGACTATTCTATGCTTCATGCTATTTCTTTCAATCCAAAAACGTCATAATGTTAAAGCAGACACAAAGTAAGAATATGATGTTTCATATTTCCATATTTACTCTACCAAAACTTTAACATAACTTCAACAACTAAAGTATTCAAAATGTGTGAAATACCCAATTAAGATGCAGTAGAAGTCTACACATTCACAACATACTTACATGACAACAAAATGTGAATAGCTAATTCATAGTGAAATAACCAAAAATCCAAAGTACTAAATTAATTTGCTTTTATATGATTAATTGATGATTTGTGAATTTAATTGTTATAGTTAAGTTAGTATAACTTAATTTTATTATATGACAATTTTTAGTATAAGAAATTCTTGTAAGTAATGTATATGTGTGCTAGTAAGATTTTAGTTATGTGTATACTTATTGAATTTTATCAAATTAAGTTGTATGTGTGTGGATGCATGGCTTGGCAGAGTAAAGGCAAGCCCAAGCCTAACTTAATAACAAAAACCAAGCCCAAGCCCATGTTATGGCATCTTCCATAAGCTTCCATAATGCCTCAAAAGTCAACAAAACTAAGTAAAATATCAATCCAAAACAGACCCTCTCTCTCTCCATCGTATTTTCTCTCTTTCTTCTATCTCTCAAGCCCAAAACAAACCCAAATTTCTCCATTCAAATTCCTTTTAAGCCATCACAAATTAGATCGAAGGTTAGGAAGTAAGATACAAACCAAGGAGTGGGAATAAAGCCAAGAAAGTTGAGAAACAAATTTGAGTACTAGTAGTAGCTAAACAAGTAAGGAAAAGATGATTTTTGTTTGTCTTGCTTATTCATAATTTTAATTGATGTTAATGTTAGATAAGAGTAGGACTTTGATATTTTATGTGAATTAAAGCCATGTTATTCTGTATATTGAACTAGGTATGTAAATAAATATATGTACCCTAGCTATTTGATGAAATGAAAAATAAAGTTTGTAGTGATATGACATGTATATGGAAGTTGTTAGTGATAAATAAGTAGAAATTGGATTATTAGAGTAATAATGGAGTTTGACAAGCACATATGAAGAGATTATGTTTTTAGGTTAAGTTATTGTGCACATATATAAGTGTGAGAAGGACTTATGTGAATAATTGAACTTGATGATGTTTAATATTTTGTATAGACTAATTTTGAAATGTTTTTATGAGCATAAAAGAGCTTAGTAAAGTGTTAGAAGAGATGGAACTTTAAAAATTTCAAAACAAGCATCATTGGGTAAATACTATTCGTAACGTGCATAATCAAGGTCGTTATCTCCTCGGATGCATTTTACCCTATCAAATACGGCTATTACACGGACCATTATCTCCTCGAAGTCTTTTAAAAAGCTTGATACGGCCTAGATTACGGCCATAACAAGGGCCTCTATCTTCTCTAATGTTTTAAAAAGCTTGAATACGGTCTTTCCAAGCCCGTGATTTCTTCTTACTCTTTTTTTCTTGATGGTGTGACTTAGATCACGGCCATAGTAATGCTTTACCTTTTCGAATTATTTTTTTAATGAATTTTTACAAAGCTAATTAGGGATAATGAATATCACGGCCGTGATTGGGGTGTGATCTATATCACGCCTATGTGATGGGTGTGACCGTACCCCTGCTATTGTTCACAGAAAAAATATATATATATATATATATATAAATAATTAATAATAATATGAATGATTAATGAAATATGATGTGAATATTTATAATTGTATAAATAGAGTTGTGTAATAATTTGAGTTTTATCTAAATTTAATGAGTAATTAATGATTTAATTTATTTTGAATAAATTATATTTATATGAAATGGTTTCTTTGACAAATTCCATACTCAACTGAGTTCGAATACATGTCTTTTGCCTAATAAATCTACTTATCAAGGTATCAGTAATGTGATTGTTGATTGTTAGATTTTATATATGTTTTTTAAACTAACTCTAATAAAAGAGAATTAAAAATTGTTTGAATTGGTTGTGCTTTTCGCCGTTGAATCCGGTTTAGAGACTAGCAACGTTGTTAACGAGGTTAACATAGTAGTTTAGGCACTTAGGCCACTAGTCATGATGCAATGACCTTTCTTAGTGGCATGGTGGGTAACTGATAGAGAGTATCATCTCATTATAATATTTGCTTGCTCTTAAAAGAATATAATATGATTTAGTTCATGTTTATGGGACGATTGAACTAGGTGATATTATTGATTAGTTAAGTAAAGTTAATAATGGTTGTAAACCCTAAATTAAATTACTTTTTCTTTATGAGGATATAACAGAGATATAAGTATTCGGGCCGCTTATATCAATCCCTTGAGCAACTATGGTTACTTAGGACCCCCAGATCCCCTAGGATTGAATTCGGAGTTTGAATACTCCAGTATTGTATTGTTGACTCAATTAAAAAGAAATAATTATTGTGATTTGTCTTGCATTAGTTCGGGAGTGTGTGACATCATATTTGTTTATTACTATGTACTAGGCCTCTGGCTCACTTTCTCTCTTTCAGGTATTGAAGATGACGAGTTTTATGATTCCTTGGGCTCTAGGACGGACTTTGAGAACTTTTTGGATGAGTGTGATGACTAGGAATCCTGGACCGACTTTGTTATTTTCCTAGCAAAAGAGACTCACTTAAAGTTTGTTTTGTCTAAAAGTGTAATAGTATAGAACTGGCTTGTTTATAAGCCTAAGTTGTAATATAAAGTATTTACTTTTCCTTATACAGTATGTTATATATGGTTTGTAAATTTTGGGTACCAAGTTATTGGTATCCATATGTTGCTATATTAAAGTATCTACTCCTGTTGAGTAGTTTTTATTAAAGCTGTGTATTTAAACAGGTTAAAAAGGCAATTCACATAAACACTCTTTTTTCGAACAACCTTACGTGTAATATATCCGTATATTATACGTGGTTGGGGACTTGACATATCATGTTTTAATATAGCACATGTCGAGTCCTTACATAATCTTAGTAACATAAGTGCCATTTGGAAATGATGATCTAGCCCTAAGATTATTGTTTGTCATTAATAGGAAAAAAGAACGAATAGCTCTCAACATGAAAAAGATTTTGATCGGGATGAACTAATTCCAAAATAGAATGTAAAGGTTGCTGGGCGTACATATCGTTCCATTTCTTTAATTAAATTTGTGATAAATCCTATACCCATTGGATATAAAACTTCGACTAGATATTAAAGGAAATGGTTTTTTCCAATGGCATTAGAACTGGACTGGCTTGAATGGATCAGGCCTTAAAAGCAAGCCAATTCTAGCTAGCAAACCGTTTTTAAGTTGAACTGACCAAACCCAGATGACTCGATTGGTTTAACCATGACCCATTGACCCGGCTGGGTCATCCGAGTTAGAATGCACAATTATTAAAAAAAAGCTAAAAAGAAAAAAAAGTATAAACAAAACATATTACGAGAAAAATGATTTCTTTGTTAGACAATGTGGCATTAACGATCCCTTATGTGGGTGAAGGAGGTGGAGACTAGTAGATTAGATGAGGTTATGTATAGAGAGAGAGAGAAAGAGAGAGAGAGCATAGTGGAGTAAAGTTTGATGGGGCTTTGTCTCGCATGCAATTCATAGATCAGGAAAGGAGCTGACTTGTTGCCATTAGATCATCGCGTAGATTTGATCTTATGTGGGTAAGGATCTGAATGCAACGATCACGTGCATATTGCATGACTATCACACAATATGTGACCTAAGGAAACCATATGTACTAGAGTGATCAAGAGAGAATCGTATAAAGAGGAAAAGTAGGAAATCTCAATAGGGTCTAACACATGTATGGCTGGTGAGAGAGCTAAATAGCATCAAACCTCACTAAATAAAATGAATCTGTAACTATTCTTGATTAAGACAAATATTCAATCCACTGAGATAAAAATCCAGTAGCACGACGGCGTTTGTCCAAGATTTCCCTTGTCTGTATGAGATGAGGACTAATGATATTTATAGTGAATCTAGCTATCAATATCGTCCATTAAATGAGACGATCAACCAATGGCTAAGATGAGTCCTTCTAATAATGGACAATAGAATGTGCTCCCTTATGGACCCAGGCCTATTAACGCCTTTATTTATAATGTATGAGTCAATTTAAGAAAGGTTGGCATTGGACAGGCTAATTCCAACAAGCCCTACTCGAAACCTTCGATGCCAATTCTCCTATGATCATCCTAATTGAGCTAAACCTAACTCTTTAAGCTCTATCACATTCCAAATAAAACAATTAGACTCAAAGCCTTTATGATCAAATTCAATCATCCACATTTTGCCCTTTAACCAAAGTCCTTTGGACTATACTAGAGGGTTTGGGCATTAATTATGCCTCTCGCAAATAAAAGGCCTACACTAGCATGTATGCACTGTAATATAGCTACATTGCCACCTATCACCGATATTATAAAGTAATTCAAAATTTTTCTAGTGTGCAATTTCGCAGCACCATTTGATTGTGCGTTTTCACCTTAAGTTTTATCGAAATTGCATTTCCCCTAAGGTTACTAGATATTAGACAAGTCTTCTTCATTAGATGGCGTTTTCTATGCAGACATGCTTCCTCTATTTGATTCATACGACTGGTTTATCCCATTAAATTTATTTGGCCTTTGCTTATATTTGGTCAAACCTGCAAATGTTTCATATACGAATCATTCATCGAAATAAAGTCTCCACATGGGTTGCAAAAATCAATACATGGCTCGATTTGCTACTTTACTGGTGCATTTCACTTCATCGAATAAACTAGGTATTTTGTTCGCCATACCATAAGAATGAAGATCTTACTCTTAATTATACCTCTATTCGTTCAATTCATATATAACTCCATCACCTCTTCTAAAAACTTACACCATATGCTTCTTCCTTCCTCCTTATATATATACATATACATATATTAATCACATTAAAGAGCTCCACATTTTTATACTTCAACTCTTCAAAGTTTTCTCAATTGTAAATCATTGTAATTTTCACTTTTTTTTAATACGTGCCATTTCTACCATCCTATATCAGACATGTATTTATCTAATGTACACAAATCTCATGACTTGATGAGTGTAATTGGAATTACTGGATTACCACATTAGTAGTACAATATCATCCTTGCCATTTGCCGTATGATAGATAATGCTTTTATAGAGTCTGTTGATCCATTGATTCAAATACAAGACTTAATCCATTTTAGGGCCCACCATTGGACCCTACATAATCTGTTAATTTCAACAATGTTGTAGCTCACATACATTTTCAATCCCACATTTCATGTCTCTTATGCAGGTAGTATAGTTTTGTATCGCTAAAGAGTTGGTCGTATTTGATTGGTCGATGGTACTATAGATTATATTGTAGCTCCATTTCACCTTGTCGTCTTCTTCTCGTATTACATACTAGGTATGATAGTTTTTATCTTCATTCTTCTACCTTTCATTTGAAACATACCCACACATGAACAAATCTATATTGTTTAACATGGACTTGTTGATAAGTATCCATTTATGAAGAGACAACAAAATACTAACGATTTTGTTCTTTCCATGTTAGATACTTAGAGTGCATATTTTAGTCTCTTAATCCCAATGCAATTCTAATCTGCAATTAAGAGCATCATGATATCTTGTAGTAGAGAAAATAGCACAGGAGTATGTGGAGACATAGCCTAGGATGAGAAGGAAAAGGAGGAGCAAGCGATGAAAGTCCAACAGTAGGCTTTAACGCTGCTAACTCTGAAGATTTAAACCACTAGCATAGGACTGTGTATTGCCAGCCTTCAACCAGTGCACAAAGTTCACATATTCGAAGATTTAAAAGCCATTATCCAAGGCCATCAGTTTATAATGTAGGTCGCCAGCTTTGAGTCGGCGTATGTTGTTCGACTTTTTACGATTTTTGTAATTTTTAAAGTTTTACTTGCTCCTTTATAATGTAAGCCCTAAGGCATATGAGAGATAGTTTTCCATATCTTTTGAATGAAATTTTCACAAAGCCGTCTTGCTCTTTATCCTAAATTTTGGATCTCTTGTGTAAGATCTCGATATTTGATGCCAACAACCTAGGTATTCTTTAAATCAATAGGAATTGAAGATCTCAAACCACCAATCGTGCATGATTCAATGGTTTGTGATAATTCCATTTGCTTGTACTCTGCATCAGTTGGTATCAAAGCTACATTCGCTCTAGGGAAGATGCCTCCTAAAAGATAAGGCAATCAACGTTGCGCTGCAGTAGATGATGATATCAATTGACGGATCGAACAAATCATTAATGAACAGATGGGAGCAATGGAACGCCAATTTAGTGGGATGATGGATCAACTCACTGAGAGGATGGCTGCAATGATGGGAAATCAGTGTAATGCTAACCCTAAATGTGAAAGAAAACCTAATCCGATACCAGAAGTAAGTGAGATAGAGGATGATCTACCTTCAGTTGATGAAGGAGAGTTACTTATAGAATTTCCACGCGAGCATGGTAGGGTTCGTGTTGTGGAAGAGGATTGGAGACAATGGGAGATGGGTATGAGAACTGAAATCCCTGAATTTTGTGGAAGTCTGCAACTGAAGGAATTTTTAGATTGTTTAGCCATAGTGAAGGAAATTCTTGATTTTAAGAATGTCTCTGAGGAAAAACAAGTGCAATTGGTAGCAACCCGACTTTGTGATAGGCTACAGCATGGTAGCAACAGACAAAACTGACTAGACTCAGATTAAGCAAATCAAAAATCATTTCTTGGGAAAAGATGAAGAAGCACATGAGATCAGAATTTCTGCCATACAATTTCCAACGAATCATGTATCAGAGGCTGCAAAACCTAAAGCAAGTAAATAGATTAGTGGCTGAATATACATCTGAATTCTATCAATTGGTAGCTAGAAATGAGATTCATGAACTAAAGACCAATTAGTGGCTAAACATATCGGTGGTCTGAGATTGTAGATTCAGGATATGGTAAATTTGTTTGATCCAGTTAGTGTCTCTGCCACACACCAATAGCATTGATACTAGACAAACAGTAGAATGACCTAATAGTAGGTTATTGGGTGGTGGTGTGACTACAAGTTGTTGTAGTGAGGTTAATCATGCAGGTACTAGGAAGGTAAATAGTGACGTTGCTGGTAGTGGTAGTACTGGATGGTTCGATAAGCTTAGCTCTAGTGGACCAAGTACTAGTAGGATTAAGTGCCTTAAATGTGGTGAGGTTGGCCATAGATAGTCAGATTGTAAGAAGGGGGGAAGAAAGCAATTTTTATTGAAAATGAAGATAAGGAACATGATAAGAATGTCTTTGTAGCGGGAGGTGATGGTGATCCTAATTATGACAAGGAACACGTTGAAGAAGAAATTGTGATGGGAGATGGTAATGTAAATTTGTTTTTTAAGAGGTTATATATGACACCTAAACTCCTAAAGTAGCCAGGGAAGAAGATGATGTGTTTGATGCTAAAGGGGATGGAGAACCTTTTTTTGATGAAGAATATGAAGAGGAAGAGTTTTTGGAAGGGGATGGAAAAGAAACCTTGGTAGTGAGGAGATCATGTACGACTTCCAGAGTTGCTAAAGAAGACTGGTTGAGAACCAATATTTTCCAGTCCATTTGTACCATAGGTAAAGTGTGTAGATTTATGATTGATTCAGGTAGCTGCGAGAATATCATCTCTACAGAGACAGTGCAAAAATTGGGAGTTCAGAGAGAGCAACATCCCAAGCCTTACAAATTAGCATGGTTAAAGAAAGGTGATGAGGTGAGTATCTCCAAATGTGCCTTTGATTATATTCTCTATCAACTCTGAATATAGGGATTATGTGTGGTATGACATGGTGATGATGGATACCTAACACTTACTGTTAGGAAGGCCAGGGTAGTATGATAGGAATGTGACACATGATGGTAGAGCTAACACTTATGAATTTGTACATAAGGGAGTAAAAATTATGTTGGTTCCTAACAAAGAGACTGCTGAATCCAAAAGTGTGAAACAAAATAGTATGCTGTCTTTTGCCAGATTTGAAGGAGAGCTACAAGATGCAAATGCCATTTCTAACATAGTGGGAAAAGAGATTGGGGGAGAAGTGGAGTTACCTTTACCAAACAAGACTAGGATCCTTGGGAAAGCCATAGATTTTGTGCACAACCTACAGGAGGTTCATGGAACAGTTCATGATAACTTAACAAAAGATGTGTTTAATGTGATGCATCTCATCCCATACATTGATGATAATTCGGACGACAACAATTCGAGGGCGAATTCTACTCACTCTGGGGAGGATGATGCAGTAGATAAAATAGCACATAAGTATGTGGAGACATGGCCTGGGGTGAGAAGAAAAAGGAGGAACAAGCGATGAAAGTCTAACACTAGGCTTCAACACCACCGGCATAAGACTATGCACCGCCAACCTTTAGCCAGCGCACAAAGTTCACATATTCGAAGATTTAAAAACTATCATCCAAGGCCACCTGCTTAGAATTATAAGCCACCATCTTTGAGCCGGCGTATGTTGTTCGACTTTTTACGATTTTTGTAATTTTTCAAGTTTTACTTGCTCCTTTATAATGTAAGCCCTAAGGCATAAAAGAGGCAGTTTTTCATATCTTTTGAATGTAATTTTCATAGAGCCGTCTTGCTCTTTATCCTAAATTTCAGATTTCTTGTATAGGATCCCGATATTTGATGCCAACAACCTAGGTATTCATTGAATCGATAGATGTTGAAGATCTTAAACCAACAATCATGTGCAATTCAACGGTTTGCAATAATTTCATTCGTTTGTTTGCTTTGTCCTGA
Source organism: Combretum micranthum (assembly GCA_024138025.1). Lineage (NCBI taxonomy): Eukaryota > Viridiplantae > Streptophyta > Magnoliopsida > Myrtales > Combretaceae > Combretum > Combretum micranthum. The sequence goes on from JAMXBD010001318.1 coordinate 379,004, forward strand.
CATGGCTTTAATGGAACTTTGAACTTGTCAGTAGATATACATGTTCCCTCAAAATCCAAACAACTGGTTGAAGCTTGTTATTATTGTATTTTAATGTTCAAATATGCCCATTGTTATATTAATTGAGAATTGCTATTACGGGTTAGAAAATTAGGAGGGAAATTACATATCAGGATTAATTTGTCATTCCAATAAACAACAGAAGTATGGATATCAGAAGTCCTCCGTCCTCCTTCTTCTCATTAATATAGGCATGCACACACAAATAAATTGCATTTAGGATTCATAAAATAAAAGTAAGATATACATTGAAATGTATCAATACAAAAACCTTCTAATAATAAAATTAAATATATATAAACATTTTAATTGAATACTACATATAATAGTTATTTGTTCAAATATATATTTTTGTTATAGTTTATTAAATTATAAAATGTTTATATATTATTATTATTTAAAAGTTGCTATTTCTATTAAAAATTATATTTGTCCATGAATCATATTCAATATGAATAATTTTAGTTATTAAAAAAAGATAAATAGAAAAAAAGTCAAATATATACATATATATGTTGTGATTACAACCCGATTAGATTCAAACATAATTCAGAAGAAGGTATGAATACTACAAGTAATAACGATTCATGTGTAGGAATACAAATTACTATTTATTATCTTGAGCAATAACAACAAGAGAACCCATTTAAGTGGCCATTGCAATTGCAATGCACCTTTCTAAAATGGCGAAAAGAGGAAGATGAAGCGCAGCCCTCTGATTCAAATACGCCACTTTTTCATAAAAACCCACCATCATTATCATTCCGCTCTTTATCTTCCACTCAATCAACAACCTCGTGATCGCGAACCATTTAACTTTGATCAACCACTATCTACCTTTCCACCAAAAACTTGGCTTTCTCTTCTGGGTCTTTGCAACGACATCCGTTCCCTTAAGAAAGTCCATTCCTTGCTCACTGTCAACGGCCTGACACGCAACCTTGTCTTGGGTACTAAACTCGTTAGTTTATATGGTTCCTTGGGCCGTGTTTGGAGTGCCCTTTTATTATTCGACGAAATGCCGAACCAAGATTTTTATTCTTTTAAAGTGATGCTGAGATGGTATCTTTTGAACAAATGCTGTGTGGGTGTTTTGCAGTTGTTTACCTGCATGAGAGTTTGTGTCCGAGAGCATGATAACGTGGCTTTATCCATCGTTTTGAAGTCGTGTAGTGAATTGCGGGACATTGATGAAGGGAGAAAGGTGCACTGTTATATTCTTAAGGTTGGGAATCCGGATGATTTCGTGTTCAGTGGCCTTATTGATGTGTATGCTAAGTGTGGGGAGATTGAATGTTCCCGAGAGGTGTTCGATGAAGTTGTTGATAAAAACGTGGTTAGTTGGACTTCCTTGATCGTGGGGTACATACAGAATGACTGTCCAAAGGAAGGGCTGGTAATGTTTAATAGAATGAGGGAAAGGTTTGGGGAAGTAAACGAATTTACTTTGGGGAGTATAGTCACGGCCTGTTCGAGGTTAGGGGCTTTGCATCAGGGAAAATGGTTCATGGCTTTTTGGTCAAGAGCGGTTTGAGCTTAACTCCTTGGTAACAGCTCTTGTGGATATGTATGCTAAGTGTGGAGAAATAAAGCATGCGAGAGTTGTGTTTGATGAGGTTTTAAATGTTGATCTAATCTTGTGAACAGCGATGATTGTTGGTTATACACAAAATGGATGGGCAGATATGGCTTTGACATTGTTCACTGAGGGGAAATGTGCTGGTCTCGTGCCAAATTCTGTTACCATTGCAACCATTCTTTCTGCTTGTGCACAGCAGGGGAACTTGGGTTTGGGAATGTCTGTTCATTGTCATGGAATGAAGGTTGGATTAGAAGATGCAACTGTTACGAATGCGCTTGTAGACATGTATTCGAAGTGCCGAATGATGTCGGATGCTTGTCATATATTTGACTCTATCTCTAATAAGGATGAGGTTGCTTGGAACTCGATGATTTGTGGTCTTTTGCACAATGATTCTGCACATAAAGCTCTAGAGTTGTTTCAACATATGAAATGGGATTCTTGTTCCCCAGATGCAGTCACGCTGGCTATTGTGCTATCTGCCTATGCTCATCAGGCTGCCCTTCAAGTTGGTTCGACAGTTCATGCCTACTCTATCAAAGCAGGTTTATTGACTTCTAATGTCTATGTAGGGACTGCACTTTTAAACTTCTATGCCAAATGCGGTGATGTACATTCAGCTCGTGATATCTTTAATGAGGTGGGAATTAAGAATGCGATCACATGGAGTGCAATGATTGGTGGTTACGGGATCCAAGGGGATAGCAGCACATCGCTTTCCCTATTTGGAGATATGGTGAAGAATGAATTAATGCCTAATGAAGCAATCTTCACAACTATCTTATCGGCTTGTCGTCACACCGGAATGGTTGGTGAAGGGTGGACCTACTTCAATTCCATGTGTCAAGACTATAATCTTGTGCCTTCTATGAAGCACTTTGCATGTATGATCGATCTGCTATCTCGGGCTGGCAGACTTGAAGAAGCCTTAGATTTCCTTGAGAAAATGCCTGTTCAGCCAGACGTTGGCATGTTTGCAGCCTTTCTACATGGATGCGGACTTTATTCAAGGTTTGACCTCGGAGAAGTAGCCATAAAGAAAATGATGGAATTGCATCCTGATGAAGCTTGTTACTATGTACTCATTTGTAATCTTTACGCTTCAGATGGAAGGTGGAGTCGGGTCATGAAGTCAGAGAACTTATGGAACAAAGGAGCTTCAGAAAATCCCCTGGTCATAGCACTATAGAGATGGATAACATGGATGACTGCTTGATTGTGAGGGGGGTAAGTTGACGTACTTAGACCGTCTTTAACTCAGAGGACTGTTGAAGAGAAAAGCTTTCGTGGGGCATGGCTCGGTTGCTCAACAAAATCTGAGCGACCTGAGGGAAAAGTGGGGGAAAAAAATGAGGAGCCGGGTTCTTCATGAAGGGCCGCTCCTCCTCAAGGTCCTAGGTTTATTGCTTAAGACTTGAGGATCTATACATGGATGTCTTCCACCTGGTCTTATGGGATTTGTAGTGCATAGTGCCTGCGGAACCCTGTCTAACTAACGCGTACATGCTGAAGAAAGGTTTATAATTCTGCGGATAACAAATTTCAATGGAATTTCTACATTATAGATGGTGGATATATATGGCATAGCTTCTCTATCTGAAGCAGCAGGTCATGCAAAATGCAGCCACTTTGTATTAGAGTTGGTCCTGATGGCAGAAAGCCGCATATCACCGGCCATAAATCAAGAAAATAAGCAAACTGAAATTTACTGACGATTGGCAAATCAAATAACAAAATGTCTCATGAAGAACATCTCAAATTAGATATTAAGGTCATTCATAAGAAGAATAAGCAATGTTTGAGTACAAATTCATGGTGATAAGGTAAAACCCTCTACTACTTTAAGTTTACACCTCAAGTTTAAAATAATACCTTTTCACTTGTATACTAATTTATTTATCTCTATTATAGGGATGGAGAAGAGAGGAGGCGTCCGATTTGGGTGGGGCCATCCCTATGGCGAGTTGAGTGTTTGTTACTTCTTGGATGCGGCTTCTTCTACTAGTGCCTTTTACCCTTAAGGTGATAAGTAGTTTCCATTAAGTTAATTATCTATTAAACAAATCGTTTAAATTATTAAAATAAATATAATATTGATATATTAAGTTTTTTTAATAGAATCAAGGGTATGACCTTGAGCTTTAATTGAACCTTAGAATTTTTCAAAAAAAAAAAAAAAATGTAATGATTTGTGATAATAGTTAGACAACCTATACTCTCAATGTTTGGCAATTTAATGTCGAATCTTTAGATTTTAGTACATTAGTACTTGCACTTTTAAAATATATGAAATCCAATGCCTCGATTAAGTAATAATTTGATTACTTATACTTACAATTTTTAGTAATTTATTATCATATTTTTAGATTTTGGCAAATTAAAATATGCTTTTAAGGTACATGTGATTTGATGTTTTTGCTAAGTAGTAATTTAGTGGATATTTATTTTGATGAAAAGGCCTTTGCTGATTAAAAGATTGCAATTCAAAGAGGAATGCAATGCCCCAAAACTTTATTTTATAGTGCAAAATTTTTTATGTATGGGGCATGGACTTTATGGGACCATTTCCCACATCCTTTGGTAACAAATATATTCTAGTAGCTGTTAATTATGTTTCAAAATGGGTAGAAGCTCAAGCTTGCTCTACCAATAATGCTAGAATTGTCACAAGTTTTTTGAAAGAAATTATTTTCAAGATTCAAATGTCCACATGCTCTAATTAGTGATAGGGGTATCCATTTTTGTAACGATTGAATTGAAAAAGTTTTAAAAAGATATGGAGTATACCATAAGGTATCTATCCCTTATCATCCACAAACAAGCAAACAAGCTGAGGTCTCTAATAAAAAACTCAAGTAAATCTTGGAAAAAGCCAGTAGCATCTAACAGGAAAGATTGGGCTACAAAGTTGGATGATGCACTATGGCGTACAGAACTACTTTCAAAACACCACTTGGTACAACTCCTTACAGAATAGTGTATAGAAAAGCGTGTCATTTTCCTATGGAGTTAGAACATAGAGCATATTGGGCTATTAAGCTGCTGAGTTATGATCTTTCGACTGCTAGAAAGAAAAGGTTTTCTCAGTTGAATGAATTGGATAAGCTGCGATTGGAGGGCTATGAGAACAATAGGCTATACAAAGAAAAGATAAAGAAGTGGCACGATGAAAACATTAAGCTCCCACATGAGTTTTGAGAAGGAGATATGGTATTATTGTTCAATTCTCACTTGAAGCTTTTCCTAGGAAAATTAAAATCTAGATGGTCAAGACCATTCAAGGTCAAGAAGGTTTTCCCCCATGGAGCCGTACAACTCGAAGAATCTGATGGTAGAATTTTTAAAGTCAATGGACAATGGCTCAAGTAATACCAAGGGCCGACATAGAATGTTGGTAAAATGGAGGAATTGCATCTCAGACAAATTCCTTAAAAAAACATCATTTCATACAAAATCCATCATCTTAGCTTTCAACCATGATTCTCCATGATTCAATCCAAGCTCTAATTGAGCCTCATTTTTTGTACTAATGTTTGTTCATGATCTGCTTTAGAACAAAATAAATAGGGCAATACAACATGAGACAACAATCCTCCCCTCGAGCTTTATAATAGAGAAGTTTTCCTAATAACTTCTAAATTCCTTAATCTTGCTCTGATTTGAACTACTTAAAATCCCCTCGTCTGTTTTTCATGTTTTTAAACATTGAGGACAATGTTTAGTTTAAGTATAAGGGAAGGGAATTAGCAGGATTTGATGTGGGGATGATTAATTTTAACATGATTGGCTTTGAAACTGATTGATTTTGAATCTGAGATCTGTCAAGAATAGAATATATGTGCTTTGAATGATCATTTTTTTCTCTCACAAATAATAGGAAAATAATGAAATGGTTAAAATTTGACTAAAATTTTTCGAAAATTTTGAATAAAAACACTAATTAACTCAATAGAGCAATTTATGAGAATCATCATGACATTGAGTTATCTTTACTTTGTTTAAATCACTTTGCATGTGTCCATATGCAGTAGTTTTACTTGTTATTTAATCTAAAATTTTAGAGCTAGAATTAGCTTAAGGTCCCTAGCAAGGTTACTTAATTTCCTTAAAGAAGCTTAAATGATCTGTATGTTTTTCAAAATTTTGTCATTTTGAGAGCCGTGTAATCTCTGATGAAGGTTCAAATGATGATTGTAACTTGATGATTTTTCCTTGTGCTTATATAAACAAAACAAAACCAATATAAAAAACTTGAAAACCATGCTCTTAGGGTTGAAATGGGCATGAGTTAGTCCTTTAGAAGAGCAACTTCTTGTCTACTCTTTCACTTTTAAATAAGCCATGATATATATATATATATATATAAAGCAAAAAGAAGCAGGCAAAAACCCGTCCAGATGAAATGAAAAGAAGAAGGAAAAAACCTTCCCTTTTAAAGCTTTAAAGTACATAAATAACAAATAAAGATAATATATATAGATATATAGCACATTTAAGGAAGAAAATTCAGGCTATGATCTAATGTATATACCTTTACTTTTTATTATGATGCTTAGAGAAATGATTAAGGAACCGCATACTCATATATATAAGAGGATAAAGTTGATTGAATTTCTTTCTTACTTCGATTGATCTTTTGATTAATTTTTTCTTTAAGATTCTCGATTAAACAATGATGGTAAAAGCTGATCTACTTAGATAAACTCTGTGATTCTAGCAAAAGTAAATTCAACACAGTTATTAAAATGATCGAATATATTAAGCGCTAAGGTGATTTTAAGCTCAACCAGATCTGATCAAATTTTCCATTTATGATTTACCTTCTTATTTTAAAAGCTTTGCATGGATGTTTGCTTGAGGATAAGCAAAAACTTAAGTATGAGGGAATTTGATAAGTTAATTTTATTCTATTATTTTCATAGGAATTCGAGCTTATATTGATGAGTTTTTAATTAAATCCTTATGAATTTAGTGTTTTTAATTATAAATCATTGTTTTTCAGCTCTTTAAATCAAAAGATGAAGAATTAGAGTGTTTGTTAGATTTGAAGCAAAACAACAGTAAAAGTAAAGAACAAATCTATTGCGCCTGAATAAATACTAATCGAGGCTAAAATATAAGGCAAAACAAGCATAAATTGGTCTGTAGTGCCTCAAACTTAGCCCTCGATGTAACCATCGACAATTGTTCTAAGGAGATCGAACCCAAACTTAAAGAAAAGCTTCTGTTGCGCCTCAATGTTGTGCCTAAATCTGACCCACGACAGTTGCTAAAGTGATGTATAGATCTTTGCCTTACTTGTGTCGCGCCTCAAATCATAGAGCAATTGAGCCTCAACAACACTCAATTTAGCCCTCAATTGAAGAATGTACAGAAATGATAGCGTTTATTAACTTGAGTCAAGCCTTATCCTTAATGCATCACTTGAGCCATCGACTCTCTTGATGAATTGATGGTTTTAGCGCTTGGTTCAGACCCATGCGTGGATGAAGAATATGCATTTCATTATACATAATCTACTACATTTAAAATAAATCATCATTTCTTTCTATGCCTTGTCCTATAAATAAGTTCACAACGTTGTAATACGTGTGTGTTGGACCTTTAGAGATTTTGTACAGTGTACAGAACTGACGTAGCTTAGTGAGAGAATTTCTAGAGTAAAAGAATCTCATTTCTTCTTGCTTTAGAGAGTCTCAAAGTTTTCTGGATAAAAACTATTTTAACCCATTGTTTGTAATTTTTGCAAGACTCTATGCGAAATATTAATATCTTTCGATTAATTTCATATTATTTCTTCAAATAATGTTCATAATGCCTAAATCATGGAGAAATAATCTCCTATAGCTTAAGGTTTGTGAACTCAAATCCTAATTCATGTAATTTCAAATGCTCTTTCAATTCAATATTGACTGGGAGTTTGTAATAAATAGCTTGATTTTATTTTCGTGAGTCTAATTACATGGTGTATGAATTAGATTCATGTTTGATTTCAACTGAATGGGCTGGAAGGTCATTCTTTTGAATAGATCTATGGCTGCTAATGGAGTCAATCCTAAATATCTCAAGAGAGGGCGGGTGATGACTTTCTGTTGCTTGTTTTGAAATTCATTATGTTGGTTTTAAAAACAAAGGATTCTTGTTCCTTAAGCAAATCTAGACCGATAATAGCTTGTGAAGAGATTCAGATAGTCTGGTCTAGGTCGAGAGTTTATGATCTTGGAAAAGGCTTAAATTTAACTAAGTGAATCCAACGGTGAAAATACCCCAGCAAATAACTCTCTCTGAGTTTAGTTTTAAGAAATCACATGATAAGGAGTTGGTGAAGCAAATCTTAGGTTATCACCTTGCGTAGTTGCAAACCGATTCCCTAAGAAAACAACTATGAATATTACTAACATTAGTGTAACTTCTGTTTCCATTATGGTTTGTTAAATTTTCCTTGGCTAAAATAATAGAAGAAATATGAGTGTGATAGATGTCATCATTCTCTTGGGATCGGCTTAATTCTTTCTAGACTACTTTGGTAAGTGCGCTTGCCATTACTGTTGGTAGTTGTTAATAGAAGTTGGGTAGGACTAATTGTTTTATAAATTTTGAAAATCTTCCACTTCGAGTTATGTTTTTAAAGCTAAATTCCAACCCAAGCAATTATTCCTTCTTGGAAATTCTAGGATCCCGAGTCAAAGTCCTCCAATATGGGCGCCCTTATATGATCCATAGAAAAAATTAAAAATTCTCGCAAATGAATGACCATAATTCATGAGCCGACACACGCGAAGTTTGTGCAATTTCTTCTGAAGAACTTGTTGGTTGAAATATTAATTTATTTCGAGAATGACAGATTCTCCATAGGAGAATAGCAAATTGGAAGCCCTTGAGCGGTTGCACTTAGAAGAATCTGAGGAACAACCCAGCAACTGTGTTTAATTCATCATATGAAGTTGAGATAGCAAATTGTATTTTTTTATATAGTTTAGATATTAAATTTATATTAATCTAAAACAAATCATGCACTATTCATCATTTCAATTTATATTAAATATAAAATTTATTTATTATATTTACATTTAAAATTTTTTTAAAACTAATTTAAGTAAGTTCCATAATTTAATTCCAAAAACCATAGGAAATAAATACAAGTCGAAAATAATAAAAAAAAACCATATAAACTGTGTGAACGAAACTGATTAAAGATAGGTGGAGACACTAATACAACACGCGAATAAATGAACCAACACGATATAGCATACGAAGCACGGCAAGCAAGTACAAATGAGTCGAACATAAAAAACATGCAACACGTAAAACAAGTAAAATTTAGCACACAGATGATATGGCACGACCTATTTGCCGTGTCTATGATTCTTCTCTACTCATCAGAACGGAACGAGAGAAGTTGATTGCCTTTATTATTCAGGATTTCTTGGTTCTAATGAATATATTAAAGAGGCATAAAGTGGGGACATTGTCCAAAATGCTAGTGATTTTTCAAATCAACGTGTAGAAGAAGGCACAGGCGTCTACATCGAAAGGAACGCAGATGATCCATAAAACCTTGACTCTATCTATTAAAAATGACTTCTGGTCGCTTTAAAATATGCTGACTAGAAACAGGACATTCTCTCGAAATTAAAATTTTCAAATATATAATCTACGTTAAGGAACAGAAATATGTATTGCACCTGCCACCGTATATAATTCTAATAGGAAAAAATACAGAGAAGCATCCATATTTTTTATAGTTTTCTTTAAAAAATTGGTTTGCATTTTTTGACAATGAATTTAAAAGCCGATAGGTAAATTATATCAAAAGGCAACAATATTTAAGGATAAGTTCATTTAAGGTATAAACGTTAATTAGTTAAAAAGAGATATCATTGTTTAGGGAGTTAGTTTAAGGTATCAACGTTTTGAATAAATAGAAAGAGATATCAACGTTTAACAAAGTGAGTTAAGTAAGGTCATGGTTGTCAAACTCGCGAGTTAACTCGTACGTTTCTATGAGTTGATGATTGGATTTTGATTCAACTCGCATATAAAATCGTTTTTTGAGTAAACACATGTAGAACTGCAATTTAATATAGTAGAATCATTGGTATAATTGGTAGTAGAATCGTAAGTAGAATCAATATAAAATCGTAAAGTTGTAATTATACAAATTTTTTTCTATTTAAACTTAAAATTGCAATCAATTTAATATGTTTAAATTTAGGGTATTTGGGGTTGATATTTATCTTAATCTATTTAATTTTAGTTTTTTTAATATTTATTTCCTTTTTTTTTTGTATTTTTTAGAGAGTTATTTTTTTTTAGGTTATACTCTAATATTTTGAACGATTTGAATTAAAATTAAACAAATATATATAGTGCTACATTTTTTAATAATTTTTTAATGTAATTTATTTATCATGAATGCAATGATTTTTTGTGTGAACATGAAAATGTTCATTACTGCACAAAACTAGCTACTCACACATAACAATTTAAATGATTTGCAATACATCTTAATAATTATAGATTATGAATCATCATTAAATAAAAATAATTATTTTAATTATCAAATTTGCACTAAATATATTAATGAGAGTATGTGAATTATGATTTGTAAAACTTAAATTTTGGTTGTATGTAATTAATCTACTACTAAATTCTTTATTTTCATAATTTATTTAAAATTTTATTAGTAAAGGAAGTAAATCTATGGTTTTGCAAGTAAATTTACATTAGTTGTAGAATCTTATGATTCTTCGTTTCGACTTTACATTCCGATTCTATAGACCCTTGGCGATTTTAAGTAGAAACTCGAGTTTGACAACCATGAATAAGGTATCAATAATTAACCATTACTGAAAAACTAAAGCAATTTAATTGAAAATAAATCCAAACGTTCATACAACAAATGAATTTGGTGTTGATACTTCATTTGATATATTTCGCGAAACGTTTATACATTTTCTTAACTACTTAAAACAATGAACTTCTCACTAAACATTGATACCTTCTAGTGCCTACTTGGTTCATCGTTTTGGTATTGTTTTTGTGTCAAACAGATAATAAATTGATATAGATATGATACCGATGAAAAACCGATAATTTTACTCATAAACTGACCAAATCGAACCGAACCGATATCGAACCAATATTAAATTAATACAAATCCGATACCTAACTATCCAACACAGGCCCATAAACTATTTACATTTTAAGGTATCTAAAAGTCTAAAAACTATTTTGCATATTTGTCAAATCAAGTGTAGACCTTTACATGCATGTCAAAATTTTAAACCCTCTTTTGAAAAAATTGCACAAAAAAAAAATTATCTATAATTACTTTTAAGAAATAATTGTTAATACTTAAATAAAATTAGCAACTCATAATATGATTTGACATATATACATACCTATATATTATATATATATAGAGAGAGAGAGAGAGAGACATTAGCATGGTCTCAATAGCTTAGAACTTGCTCCGAATTACTGATTCGTAGGTTTGGTCAAGGTGAATCTAGAACCGACTCAAAATTGATAATTCACGAGTCGATCAAGGTGGACTTAAACCAGCAAACTAACCAAATTTTATTGTTTACTCTAAAAAAAAAATTAATTATTTTTGGAAATGCCTAAAGATTTTTCTTTTTTTTTTTTTTTACTGTTGTGACCGCCCGTAGATGCCTATATCCTCTAGCCGAAATCAGACCCCGTAGTTCATCTTCATTTTTTGTAAAACTTCGGTGTGTGTGTCTATTTTAATTTTGAAAAGCAGCGAAGTATAAGAGATTAACTTTTTTGGGATTTCTTTTTTTCTGAAAAAGAGTCTTAAAAAGTTTGATTTTTGTTTCTTGCTATTTGTAAGCTCCCAAAAGGATCCTAATTTGAAAACCCCATCCATTTGTTTTTTGTATTTTAGAAAATAACTAGGCAATACCATTATACATAAAAGTTTGCAAAACTATTTTATTCATATATATATATATATTAATTTTGTGGAATTTCTATTTTTAATTTTTTTTAGTTATTTTGATAAAGAAAGAAAATTATGTACAGGGGATAAGCAAAATTTTAAGGGCTTTTTGTCTTTCTATTTTTTTTTTTTTTTATATGATCGTAAACCATAGCTGGTATCTTCCCAAAATTATATGGCATCTCACGATAACATTTACAAAATTAATAAGCCTAATTTATAAACTTAAGCCGATTATATATTTAAGTTCCAACCTTTTTTTATAAACTTGAAGCCTACTATTATCAGCAAATTTTAAGCCTAATATTTTAATTTAATTTAACATAGCTATAATGATATTTACAATGGCATGATATTTGTACTTTAAAGGTAAACCTTTAGCAAATTTTATATCTTTATGGTTTCATTTAAGTAAAAAAACACCTCCTAAACTTTAGAGGGCACGGGTTCATCCCTGAAATTCAAAAGTATAGTTTTTTATCATTAGAACTATAAACAATTTGCAAATAACGATATTTTATACTTTTTTTAACAAAAAGTACAAAAACCGTATTTTTTTAGGTGTACTTTTTTGTATAAAACTAGTATGGATTTGTACAAAAAATGACAGAAAAAATGACGTGATGTCCTTATTATTAACAAATTGTTTATAGCTTTTGAGGTCAAAAACTACACTTTAAAAGTTCATGGGTCAATCTACATGAAGGCATGTGATATGACACACGAATAAATCGATAAGTACGATAATACATGAGAAGCATAACATGCGAGGCACGCGAGCTCGAATAAGCTAGACATATAAAAGTACGCAACATGTAAAGCACGTAAAATTTAACAGACAAACAGCGCAACACTACCCATTTACCATGCCTTGTACCATTGGTCATCTATGACTCTTCTCTACTCATCAGAATGGAAACGAGAGAAGTTGATTGCTACCTTATTATTCAGGATTTCTTGGTTCTAATGAATCATATTAAAGAGGCAAAAAGTGGGGACATTGTCCAAAATGCTAGTGATTTTTCAAATCAACGTGCAGAAGAAGGCACAGGTGTCTACATCGAAAGGAACGCAGATGATCCATAAACCTTGACTCTATCTATTAAAAACGACTACTGGTCGTTTTAAAATATGCTGACTAGTAACAGGACATTCTCCCATAATTGCCAGGAAAATGCTACCATGAACCACTAGATAGTGACCTCTGTTTCTTCAGAAGGTTTCACGAAATTAAAATTTTCAAATATATAATCTACGTTAAGGAACAAAAATATGTATTGCCCCCACCGTATATAAATTCTAATAGGAAAAAATACAGAGAAAGCATCCATATTCTTTTATAATTTTCTTTAAAAAATTGGTTTGGATTTTTTGACAATGCATTTAAAAGCCTATAGGTAAATAACATCAAAAGCTAACAATGCTTAGGGAGTTAGTTCAAGGTTTCGAATGGTTAGAAAGAGGTATCAACGTTTGACAAAGTGAGTTAAATAAAATATCAATAATTAACCATTAATGAAAAATTAAAGCGATTTAATTGAAAACTGATCCAACATCAAATTAATTTTGGAAAACCTTGATACATTTTTTAACTACTTAAAATATTAATACCTTAAATGAACTTATCACCAAATGTTGATACATTCTGGTGTAATTTATCCAAAACCTATATTTATAAACTATTTACATTTTAAGGTATCTAAAAGTCTAGAAACTATTTTGCATATCCGTCAAATCAAGTGTAGACCCTTAAATGCATGTCAAAAATTTCAAGCCCTCTTTTTAAAAATTGCACAAAGAAAAAAAATTATCTATAACTACTTTTAAAAAATAATTGTTAATACTTAAATAACATTAGCAACTCATAATATGATTTGACATATATACATACATATATATATAGAGAGAGAGAGACATTAGCATGGGTCTCAATAGACTCAGAACCTATCCCAAATTGTTGACTCGTGGGTCTAGTCAAGGTTGTTAGATCTATAGTATGCCTTTAATGGAGAGAAATCCAATAAGTTTTGTGAAGGATTACATAAGTGGGATTTGACACCACCTATAACCCAAAACCTTAAGCATTAATTTAACGGGTCTTCCTTCTTATAAACTCTTTACATAAGTCTCACGTTTCTCATGTGGGATTCTCATACTTGCACCCTAACAATCTACCCCTCAAGTGTGTGTCTCCACAATGGGGTATGCTATACTCCTCCTCAACAATAGCTTGTTAAATTGACTCTACTAAACCCGCTTTGTGAGTAGTCTCACCCACTCACCATGGGTTTCGCAAACGAGTCATACCACAAAGCTCCTCTTTTCACATGATGGACCAACCATGGAAGATTTCCAGTTGAACCATTAGCTCTGATACCAATTGTTAGGATTTGGAGTATGCCTTCAATGGAGAGAAATCCGATGAGTTTTGTGAAGGATTATACATATGGGATTTTTACATCATTTATAACTCAAAATCTTATGGCATCATAAGTCTCATATTTCTCATGTGGGATTCTCACACTTGCACCCTAACAAAGATGAATCTAGAACTGGCTCAAAATTGATAGTTCATGAATCCGATCAAGGTGGACTTAAAATAGGAACCAACAAACTAACTAAATTTTATCAGTTACTCTAAAAAATTTATTTTATTTTTGAAAATACGTAAAAAAAAAATTAATTGTTATGATTGCCCCGCATGCCTATATCAGCTAGACACAGACCCCATGGTTCGTTTTCATTTTTTTGTAAAACTTTGGTGTGTTTGTCTATTTTAATTTTGAAAAGCAGCTAAGTATAATTGATTAACTTTTTGAGATTTTTTTTTTTTTTGAAAGAGTCCTAGAAAGTTTAATTTTTGTTTCTTACTTTTTGAAAGCTCCTAAAAGGATCCTAATTTTGTAAACCCCCATCCATTTGTTTTTGGTATTTTAGAAAATAACTAGGCAATACCATATACATAAAAGTATGCAAAACCGTTTTATTCATATATATATATAGATATATATATATATATCCCATATATGGGAAAGATGAAAAAAGGAAAAACTCTTTCTTTATTTTATGGATTTTTTTAAGTTTTTTTTTTTTTTTATAAGGAAAGAAAATTATGTGCAGGGGATAAGCAAAATTTTAAGGGCATTTTGTCTTTCTAATTTTTTTTTTTTTTAAATGATCGTAAACTACAGGTTGCATCTTCCCAAAATTACATGGCATCTCACGATAACATTTACAAAATTAATAAGCCTAATTCTATACATAAGCCGATTTTGTATAAAGTTCCAGCCTTTTTCTTTATAACTTGATAGCCTACTTACATATTAGCAAACCTATTAGGCCTTATATTTACAGATTTAATTTAACATAGCTATAATGATATTCACAATGGCATGATATTTGTACTTTAAAGGTAAACCTTTATCAAATTTTATATTTTTATGGTTTCATTTAGGGGTAAAATGTAAAAACACCTCTAAACTTTGGGAACTGCGCGGATTGATCCCCATGAAATTCAAAAATATGGTTTTTGACTTTTTCAGAACTAGTGTTTTAGGTATACCTTTTTGTATTGTGGATTTATATGGAAAATGATAGAAAAAATGACAGGGTCAATCTATATGGAGGCACGCGATACAACACATGAATAAATGGATCGGCACGGTACTGTATGAAAACATAGCATGCGAGGTACGCGAGCTCGAATGGACCAGACACATAAAAGCACATAACACGCAAAGCATATAAAATTTAATATGTGAATGGCGCAACATGACCCATTTACCATGCCTTATAGCATTGATCGTCTATGATTCTTCTCCACTCATCAGATCGGAAACGAGAAGTTGATTGCTACTTTATTATTCACGATTTCTTGGTTCCTAATGAATCATATTGAAGAGACATGAAGTGGAGACATTGTCCAAAACGCTAGTGATTTTTTAAATCGACTTGTAGAAGAAGGCAAAAGCATCTACATCGAAAGGAACGTAGATGGTCCATAAAACCTTGACTCTAATTATTAAAAGCGACTTCTAGTCGCTTTAAAATATGCTGAATAGAAACAGGACATTCTCCCATAATTGCAAGGAAATTTTTGTCAAGGACCACCTGACAATGACTACTACAAAAAATCTGATCTTTAGAGATAAAGATACTGTCTCTAAATAAAAATTTTTATTCAAAAAAAAATCATGGTAGCTGATTCTATTATTTTTTATCGCTGAATTTCTGTCTCTAAATACCAGTTTTCTTATAGTTTTGTTTTTTCAAAAGGTTTCATCAAAATTAAAATTTTCAAATATATAATCTACGTTAAGGAACAAAAATATGTATTGCACCATGCCACCGTATATAAATTCTAATAGGAAAAAAATTCAGAGAAAGCATCCATATTTTTTTATAGTTTTCTTTGAAAAATTGGTATGGATTTTTTCACAATGCATTTAAAAACCTATAGGTAATTATATCAAAAGATAACAATGTTTAGGGATAAGTTCATTTAAGGTATAAATATTTTAAATAGTTAAAAAAAGATATCAACCTTTTGAATGGTTAGAAAGAGGTATCAACGTTTGACAAAGTGAATTAAAAACGTCGATATATCAAATGAATTTTGCAAAATATTGATACTTATTTGATACATTTTGCAAAATATTTATACATTTTTTTAACTACTTAAAGCATTGATACCTTAAAGGAACTTATCATCAAACGTCAATACCTTCTAATATAATTTACCTAAAAGCCTATTTATAAACTATTTACTTTTTAAGATATCTAAAAGTCTAGACACTATTTTGCATATCTGTCAGATCAAATGTAGACCCTTAAATGCATGACAAAAACTTTAAGCCCTCTTTTTAAAAAAAAAAAATTATCTATAATTACCTTTAAAAAATGATTGTTAATATTTAAATAAAATTAGCAACTCATAATATGAATTGACATATATACATACATATATATATAGAGTGAGAGAGACATTGGGTCAAGTCTCAATAGACTCAGAACCAACTCCAAAAGCCTTCGGGTTGCTCCATATATACTTCTTCTTCCAGATCACCATTTTAAAAAGCATTTTGACATCAATTTTGATCTACATATAATTTGCAAATGGAAGCATACGTATCAAAATAATCAATTCCCTCTTGTTGCTTAAATCCTTTCACCACTAATCTTGCTTTAAAAGTATTTAAAGAACCATTTGAATTATATTATCATCTAAATACCCATTTACAACCAATTACCTTAGATCCTTGAGGCAAATCAACTAACATCTAAGTATTATTTGACAATAGGGAATCCATTTTATCATTTGTTGTCTCTTTACAAAAGGTCGCATCATGAGAAGTCATAGCTTCATGATATGTTTTGGGATCACTATCTATACTAAGTATAATGGGAATTTTACAAAATATAGAAATCACGTTACCTTCTACTAAAAAGCAAAGACCTTGAGAATCAATAAATCCGGGATCTAGACTTTTACTTTTCTTTATCTTTTTACTTCTTCTAGATTCTTTAATGGATTCTACATTTGTTTCTACACTATTCTTTTCAATAGAGTTTCTTGTATTAGTATTTTGTTTTGTGATTTCATTATCAACTTGATCATCTTAGAATTTGTTTTCTGAGAACTCTACATCTCTAGTTTCAATTATAATGTTGGATTCTAGATCTAATATTCTATATTCTTTAGAATTTTGTGTATCCTACAAATATTCTTTTTAAGGATCTAGCACCTAGCTTTGTCCTCTTTGGATCAAAAACTCTATTGTAGGCTATACACCCCCACACTTTAAAATACTCCACATTTGGATTTCTTTCTTTTTATTTTTCATATGGGCAAATCCTAAAGTTCTAGATGGAATTCTATTTAAAATATGACATGAATATGAAGTCAACAAGGTTTCTCCCCAAAAATGAAAAGACAATTTGGCATTAATGATTAGAAAATTAACCATATCTACTAATGTTCAATTTTTACGTTCCGCTAATCTATTCTTTTAAGCTGTATAAGAAGTGGTACATTGATGCACAATTTCATTTTCTTCATAAAATTTATAAAATTCATTTGAAAAGTATTCACCTCCTTTATCACTACGCAAACATTTGATTTTTTTTATTATGCATATTTTCTACTTCTACTTTATTGCATTTAAAAGATTCAAATGCTTCATCTTTATGTCTTAATAAATACTTATAAGTAAATCTTGAACTATCATCAATGAATGTTATAAAGCATAATTTTCCTCCTCTAGTTAAATGTCCATATAATTCACAAATATCACTATGAATTAAATCAACAACATGGGTATTTCTTTCCACATGAGGAAAGGGTTTCTTAGTTATTTTGGCTTGAATACAAATTCCACACTTACTCATGTTATCTATGCCATTTAATTTTACATATCCATTTCTATTCATATATTTTTGTGATTTGTAAATTGATATGTCTTAATCTAGCATGCCATAAATGACAAGAGTTAACTAAATAAACAGAATCATTCGCTTTATTCATTTCAATACTTAATTTAAACATTCCATCACAAGCATATCCATTCCCTACATAAAGATCCCCTTTCATGAGTGTAAGCTTGTCTAACTCAATTATAATTTTAAATCCCTTCTTACATAGCAAACCTAGGGAGACTAGACTCTTTTTCATATTCGATACGTATAAGAAATTCATTAGACTCAACTTCTTTCTAGATGTGAAATAGAGATCAATTCTTCCGATTCCTTGCACACTTGCCAAGTTGCCATTCCCTATTAGAACTTTACAGTCTTCCACAATTTTGAAATCTTTGAATTGATTTTGCTTGTTGCACAAATGAATCGTTGCTCCTGAATCAAGCCACCATTCTGTAGATTTGATTGTTGTAGCCATAGTCAACTCAGTGAACATTCTAACATGTAAGACTCGAATTCATTTGTCACCATGGCAACAAACTGATGATCTTCAACTAAATTTGTAGCAAGTGACGTAGCTTCTTCCTTGGCTTTCTTTAGGAATCAACAGTCTTTAGCATAATGCCCTTTCTTGTTTCAGTTATAGCATTTCCAAACCTTCTTCTTTTCATTTGGTTCGGTGGTCTTTCTTTTCTTTTGGGAATTTTATTTTCTTCATCTTTCATAAAGTTCACTTTAGCACTATTTTGAAAATTCATTGCATCATGCTTTCAAGTTTCTTCCTCCATGCGTATGTGCCTAAGAATTTTCTCAATGGTAATATCTTCAACCATATGAAGTAGTTTCTTTCTGTAATCATCCCAACTAGGAGGTAATTTAGATAAAATTGCCCCCAACTTGAAGAGATTTAGGAATAACTGCATGTAAGACACATAGTCGATTGACGAGGGCTTATAACTCAAGAACTTGATCCAATATGGGATGTTACCAATCATACTAAACTTAAAATACTTCAACACGAGAAAATTATCCGTACTTTGTCTTTTGGTGTTATATTTTTTTTCTAATGCTTTCCAAATTTCCATTGGAGACGTAATTGCCATGTGAAGGTCCTATAATTTTTTGATTGATAATGAGTTAAGGCTATGACCTCCACATGCAAACTCATCATCCACCATTTTCTTCTTTGCCTCCTCCAACTTTGCTTTCTCTTCTAAACTTCCATCTTTTTTTAGATCTTGAATAGGTTATATTTTGGATCAAGTGTAGGTTATGCTCAACACGTATCCTATCCTTCCAACGGTTGAAATTTTTTCCATCAAAATCGATATAATTTGATAAAGTCTTGATTCATGACTCTAAAAACAGCATTTGTTTCACCATCCATATTGAATTCTCTAAGATTGTTAGGTTTTAAAACTATCAAAGGGGCTTAAGGAAACAAATTACAAGTGAAGTTGACTTAGAGGTACCATGGAAATCACTTTTCTTAGAAAATTTACACCTCTCACACAAAGTTTGTTATGAGAGATATAATGTGGAATCCTCCCAAGATACAACTAAGTCTTGATACTTGAATAGTAAATATACAAGTACTAAATTACACTTAAAAGAATTTGATATGTATGTATATAGTTATTGGTTAAAAAAAGATACAAAGAGAACAATAATAATAATGGTTAGTTATATATTTTTTACAACTAGATGCAATATATTTTATATCATAAATTGATATTCCAACTATCATAACTTTTCCCAAGAGTCACATTGTTTAGATATGAGTTGCATCATTTGGATTTCAAATTGATTAGTTATTAATTGACCTAAATCATTATCATGAATGGATGCAACCTAAACACATAAAACTCTTGAAGAAATTGATCAAAAGTTGCAATCTTTCAAAATTGTCTCTTGAAATAAAATTGGAGACTTGACAATAAAGATAACGGGCATGATCCAGCCCTTGAAACTCACCATACTAAGTTAATCTATGATTACGGTCATGATCTCCACGACTCCCTTGATCATGGTTATGATCTTTACGGCTGCCGATCAAGGTCGTGATTGAAATTCAAGAAATTCATCATGGTCATGCTTGTTGCAAACTTCATGATTTTATTTTATTCTTCTTATTTTTTTCAAGTATAAGATCTACATTATGGATTACATAATTGACAATTTATTCCTATAATTCCTTTATGTTGCCATATTTCTTCAAATCTTTGTTGTACCTCTCTTCTTTTTTCCCCTAGGAAGACTATTCTCTCAATTATTTACAACAATCTAATCACGATAGTACTTGAATAGAAATGAGTAGAAATACAAGACCTTGAAGACCTAATATCATTGTCACTTTGTCAATACATATCTAGCTAAACATCTCTTTGGGTGGGGTTCAAATCGGGACCCAACCTAATGCGGCCATGGCGGTCCACTAAGTAGACCTACCATGTTCCATAGGTCAACTAAGGTAGGTCCTTTAGCCAAACTCGTGGACCGACGAGTCCTTAACTAAAAAATGAAAAATTAAATAAAAAATAATAAAAAAACTAATATACTTATTAAAAGGGGCGAGTCAAGACCATCCCAACCTACTCCCCCCTACACGGGGCGGTTATGGGTCCTAAAAATTTGGACCCAGACCTAGTGTATTGGATCATGGTATGGACTCGACTTGTCTCGAGATGATGTCTATATCTAGCTAGCACATTAGATCATTACGAATATCAACAAACTCAATTGTACACAAGCAATTACAACCAAGATTCACTAATTTTTATTTATTTAATGAAATTTGCTTTATGTAATATCCAAATATAGTTAATAAAAAAAATCCACAAATAGGAGAAACCTCTTAACATTTTACTATTCAAATTTTATTAAAAGTAGTAGCTTCAATAGTTTAAGAGGGCAAATTTTTAGTAAGTCCGACATTACTAAATTTTTAATAGCTATTCCTCTTTACAATGAGTAATTTGACCAACCAATGTGGAAATGGTAAAACCATAGGCAAGCTCAATGGATTGTGTTGATTTAAGTTTAAGTTGGATATTCGGTGGGGTTGGTTGAGGTTTTTCAAATGGGTCGTGGGTTATTTTATTGTTATAAGTAAATTAATATAAATAATGATTATGCTATTAATAATTTGAAAAATTAATAAATTAAAATAATAAATAAGATGGCATATTAGTTGACACATGGCACCATAGGGTAAGAGTGTCACATCATCTAACGGAGCTACCAAAGTTAGGGTAGGTATAAATTTAATTAAAATAAAAGCTCAGACAGTTAATTGCATATTTGGGTACAATTAAAGTAACAATTGCGACATTAATATAAGGTAGTATTTTATGAAATGCAATAATAAGAAAAGTTACAACAACAAAAATGTAAAAGGTACTAATCTTAATATTTATAATCATAACAATACCAAAAAAGTAATATAAAAAAGTTATATATGATAAGATATGAAATAAAAAAATTATGAAATTATATATATCATAATAGATTGAAAGTATTTACAATTTATGATTAGTTTCCTTGTCAAGTATTTACACAGAATTGGTAGCACAAGTTTTTATTCCAGTGTGTTGTAGCTACATTTTAATAATTTAGTTCGTGTATTTTCTTCAGAGTTTTTTCCATGAGAAACGAAATAGACTTCGTTCCCTTCCCCCCATAAAATAGACTTGGCGTCAAAGGTTCCTTGACTTAAAAAAAAAAAAACTAAAGAAGAAAAATCTACATGTAAAATCGGCCATTATTGCTTAACATTCAAGTTAATATTGTTGCCCCTTCACCTAAAAGTTTAAATTTGTTTACATAATCACTTAATTAAATGAGGTTAAACTAGGTTTCAAATATCTAAACTCAAGATATCTTATTTTGATATCTTTTACTAGGACTATTTTGTTAAACAATTTAAATTTATAATATGATATGAATGATATTTAATCAAAAACATGGAACCAATTCTGGTTCTTGTTCTTAAGGTAGAGAAGCAAAAACCGCTTGTCCTAGTTAAAAACTAGCCATCACATCAAACAAACCAGACTTAGTACTGGGAAGAGAGGAGAGTGACCATCCTCTTCTTCTTTTTTGCATTGGACCTCAAACAACGTTTAGGAAGTGAAGCATGTTGACAACTAGCATTTATGAGTTCAAGTTTGTACATGATTCTTAAGCTAAAATTTAGTCTCTAATGTAGTAATTATAGCTGTACATACTCGTGTATATTTAGTAGAATTCATGTATAATATTTTTCCAAATTAGGTTTGTACAGTGGCTAATATATATGTCCATCATTCTTTAAAGGAACATAACAAAAAAAAAAAAAAATTGACTAAAAAATTTTTTGACTTGGTATTAGAGCCTCCCCTTTAAACTCATAAAAAATATTGAATCACCTTTGAACCGAATTGTCATCTTTGAATCATGTTAGAAACACAATCATCCTCCGTACCAACCATACATGTATAAATTGAAAACATTATTTTTAATGCTGGTGTGACCCTTACTGAATTTAATATGATATCTGGTCTCAAATCAAGGAGACGCAAATTGCTAGGCATGAAAAACTTGAATATATATTATGGGTGAATCGAAACTTCCTTGGGAAACTGATCTATCTTACACTAAATGATATGTCGAAAATCAAAATGTCAAGGATGGTTTGTGACGTCCATGTCACTAGAAATCATGAAACAATATATTCGATTGCGAAATGCATCCTATGATGGATCCGATGAAACACAACTATATGCTTTAAATCAACGTGCCTACTCTACCAAACTGAGTGGTCGTTCTTTATCTACATATTATGGTGATCTTATTTCAATTTTTCAAGAATTGAATCATCGTGATAAGATTATCATGAAAGACCTTGATGATGTTGTTGCACAAAAGAAATCAATTGAACAATAATATTGTATATCTTCTTGAATGGACTAGATGCTAAATTTGAGCAAATTCAAGGTGAGATTCTTCGTAAAGATCCATCACTTGATCTTGAAGAAACTTGTGCATATGTATGTCGTGATTTTTTTTTTAAGGACAACACTAAATAGTGAATCTGAGTCATCCATTATGCCAACTCGTCAGACAAAGCCTCAACAAATAACTTCAAAACCTGGTCAGACAAATGTTCATAAATCTGAATTGAAAGATCATAGCCATACATGTTTTGAACGTGTATGCACTCATTGTGGTGGAGAAAGGCACACTAAATCACGATGTTATGAATTGATTAGCTATTCGGAGTGGTAGGATCCAATCAGAGCACTTCGCAATGGAACTCCAAATCAAGTGCTTCAGTTGCTATTTCAAGTAACATAGCATATGCATTGTAGCATTCATACATCCAAATGAATCACCATAAAAGGCAAAGAACTCTTATTCATACTTAATGGAAAGGGAACACGATGGCTTTTAGCTAGTTCACAAATTTCACATTTAAGATCAGAATAAATACATCAACAAAAAAACTTTGGAAACAATCTCTTTAAATAACCAAAAGATGCATGATCAAGATGTCTATGCCATAACTAAATTTCATTATTCAAACAATCAGTTTTGTTTATCATAAAGACTTGAGCTAACTGGCTAAAGCTATCCAACTTCAAATCGAAATAATAGAGCTGTCTCTTTCTAGTACCATAACCAATTGTTTCTCAAATGTCCTTAAAAACACAAAAGTCAGGCAAAAAATCACAAACAATGTAAAGCATTAGTTATTTGAGCGAAAAATAGTAAATTATGACCAAGAGTAGGAATAAACAGAACAAAGTTCAAATTTAAATTTTTTATAAGAGTAACAGGACCTTCTCCCACGACGGGAGAAGATGTACAATTGGCTGTAGAACTATGGGTTTTGAGGTTGATTTTATTGATTTAACACACTCTTTGCCAGATGTCATATGGTCAATAGCACCTAAATCAATTATCCATGCATAATTACTAATAGTGTTCAAAGAATGAGAGAGCTATCTTGAAGCATTAGTCTTACCAAAGGCTGAGGTAATTGCTAAAGAGAAGTAACTTCACTAACATTAGATGGCATACGTCCTTATTAGGTGATTCATTCTGATGTATGGGGTCCTGCACCTGTATGTTCTTTGAGTGATGCTAAATGGTTTGTTTCCTTTATTGATGATCATACACATATGACTTGGATTTTCTTGATGATATCTAAGAATGAAGTCAATTCATTATTTCAAAATTTTCATAGAATGTTAGCTACCCAATATCAAGCCAATATATAGGTTCTTCGTACTTATAATGGTGGTGAATTTGTAAAGCAAGATCTCAAACACTAGTTGAACTCCCATGTTATTGTCACCAAATAACTTGTCTTTACTTACCGCAACAAAATAGGGTTACTGAACGTAAGAATTGTCATCTTCTTGAGGTAGTTCGTGCTTTTTGTTTGAAGCTCGTATGCCTACTTGTTATTGGGGTGAAGCAATCACTGTTGCAACTTATCTAATTAATCACACACTATGCAGTTCCTTAGATTTGCATACTCCTTTGCATGTTTTTCATCAAGCAGTTGATACTCCTCCTAAACCTAATTTGCAGCCAAAAATATTTGGGTGTGTAGCTTTTGTTCATCTTCATGAACACTTGAGAAGTAAACTTGAACCTGGAGCTCTTAAGTGTGTGTTTGTTGGATATGGTTTAAATCAAAAAGGCTATCGATGTTACCATCCCTTCTCAGAAGCTATATGTTACTCTTGATGTTGCATTTCATGAATATAATATGTATAATTATATTGCTGAGTCTTCACTTCCAGGGGAGAATGAGCAAGAATTGTAGACTCTAAAATATCCAAATGAAGATAAGATAGATACAGGTGATGTACTAATTGACTAATTGTTCTCTCAGAATAGTTTGGAGGTTGAACAATTACAAATAAATTATGAACCTGAGTCATCCTAGGAAAACCAGTCAAAATCATCAAAATCATCCCAAGAAAATTCTAAACCTGAACTACCAAGTGACAATTCTGAACTATCTTAAGAAAATTCTAGACCATTCTTTGTTCTCCAGATCCATATCAAAGCAT